>WAAB01015110.1:190852-247584 GCA_013389865.1 Piaya cayana | reverse complement strand
TCTGGGCCCCTCACCACAAGAAGGATGTTGAGGTTCTGGAGTGAGTCCAGAGAAGTGCAACAAAGCTGGTGAAGGGGCTGGAGAACAGGCCTTATGAGGAACGGCTGAGAGAGCTGGGGTTGTTTAGCCTGGAGAAGAGGAGGTTGAGGGGAGACCTCATTGCTCTCTACAACTACCTGAGGGGAGGTTGTAGAGAGGAGGGTGCTGGCCTCTTCTCCCAGGTGACAGGGGACAGGATGAGAGGGAATGGCCTCAAGCTCCACCAGGGTAGGTTCAGGCTGGACATCAGAAAATTTTTCACAGAAAGGGTCATTGGGCATTGGAACAGGCTTCCCAGGGAGGTGGTTGAGTCACCTTCCCTGGAGGTGTTTAAGGCATGGGTGGACGAGGTGCTGAGGGGTGTGATTTAGTTGTTGATAGGAGTGGTTGGACTCAATGATCCAGAGGGTCTCTTCCAACCTGGTTGTTCTATGATTCTATGTTCTATGCTTTAAATGTCACTATATATTGTCCCAGTATGAAGAAAGCCTGTATAGGCATTGATGTTACTTCTGCCCTCATGGGACTCCTTTTACTGTTAGTTTGGACCCTCAAATGTAGAAACCACTCCAATTAGAACTACGGGGTAGAGCTTTGTCACTATTCCAGGATTCTGCAAATGGAACAGCCTTGGGGAAGTGCCAAGGATTGGTACAATTTTTTGTTCCTGTTCTGCTAAATCTCCCTAAAGCATTCAATGACATTCTTTAAATTCCTTTCTCCCAACCTGTTTTTTTCATAGCCCATAAATAACTCCTCTTCACCCACAATGCTGAAATCCCTAAGTAATGAGCCAAGACTTGATTGTGTATTTTTGGAGGTCAAACAGTTGAGTGGTCTGTTCAGCTTTAAATTAAAAATAAAATAGTCATGAAATGCTATCTTACTCCTGAGATTCCCATAAAACAGGGCTGTTCTCCTTTAGTCATCGGAAGTACACCTACAGAGCATGAAAGGTTGTGAAAATAGCAGGGATGAGATGAGCTTCAGCGGCTCTGTGTGCTTTCATGAAGTCAACTTGGATATCATGGCCAGGGTTTTCACATTTAGATGCCTAAATACAGAGCTGTGCATACTCATCATGGCTGAATTGCCAGGGTCTTTTATGTTCAGAGCTGGAACATGATCAACAATTTCAAAATAGTCAGTCTCTCTGTGATGTCTAATTTTGGGTACCAAAACCCAAATCTTTTTCAGAATGCGAGTTACTTATGGAAATATTGAGATTGATTTTCTTTCACGTGTCATTCATGGGTTTACGTACATGGGAAGGCAAGACCAGGGAGCAGCAGCCTGAGCTTTCTTAGTGCTAATATCATATAATGTTACTTTATAAATATCATACTGATACATACCAGTAATAACCTGGTTGTCCCACCCTTTTCATTCAGCACCTCCTCGTATCAACATGAAGTCAATTTTCTGGTTTTAAAGCAAAGCAGTGCTTTTGAAGAAACCACTTTCCAAAGGGAAAGAAAAGTGTTTTGCCTTCCTAGAGACTTTTCACCTGTGCCAGCATGTGTGGTATTAACTGCCTCGCTCAGCACAAGTCCTGCAGTAGATGGTAGGGTGCACTTCTGCTGTACACACGTGCTCAATGCAGTGTTCCTGAACTCCATGCCACACATTAGCCTTATTAGGAGTAATTCAATGTCATTAGATGATAATCCATCAATTATAACAGAGTAAAATACTTGTTATTGTCTTGCCTCTGGGATCTACAAATGATGGCTGGTCTTTTTTATCCTGCCAAATCCAACCCCTCTATAACACAATTAACATTTCCCATTAAACAGCCTTTAGTATCAGGGATGTTTATTTAGCCCCTAACCTAGGCTTGCTCTGAAGCATGTATTTACCTTCCTACCTGGAAGTATTAATTTTCAATGATACAACGTGTGTAACTAATTTCAGCACATGCTACATTGCTGCAGTGCACTAGGTTCTCTAGGAGAAACATTCTCCCTTTCCTTGCTTTGCTGCTAAAGACCTCTGTATCCCATCCATCCTGGAGCACACTAAGAGACTGAAGATGTATTGCACTCATTTTCATGACAGCTGCTGTAAATGTTAAGTGGACTGTGGGGCTGGAAACATCCTGCAGAAAGCAGCTGTGATAGTAAGTCATGATAAAAGTATTAGAAATGCCTCACTGTTTGTCAGTTAATGTATCTTTGCAGAGGAAGAAGCACAAGGAGCAGAAAACTCACCTCCAGCCTGGTCACTCTCACATAACTTTCTTGCCTTGACAGGAGGTGGTTGAAGGCGCAGTTAGGTTTCATTGTGATTGTTTGGCTCCAGGTCTCTGGATATAATATTAACCTCTGTAATCCACTGAAATGCTGCCCCAGGAATTCAGAGGTAAGATGCTCCCATACCTACTTTGCAGAAAAAAATCCCACCTGCCTCCTCTGCTCAGGACCATGATGCTGCTGTTACTCCTGCTTCCTGGCTGGGGAGACACTTGTGCCTCACCTCGGCAGTGCTGCATGGTCATGGACCAACACACAGAGGAGACTGTTCTTCTGGACTGGATCTGTCTCCTTGTTCTCCCCTAATGGAATGATTTGTTGATTTGAGATGAAACTGTCTCTTAAGTTCTTTACCAATTTTGGGAAATCAGAGGATCTGGTTTTCACTTGATCTGTAACTTTGAAATTTTGACCAGTTTCTCAGTCATATGTAGGACTAAACATTATGACATTTTCCTTCCTTTTATAGGGTGTAGATCCAGTTTTTTCCAAATATCTTGCTATTTTTATCTAAGTCCACACACACGTCATTCAGGAATCAAAAATGAGCAGGAGCTGTGAAAGATGTGGCACCTAACAATTTGAGGAAGACCTTCAGCTGGTAAAAATGGCATTTCTCCAGCTGAACAGTGGAGTGCTGCAGCTGTAGAGCAGCTGAGCAGCCAGCCCTCACAGTGACTGGACTATGGGGTCCTGGCAAGGTGCACATCTCAGTACCCGAGCTGGAGAGGGAGACAGAGGAGGCATCCTCAGCCAAGGGTATCTAGGGTCAAGACAAACCCAGGCTCACTCTACTTTGAAGGAATGTCAAAACCCACTCCTACACCTTAATGCTCTTTGCAACATTAGGCCCATATGTGTGAGAAAACTGCAGATCATTCTGTAAGCAAGAGGATAGACAAGCTTCATAGGGATCACTATGCGCTTCCCTGTTGGTGAAATGGTTACTCAGGAAGCTACGGCTGGATGCAGTGATGGGGAACTGTCAAGTAGTTCATCGCAGCTTCACACATTCCTATGTAATGCAGGTAATGGTGGTTCTAGTTTAACACGTTACCACTTCTGCCTCTTGCTCCCATTCTCTATCTGGTGATAGTCAAACTTAAGAGCCAAATAAGGACTCATATTCATTTATAGAATGATATTAAGAAGTTGTAGGAAAAAAAATGTATTTTCCCCTCTTTTGGGATAAAATCTAATGTAAGACAGCCTCACCTTTAAAGTAAGATTGCTCTAGTATAGCAGACAGAAGTAGATCAGGCTTACAGATGTAAAGCCCCAGCTATACCTAAAAGGGAAATTTATCCTGGCAACTATCTGACTATCAGTCCAGGAGAGGGAATCCCCTCCAGGCCAGTGTGGAAAGGATGGGTGAAAAGAGCAACTTTGCTGTGGTGATATTAATAGGTCATTTACAAATTTTACCCAAATCTATTCACTTCAAAAGCTCAGCTTGGGGACTGAGAGGGAGATTTTTCAACAAAACATTATTATCAATTAACTAAATGTAACTAAGATAAGTGGTCTGAAAATAAAAAAAAAATGAATTAGATAAAACTGGTGAGGCCTTTAAACACATAAATGGTAGGTGCTGAAACTTGGAAGGCATCCAAATGCAATTCTGCAAGTATCCTGAAGGTCAGAAAGGGGTAAGGAGGCCCTCCCAGCCCAGAGATGCTGAGTGACCAGGCAGTATTGACACAGACAGTCAAATAACAGCAAACACTGTGCATTAACATGGGAAAGAATTTTAATGAACAATTTCAGTCTTATACATGCTATGAAAAATGGACTCAGCATTATTCTCTCCAAATTAGAGACTAAGTTGCAGCATCCTCAAGGGAGGATGAAGAGACAGCAACAGTTTCCTTCTTTCTTTCTTAGATTCTGATATGCAAGTAGTAACATGTGTAAGGGCTAAGTTGGAGCAAAAAGAGCAAGCTGAAGGATAAAAATTAAAATAAAATAAAATAAAACAAAACTACAATAAAACAAAACAAAATAAAACAAAACTACAATAAAATGTTAAGTAATTTTAAGGCATTAATCCAAAGTTTTATGAACATCTATAGCAGGTCATATATTTAGGTGAACAAAAAGTTATTTAAGCAATAGTGTCCCTTTAAAAGACTGTTTTCTGATATCTTCAGAAGGACCCACATCCCAGTGCTCTCATATGAGGCAGATGTACAAAAGCAAGTAACACCTTGTGGCCTGACAGGTTCTGCCCTCAAAAACACACTGGAGGAACCAGCATGTACAGTGAAGGCAAAAGGAACAAAACACTCGGCATCGGGGGACATCAAGAAACTCAGCTGTCTTCTGCAAAATAACTGCAATATGTTAGTAGCCCAGGGTAAATGAATCAGATGCTTCCCCTGGGAGCGGTTACACCTGGCCAGTGAGGGGCTGAAAGACAGCAGGTGGCTGCTGGGAATGCCTTTCTGTCTGGAAAACTGGGAATGAAAAAAATGTGCCCCTAAGCACAGCTGATCTCTTAATGACAAACTCATCACCGCTCAGTCCCCAAACCCAGCATGCTGCAGGAGCTCTCCCACCCCGGGCAGTGCCAGCACTAGAGCTGTCTTTGCTCTTCCAAGCAGAACACAGGACACTGCAGCATCTTCATGGCCTTGATCCTGTTTTAGGCTAAAAAAGTATGTTATGATAAGTCAGCAAAACTCATGAAAAAGCCTAATCATACCTTTATAAGTCTGAAAGAACAATGTGCACATTATTTCCTCAGCTCTGCACCACAATGTGCCTTGCAAGCCCCCCCTGAGAGCAGCATATTTAGTTTTTCAAGTAATTGTGCTGCCATGCTATTGTGGGGTTGGCCTCCTGATGAGCACAATTTCCTAGCCAAGTTGCGGAGCCAGGGAAGGCCACTTCATCTGTTGCTGCCACTGCTTGTTAAAAGGATAGATCCTCCCACCACGGTGCTCTTCATTTCCGTTTGATCCTATTCATTATTTCTAACCAGCCTTTTATAAATCAGTGTCCTGTAAGAAAGCCCAAAACTAAGCATAAAGGAGACCTAGGCACGTACAGTGCTTACATCTAGATAAAGAAATACTGTTAAACTGCAGACAGCTCTGTGTAATGCTGAACGTGCGACATTGCTGCTATTGATGTGCCTTTAAATATAGGTCTTCAGCAATCCTGACAGGTGCATGCAGCCAGAACCAACCTGAGTGTCATCAGGACATCAGACAGATACATTCATCCTTTCCCTTTCAAATAACTGGGAACTAGAACACTTGAAATCAATTAAATGTTTGAAAGGAAAGGTATGCAAACCCTTCATTCCACCACAAACCTGTGAGCAGTGACATTTTTCTACCTATGTGGAAAGGTTATCATTATTTTTGAAAACATAAGGTCAATCTTTTACAGAAAAGGCCTTAAATGATAAGGTTTTTTCCTTGCCTTTTCCCTGGGTAGAGCAAAAAAAATTCTACATCAGTAGCTTCACTTAGGTTTTTCACTTGAAAATCAGACAGTTACCATTTTGCCTCAGTAGATTATTTCTATTATTTATTTGTGCATTTTCCCGTAAACCAGACAGACTTCTTACTGGAAAGTCATCCCTTGTGTTTCCCAAATAAGAAAGTAGCTGCTGTCCCTAAGGCAGAGGTAATTGCTTGGTAACAACCAGTGCAGGGCTTTGCTTTTCACCATGAACCTGTTCCCTACACAAGGACTAATTAGCTACTGCCAAAAGGAAGAAGGAATCTTGCAGAGCTGCTCATCCACTGTTCTTCCTAGTGACTTGCAAGGTGTCTCAGACCAGCCACAGCCCAAGTCCAAAACCCTTCTTAGCACATCTGGCCACCTGCTGTGTAACACACCTCTGTGACAGGATTTAAAACCACATTGCATTTTTGCTGCCTCTAGAGCAGAATAAAATCCTCAGCCCTCATCTAGCAAGGATGACGTTAATCAGTGAGTGGTGGGGCAGTACTACTGGGGAGGCATTGGACCACCACTTTGGTCACTGCGTTTCCAGGGAGAAGCAGATGGGACAGACATGTAGCTCCCCTCTCTCTTCTTCGCATCCCCACAGCTATCCTCACCCAAGCTGTCAGGTGAGATCGTCTTCATCTTTCAAACTCCAGGAAATCAAAACTTTAGATCAAATCTCTCTGCACTGGGTTCTAATGCAATGCTCTGTGTGAGACACAAAGATGAAGACTCAGCTTACAGAACTACATAAATACATGTATGCTCAGAGTTGACATTAGAAGGAAATTTCTGGAGGAACTTATCTGTGACAATGTAGTTAAATATGGTATTGTAAAGGGTATTTATGGGAAAACTAAGCTAAGGCTGCCTGACAGGTTATGACTTGGTTGTTTCCTAGCAGCTGAATGTTTGACCTTTAAACAGCAGCATTTCTTTACCCAAGTTTTCACATGTCATATTAATAGAGGACTTCAGCAGCTTCAGTCAAAGAGTTGACAAGTATCTCTAGTGACTGTGGCCCTTGTTGTCTTTCAGGTTCATTACACATGGCAAGCATGAGGGAGATTTAAAAAGTGAATTAGATTTTTAATTGCTTTGGAAAGAATTATGTCTGTTCATGTTCAAATTTAGAGCCACTTATAGAGGTACCTGGGTTTTAGCCAGTGTAAAACAATAATGAAAGAGTTAACAAGGAACATCATAGATAATTATTTTAACATTAATATGTAATGAATTTCCAGTCACCAGTTTGCAGTAATTCAATCCCACTCCCACAGAACACCATGGTAGTTTTGTGATTCACTTTAAATGAATTAGGGTGGAGAGCTATCATGTAAGGCAAAATCCAGCACTTAAATAAACTCTTCATTCTGAAATTCCAGGGATTTCTCCAAAGATGCATAGCACTGTTACTCCCATTTTACAGATGTAGATGCTGATGTTACAGGGTCACTCAGATGGTCAGGTGATGGACCAGAAAAGAGTAATTGATAGTTTTCTTAAATAACAAGCTTCAGTGAAGCTATAGATTTTATTTCCAATGGATAATTTACCCTTTTTATTCTAGTATCTACAAAGGAAATACTGCTTCTTCTTGTGAACTGTTTTTAAATGCAGTTTGGGAACTATATTCCAAATATTTATTCCAAAATAAAATACTACCTTATCTATTAACTGTTAGGATATCTGGTAGCTCCCCCTAACTACCCAAAGTAGCTCAAGGGCTCTCAGCAGTGTAGGTAAAACCACTCACTTTGGGGAAGGGCAATGGCTACAGGCAGCAGCAGCACCACAGCAAGAGCAGAGAGCCTTGGGGGCTGGGGCAGGATGGGGCAGCTGCCACTGGCAGCACTGGGAAGCAGGACCCACCTACTCCCCATGGCAGGACAGTGAGGTTCCCCAGCTCCTGCATTGGTGATGCTCTGAGTAGGCTGCATTCATTCTGCAACAGTCTCTATGGGCAGCACATGGCCTCTCCTAGACCCCGAAGTCAGGCTTAGCATCTGCAGATTTGCAAAAGTCTTGAGGAACCAGGAGTGAATCTTCCTAGTTATCTCTAGAAGTGCCTTCACAGCTGCATTTTCCAACACAGCCTCCGAGCTACTGTTTATTAGGTCTTTTTCGCACCAGCACACCCATACCAACAGTTAGGATTCAGGCATCTTCCCAGCCCTCTAGCACTCTTCCTCCCCTTGGACAGGCTGTATAAATGGGCATTTGCTCTGCATCATTGTTCTGGGCCTTGGTTCTCAGCTGAACATTATTTGGACTTCTTGTGGCATAATGGCACCTGTATTCCTTCCAAGAACAAGATTTCTGGTAGTTACTCTGTGGTAAGGACTGCTGATTTTGTATCACAATTATATCCCCTTCATCTGATAACTCAAAGTGTTGCTGGTGGAAACTATATATTAGAAGATTTAGCAAACTGAAAATTAGCAGTGATTTCCTTTTAAAAAAAATGATAAAAGCAACCAGGATTTCCAAAAATATTCTTCTCATTTATGTATCAATCGCCAGGCAGAAAGTGCTCTTAAATTATCATTGCTGGTAGGGAACTGCCTTAACTTTACAGATACTAGAACAAAGTGGTTATTTTTGTTATGATGAAAGAACAACTCATACATCCTTCAACCCATATTTCAAAGCACATCTGAAGAAAAGCAGCAGATGTAGCTGTTTCTTCCAGTCAGTTGAAAATACTGATGATGTATTACATACATGCCCCCAGCTGACTGACCCTCCTCCAAAAAACAATTTCTTGGACTAGGCTGAATGCAAACAGGGCTGCACAGGACCACCTGCTCTCCCTTGTGCTAGATAATGTGTTCTCCAAGTGCAGACGTCTGGAAATCTAGTGAATCCAAGTTCAGAGGGGGAAACTGAGGACAGTGGGGTGTAACAGAGTGGGTTGCAGAAGACGTTTATTTATTTTCCAGTTTCCAGACTGCTGCAAGTCTCTCTCTCAAAATGTACCCTTCGTCTGCTTAGCAAATGCCCAAAAGTAAATGTCGCTGTGCACTGTGCAAAAACTTTTCTGACTTCAGCTTACACTGTTCACTGATTTGTTTAGAGGAGGGAGCTTAGGCAGCAGCAGCTGCTGAAGAGCTGAACCTCACAGTATGACTAGGAAGCCTTTCTTCCTGAGTGCCTTCATCTCTTCCTTCTGTATGAAGTCCCACTACTCCAGGTTCCTGAGTGATTTAATCCTGTTGGCAGGTTAGCTCATGAGGATATACTTTCCTGCCTTTTGCCTAAATGTAGTTCACAGTACATAGCTCTGGAGACCTCTCACTGCTATCACTGCTACTTCACAGTTAACAGGTTTGTGGCACAGCTGCAGAGGGAAGAGCATCGAAGACCAAAACTTATAGGCCAAACTGAGGTCACATCTTTCTCTATAAAAAACAACCTTCCAACATAACTACCTCATTCCTCCCCAGATTAAAAAAAAATCTCCTTTCTACAGCTATCTTTTGTTTCCTGGTTTTTTTCCCCAATTATCAGCCTAATGAGCCAACTTTCTACTTATTCCATTGCTCTACCTCAAAGACATTATAACCTGGTCTGAAATTTTTCCAGATGCTCTAAAAAGCCATTGCACTCCCTTTGTATGCCATAACATTAATACCTTCAAACAATTCCACTGCATTAATGAGTTATAACCTTTCTTCCTAACACTATAATTACTTTCCTGTCTTCTGCTCCTGTCTTGTGATTGGTTTTCTATCAATCGTTTATTCTTCTCTTTAGTTAAAAATATGCTGAAGGAATTTCTTAACCACTTCAAGTACCCAATTAATATCTCTAGTTTCCCAGACTGTTTCTATTTTCAGACCTTTAAAGTTTTTCTTCAAATATCAGTTGCCAAGCAGCAAGCATCGTTCATGCATTTGAAGTTACAGCTGAAATCCACACAGTGGCATTATTCTACAATAAAAATGTATTGATTGTTCTGATTTAAACTAGTGAATCAAATGTAACTTTCACTGTATGCTAAAATGGATACTCCAAGCAAAATCAGAGATAAATCCTGTTTCAAACCTGGTCCTCAGAAATGACATTTCAGAGGCAGCTAAGTTGCTAACCATTTTTTGCTTGGATCTTCCTTTAAAAAAAAAATTAAAATGGATGGAACCAATGTGCACTCATAGTCCAGTTTAAATTATCCTGGTAGTCTATTTTAGGCCAATGCTCTTCTTGCTTAATAACTTGGTTTGAGAGGTGAAATGAGGAGACTGGCAACAAGAAATGGTGCTGGCAGGAATGAGCCTGTCAGGAGAAACATGCAGAGACAGGGGGACACAGCATCTCCAGTTAGGCTTCAGGAGCTGCAGAGCATGTGCCAGATAGCGCACACATTCTACCATGTCCAAAACAAGTGAAAACCAACCCAAGTTCAATAAGACTTTGCTGTATCTGAATGCCATCTATTCATACCCATAGCACATCCAAACACTAAGCTTATAAAGGCCATGAGACACTCACAAAATGAGATTATTTCTTTAATCAGAGGGATACAAAGGCAACTGACAGTCTACTCCTGCCACCTATGAAACATGGTGTGCTTCTGGAGACAGGTGCTGGCTTGGGCTGTGACAGAAAGGGTAAACCTGTGCAAGTGTCTAGCAGCCCAGTGATCCCTGTGAATGGAAAACAAAGGTATTTTCATCTGGGCACTTGCATAAGCAATACTGCAAATTCTCTCTTGCCATTAGTCCTTACCCCAACACTGGATACCTTCATCTGGGCTGGGAATGTTTTGTTCTCACTCCTCCAGCTCTGATGCCAAGCTAGGCACCCACGTGAATGACCAGAGGGCTGGTCAGTCACCACACACCTCCAGGGCCAGCACTCTGTGCTGGTGTAGAAACTGGAACCAAGAGCAGTGAGAGCACAGTACCACATGTCAAGTGGGCCTTGGGGGTTGTATGATTCAAGTGATTTCTCCAAGTGAAATGAAAGCAAAGACATAAAGGGTATCAAGAGGCACTTTGACCAGAGGTTGATTGGAAATGCATCGCTCAGATAGCTCAGAAGGGAGCAGACAAGAGGAAATGAGGAACAGTGCAGAAAAAATGTGGAAAAGGAAAAGGGAGAGGGGGAAAGAAAACCATATGAGGTGGTTTCTGCTGCTTTTTATTAGTGTTGCAGATTTTATACTTCATAAGAAAATTATCTCTGTTATATTGAAATATCCCAGTAAATCAGTACACATCCTCACAGTTGCAGAGAAGCCATTCTCTAAGCCTCTGCTTTCTCCCTCAGGTTTTAAAGATCCCATGCGTGTTTTGTCCCTAGTCCCTGAGACACTCTTACCAGCTCAGCGCTTTCAATTCTACCTGGTTTTACCCTTCTTACCATACAGTTTCAGTTCACACACTCTTGCAGCTCAGTGACCGAGTTCTCAACAGTGAAGTCAGGTAAGGCAGTGACACTGCACAAAGCCAGCCAAGGGTCATAGCCAGCCAGAGTCCTGGGCAATAGGCAACACTGCATTCCTGAGCTTGATTGCATTGCTCAGGATGATTGTGTGGTCCCTCTGTGATATCTCACACTGCCTAAGAAGGACAACAGCATTGGCCAGATCCTACCTGGACTTGCTGATGTGGCACGCTGGCACTCACAGGGATGTAGATCTCTTTCTACACATGACCTGAGATGCATCAGTCAAGATGATGTTAACAGAGGTACTGTGAACATGATATTCTGTGCACACAATAAACTGAAATACACACACAACCTATGTGCATATACCTTATATATTCATGTAAAAACATGTAAATTCTCTTGCATTTTCTGTCTCTCGAAACATACAGTAAACTGGTCAAGACACCCTGGAAACTTTCATCATTGGGAAGAGGTCATATAAATTCAGTTAAACAGACTACTAAATTAGTAGAACTTAGCTCATCTCATATGAAACAGAATTTTTGAGGTTCCAAAAAAAATATCAATACTTTCTTCTTCCTTTACCTTAGAATTATTGCCAGACAAAAAGTAGAACCAACCTCCCCATCTGCCCCCCAAAAGGTGTTTCCCTGTTATCTAGACTCACTGCTACAGGATTTTACACAAATCTCTCAAGAAAACCCAGCTCAACTTTTATAGTAACATTTTAAGGCTACAGTGTGACCGTGTTTAAAGGAATTGTTAAAGGGATCAAAATTTCAGCCTTGGGCATTAATTCACAGACACTCAGCAGAACTGTGTTCAGCCTCTACTTATTCACTGAACCTGATTTTTGCTGTTGATTTTCCATCCTTTTTTACTTACTTCATATTGAAGTCTGATTTTAAAAATAACTCCCAATTTTTGTGTCATTCATTTATGAATTTGAGGAGGAGGAAGGCACGGGAAAAAAAAACAACAGCCCCTAATCAATGTGAACAAAAAGAAATGTTGCAAAAGTCACCACTTTCAAGCTTTCTGAGAAAGGTAACAGCTCGCCAAATATCAAAGCACTCACACATATCCATCTATGCACACCTTTTCTACTCTTAGGTGAAGGTATAATAACAAAATAATATCTTCTGATTTTCCTCTTCACTGCACGTTGTTGTGTACACACAATTTTTCTTCTGTTCAGAACTCATGGCACTTTGTAAATTTGTGCTGTCTGATAGCCATCAAAAGTAGAGTTAATGACAACAAAGTTCACAGAATTTAACCAAGGACATTTCAATGGGTAGCTTATTCCAGAAGAATAATAAAACCCTTGATTTGCAGCCCAAGCATCAGCCTGAAAGGAACTTGTATTGACTACAAAATGCTTACTGCAAGGTTTTTTTTTAAATTTTACTATTCTGGTATTTTGAGTTGTAATATAGTGTTAAATTTACTCTACAAAGATCATTTTAAAATTATCCTGTGAAAAGGATTAGAAAATTAGAAAAATAGTTATGCTGAAATGATTTTATGATAATGGGCACTGGTGAAGAATTTGAGTGCACTACACATACATCTGCTTTGTAAGAAAAAAAATTACTAAGGTTGTCCCAATGAAACTCCAAATGCTACTGTTAAATGACTTATTTCTTCTGTTTGTCCTGTAAAAACAGATCTACAAACCGCATCATCACTAAATACACCTATTGCAGCAGTCAAAAACGAAACAAAAGAAAAGGCAAAGCAAACACAGTGCATACAGAATGGAATTTAGGAACATGGGACTGGACAATTTCTTCTAGGGAGCTGGAGACAATCACATAATAAAATCACTTTCATAGGTTGATCAAAACCCATCCTAAATTAAAGTGGTAGAAAACTCATGGGGGGTAAAGTTAAGAGCATTGGAGGTTAAAGAGCCCAATTTTTATCTTTTTGGTCTTTACTCACACATTCACAGTAGCCATAAGGCACAATAACTCATTAGCTTCTCAGCTGCACAATTACTTTTAAGCTGTTCCATTTATACGTAATCTGATTTATGAAGCAGATCATGCAATCAATACAAGGAACTCATCGCTAAAGATAATGCTTCTGCTGTCCCTGAACTGACTGAACAGTCACCACCATCAGAAGTGGGAGATCCATTCTTCACCCCATAGGTTTAGCACATAGAAGGCAAATTTTGTTCTGAATGGATTTTTTTAAAAAAATAAATGTAGTTTATATTCCTCCATTTCTCTGTCAGCTATCAGCTGTGCCTTAAGGAAATAAGTAACTATCTGCGATGCTGGGCGTTACAGAGATCTTAGTAGTTTGTGAAGTAGTTTTCCATCTAGCTTTTGTACTAGTTCCATACAGCATTGGAAAATTCACTTTGCACTAAAGATCTTCCAGCTCAGCTTCACCACTCTGCATTTTTAAAAGGGCTTGTCTGAATATTAGGTTTGATTAGTCTTTAGTAAAGCAATTCTAGTGTCAGCCAATAGTAACACAGCAGATGATTGTGTCTGTTTTGTATCCAGATGCCATTGAAAAGAAAGGTACATCTATTTACAACCGTTTCTTTTCACAATAATGTAATGAATAAGAAAGTAAGAGCTTTACCATCAGTGACCTAGAAGCACAAGGAACAGATATGTTGGCAATTCAGGTTCTGCACACATCCTTGAATCTAGACTTAAAAGCTAATTTTAACAAAATAAAACATTTTTTGCTTTTTGTAAAGCAAATGAGAGCTGTTATTCTGTTTCCAGAGATCATCAGTATATCTTCAGCATCTTCAGAGAATGCAATATATTGTTTTGATCAGAGATGAAGTATAAATATACAATTTGGAATTATGTTAAATATTTAAGTAACTGGTAATTTTCTAAAATGTATATTTCTCGATTTCTGAGACTGAGGAAATGAAAGGAGGAAAATGAAAGAGATTAATTACTTTACTAGCCTGGGGAAGAAAATCTACATGTTGCATAATGACCCTTTATATCCCACTTATTTAAAAACCTCATGAAAGTGCTTTATAAATCTAACTCCTTTTCAATAGGCAAACCTGGTCATCTATTGAAGGTAAACAACTGATTTCCTTTGGAGCAAAATTATTCCAGAAAAAATTAATGAAAAAATTGTAATCCAGAGTGATAAATCAACTAGAACAGAAAAATCACTTGCATGAACAAACACGGCTTCTGTTGGTAATTGTGCTTGCTTGCCCTAGGCATAAGGTTGTTATATATAGGAAGTGATAATACTTCTGGTTACAGTTCCCAGTTTCACATTTCCCTTTCCCAGTTCACACTTACTCTTAGCTATGCTTATCCAGCAGCAGTTACATAAGAAGCAATTCCAAGTGTTTATAATCCACCTCTTATAAAATATAAGCTGCATCAAATTAGCCCCTGATGGCCTTTGTACTAGCAAAGCAGTTTGCAGATCTGTCATGAAGTATCAGTACTATTACTTGTCTGCACTCAGTATGGCCATATTTTCTGACAGTGTTACCTGCAACAGCTCGTTTATGTAAGCTTATGGCTGTCATGTAATTGAGAGTCCCTCAGGCAAAAGGATGAATCCAGTGTCATTTATTGCTCCCATTTCTGGGAGTTGGAGTACATATTAATCTGATTCAACATTATTAGATATCCCAGATGCAACATCAGCAATGGTTGAGACTATTGATTTCCATTAATGGTGTCCACCACATCCTACTTATTAAGGCACTTTGCAAGGCACTGAACCCTGTCATTGCCTTGACTAACCTGTTTCATTTGTTTAGCTGTGTATATTTCTACTTACAAACTATCCTCCAGGATAAGCCCTCTGTACATGCCAGCCGTCAGTGTGCGCCCTCTGTGAGACAGGCTTTTTTGCTCTTCTCAGTAGAATCGTGTCCTCATCTACTCACCTAGTGCTATGCCTCATTACTACAAAGAAAATTCAGTGTGTAACTTAACTTGAAAGGTAAGAGCTACAAACCATTTACTTCTCCATCAACATTTCATAATTATTACATATAACTTTCTTTGTGCTGTCATTTCCACATCCTTGCAATAGTCATTTTCACTTTAACATATTTATTTAAAATTTGTAACAAGTGAGAGATGTTCAGGCCCTCAAATTCTACTAGTAGTCAACAAGAGATACAGTTAGCTCCAAAGGTTTGCCTCTGCAGACCTTGTGTCAGATTCAAGTAGCAGATACTAGGAAGAAATTTTTTACTGTCAGGGTGATGAGGCACAGGAACATGTCGTCCAGAGAAGCCATGAAAGCCCCACCCCTGGAGATGTTCAAGGCCAAGTTGGAAGGGTCTTTGAGCAACCCGATCTAGTGGAAGCTGTACCTGCCTGTGGCAGGGGAGTTGGAACTAGATGGTCTTTAAGGTTCCTTCCAGCCCAAACTATTCTGTGATTCTATGACTGACAATTGTTCTCAGTAAACAAAAATTCATATTTTGTTTTGCATAGCCACCTTTGAGAGATGATAGAGGTATAACAGCATGTTAGGAAAAAGAACATCTGCTTAATGTTGATAGTACGCACTCACTCCACAAAGCCTGTCATTAGTGTCAGCAGCAGCTGCAGCCACTACTCTGTTCTCTCAGCTGTGTTAAATGATAGGAACCAAAACCAGAGGGCTGAAGCATCAGCAGGGGGACTAGCAGGAAATGTACACATGCATTAGAAAAGATGTGATGAAAGTTTCACCACCACAAAACAATCAAAAAGATTGTCTGTGATAATCCTTTCTGTTGACTTCAAATAGACTTGAAAAAAAAATGCTCATTTTACATTGCATTCCAGTTTAAGCACGAACTTAAGGTAATGTCTTTTGTTCCCAACCAAAATGCAACTAGGGAGGTAGCTAGAATCGAAATATAAGTGATTACTTAGCTCAGGTCTGATCTTAAAGAGTCGGCAAAAATAAGTAAGGTAAGATCAGGACCTTAACCATGGGGTGCAAGAAAGGAAGTATAATATGTATGTCTTTATGTTATACAAAATATACCTCACTTGTATTGGTTTAGCAAGTTGCTTGTATTTAAGGAAAAATAACTACAAAATATTTGATTTTCACATGCAAAGATTACCAGAAACTGAAAAAGATACAAAGCATGGAAGAAAGCAGGGCTGTCTGTAGGCTCTGTTATCATTGCAGATGACAGGCATTTGAAAATATGTTGCTTGATCATTTTAACATTAAGCTATGCAAAATCCTCCCCTGCACAGCAAGCAATATTATTTACACTATTTTCTTCTGTGAACACATTATCTGCTCTTCTTTCTTCCAAAACACACTACAAGCCCCATATGCTACATGACATTCAAAACACCAGACACTTAGGTTTTGCATGTAAGAACATGGTATTTTTTATGCTTTTGAATTAAATATTAAATAATTGAGATTTTTGCTTTTAGATTCTTATATTAAAGCAAAATGGATTCAAGATTTACAGTTTAAAAGTCTCTAGCAGCACATAAAGCCATGAATTAACAGTGTTTCTCTGACCTGGAACCATCACATATGCCTGGGTACTCCACATATCAATGAGTATCAGCCTAATTATCATTAAGGTTTCTTATTTAAATTTATGTTAATTACATTTTATAAAAATGAAAATATAAAAAGTTTATCTAACATTACAAATGCTTAGGAAAACCTTTCATGTAGACCCCTTAAAATCTGCAAGAAATTATCATGTCTAGCAAACTTCTGTTAGGAATGCCATCTCGTGGTTAAAAGCTGTATGTAACAATGAGTCCAGGTAATCTTAACTAAATTTTTACTTGGAAAATACCGTTTTTGAAGAAATGAGCTATTCATATAAGACCTTTCAGAACTGTATAGTATTCTTTTATAGAACATTCTAGATGAAAATGACTGTGAATATGGCTTTCCTGCCCTCATTTTTATACAATGCTAATTAATTATGCAGGGAGGTCTAGTTTCATGAGATGGGATGCATTTATTAGCATTTTAAACAGAATCCAGCCCAAATGTGAATTTACTTTAAAAGTCCTCTAAATGCCTAGTCTATTTAGCTATAGTTTAGTGAGTTAGTCTAAAGCGTATAGAAAATACACACTTTTTTCTCCAAATATGCTTCTAAAGCAGAACCCTATGAGCACACTTTACCTTCTCTAAACTCCATGAAGCATCTTTGGTTGATATATAAAAGGTCAAGTTTACCTTTAAAAAGGAAACACTGAATTTTTCAATTGTCTTAAATAAATCTTGAGGCGAGCTGAAAATGAATGGAAAATGGCCATCAGATCGCCACTTTCTCATGAAAGCAGAAAGAAATTACAAGTAAACAAGAGTGGAAAGAAGGGGACCAAAAACATTTAATAAGCATTAGAGGATGTCTATCTTCTAAAAGCTTTGAAAAATTAATAATAATTAGCCACGTACAATACAGATGACATTTGCATAGGCACTTTCCTACTATGTATGTCCACCTCATTTCCATAATGAAAGTATATATTGCCCCAGACTATCACAACACATATTGTATAATGAAATTTAAAACTAATGAGCCATATCCTAGCAGTCATAAGTCAAGTCAGAGTGTGCATTAGTAATCCATTTGCAATACTCTAGAGACAGTAAAAACAAGGCTAACCATACCCAGTTGCCTATTTAGTGCACAACTTGTTCTGTGTACTTATAACACTATAGCAGAATTGAAATGAGTTCACAATCTCTAGCACTCAAGCCTCTGTGAAATACTGTTCATACTTTTGTTAGCATGCAGGTTACCTGTGGGGGAGTAAAAAAGGGACTACAGTAAGTGATTATTTACTTTGACCTCTTGCATATCATGGATCTGACTTGCCCGAATTAGTCCTCTTTCTATCAAATCATGTCTTTTCAGGAAATCATGTAACTCGTTCAGAGTAGAGAAAACATCTAGAATTCTGTTACGTGCCTTTATCTCTTCAAGTAATGTGTCCAACTTCTACTGGATCATCCTTTCTCTGCTAGATAGAACAGATATTATTTTATTATCAAATTTTTGCTCCAAAGATGGTTCTTCCAGGCTAACTTACCATTCACTAAACTTAACAGATTCTCCTTGTTGAGTGTCATGCCAGTGCTTCTCTTTAACCCATTAATCTCGCGACTCTTTTCTGTTCAACATTACAGCATTACTGGAAATTGTGACTATTGCCATTGGGCATAGCATTCTTCTAAAAGGTTACACCAAAGTCAAATATACAAAGCAATATTACTTCCCTGGCATTATTTACATATCTAAACCTGAGAATCTTGGTGGTCCTCCTGGCCACAAGCCGCACTGAAAATTCATGTTTCATGAGCATGCACATCCCCTCCAGACACTGTGCAAAACTATTTCCTACAGCATATTGTTCTGTTTGGTAAGTAATCCCTCCTGAGACACAGATCTACTTTAGGCCACAGGAACTGCAGTTTGCTTACAGGTCCCAACCAAGTAATTCATCTTAGTCTGTTTAAGTAGCTCCTTAGTATAACTTTTGTGGTATCTGTAAATTTGAGCAGTCATTATTCCATTTCCTTCTGTGTTCTTAACAAACTTATGGATAAGAGGCAAATCCTGTGTAAACACTCATAACTAATCTGTTCAGTTACAGCTGTCCTTTCAGATTTACATTCTGAGATCTTTCAGGTTTGGACTCAATTACTGTTATGACAAATTTTAAATATGGGGTGATATTTTGTTTCAATAACAACTTCTTTAAAAGAAAAGAAATTATTTGACAATCTAAGGGCATTCCAAATACCAGCAATGAACTAGCTAAAAAAAAAAGCAACAATTATTGTTCTATGTAAATGATTTTGTGAAGTGTGCAAAACAGTTTTTATAAAAAACGTGTTCCTGTGTTGCAAAGGGAATATGCTGTGGTTTCTCTACTTGGTTAAATTTTACAAGATATTGTTAAGCAAGGAAAATAGGTATTCTCTAAATTCTGCTAAATATTCTTCCTATCAAACATTTTATTTCCTTGTGCTGTCAAGAAAGTAGCCACAGATCATCTTAAACAGCTACCAGGGAATAGTCCTCTCAAGTAAAAGGCACAGAAGAAGCTCAGAACTACACCCATGATGAGTCCTTCAAAAGCTGGAGAGCAAAACCAAGGTTGAGATCTTTAGATTGATTCATTCTGAAAAACAAAAAAAGCAACAGCTTCCCAGTTCTGAAAAGTGTGCTCAGCACATCTCTGACTACCACGAAAAAAATACAGTAATGTTTAAATGCTCCTCAAGCTGCTAATATACACTCAGAATTAACTGCTCGTTCACATTAATTCACTGATATTAACTACACGTCTTATTGCTGCTTTAACTATTCAAGTGATTTTTAAGCCCATGATCCTGAAATCATATTCCAAGTGAACTAAAGTTGCCCTGTAACTATTAACAAACAGCGCATCCCTTCAATGAACTAAGTGCAAATAAGAAAGATTAAACTGTCACAGATTTCCTCTTCCATATTAATTCCTCACAATACAGACTTCCCATGCAGCACCAGACAAGTCTGCAGTGCAACATAGAGTGGTTAGACTTTTGCTATTTTTAATGTGGGTTTCTTTTTATACATACTTTCATTCCAGGATAATACAAATTATCTCACTAACATTTGTCATTCTCAGCAAAATGAAGTTCATTTACTACACACCTAATTTTCAAATAAACAGGACAGAACATGTCTTTCAAGATTTAATATAAAATTTTGAAACCACTTCTTTTAGTGGATTTTCTTTACATAACATTGATAAGGATTTAAGAACATATTTGCAAAGAAAATGCTACAGAGTGGATCCCACACTATTTAGAAAAAATATAGTGAATACAAATTACTAATGTATATTTTCAGGCATGCCAAATATTATATACCTAACAACAATGTGTGTTCTTGATGTCCTTGAAAAGCAAAGTTGACCTCTTGAAAAACAATAGTTTTCCCTTTAGAGTTCCATCTGCTAAAAATTCCATCACCTCAAAACCATAAATAGCAATTCTAATAAGAAAACAGAATTATCTTCTGAAGCCATCCCTATATGCTCTATTCACCCTTTACCTCAAATGACTCTGTCACCCTGAGAAGGACTGTGACTAAAGGCAAATAATGAGCAGTTGGCAAGTCTGTAAGCAAACTGAAGCATTTGTATTCTTACAATAAAAAGCTTAAATATAGATATCACATTTATCCTCACATCTGTGTGGTGGGTTGACCCTGGATGGACTCCAGATGTCCACTAAGGCTGCTCCATCAGTCCCCCTTTTCTGCTGGATAGGGGAGAGAAAACATCAAAAGGTTTGCAGGTCAAGATAAGGACAGGGATAGATCACTCAGCAATTATCATCACAGGCAAAAGACTCAGCTTAGGGAAAGTAGTTTATTAGCAATCAAATTAGAGTAGGATAATGAGAAATAAAATTAAATCTTAAAAGACCACACTAACTCCCCTGCCTCACCGTGTTTCCCAGGCTCGAATTTTCTCCCAATTTTCTCAGCCTCCTCACCCAAGCAGCACAGTGGGACTGGGCATTGCGGTCAGTTTATCGTACCATGTTCTGGCTGCTAGTCCCTCCTCAGAGGGACATTCTTTCCCTGCTCCACCACAAGGTCCCTCCCATGGGATGCAGTCCTCCTTTAATTTCTCCAAGGTGAGTTCTTCCCATGTGCTGCAGTTCTTCATGAACTGTTGCAGCATATGCTCCTTCCACAGGATGCAATCCTTCAGGAACAGACTAGACAGCTTCTATGTGGATCCCCAAACAGGGTCACAAAACCTGCCGAAAAAACCTGCTCCAGAGTGGGCTCTTCTTGCCACAGCTCCTTCCAGGAGCCTGCTCCAGTCCAGGCTTCCCACAGGGCCATTGCCTCCTTCATGCATCCACCTGCTCCAGCATCAAGTCTTCCATGGGCTGCAGGTGGATATATTCGCTCCATCATCAACCTCCATAGGCTGCAGGGGTCAGTTGGCCTCACCATGGTCTTCAACATGAGCTGCAGGGCAGTTCCTGCTTTGGTGCCTGGAGCACCTCCCCCACCTCCTTTTGCCCTGACCTTGGCACCTGCAGTTACTTCTCTCATGTATTCTCATTCCTTTCTCTGGTTGCAGTTGGTGTCATGCAAGGCTTCTTTTTCCCTTCTTAACTGTGCTATCCCAGAGGTGCTACCACCATTGCTGACGGGCTCAGCCGTAGCCAGCAGCAGGTGTGCTCTGGAGCCAGCTGGCATTGGCTGTATCAGACACAAAGGAAGCTTCCAGTAGCTTCTTACAGAAGCCATCCCTGTAGTCCCTTCACTACCAAAATCTTGTCATGCAAATCCAGTTCATTACATATGTCCTTAAGGTTTTTCATGCAGTATCAGTGTTCGTGTTATGGTTTTTCATGTAGTATCAGTGTTCAGCAAAGTCTTATCTATACAGAACATCAGCAGCTTAACTAAAGCTATGCTATTACTCCATGTCAACAAAGGTAGTGGAAATGTGCATGTGTGTGTGCTCACACACCCTGTAAACATGGCTTATATTGATTTAGACTGCAGCGGTCTACCTTTAGGTAAGTAGGAACAAACTCCATATACACCAGGCCCAAACAGCTTAAAGAATCCTGCTAACATTAGAGTGTAGATCTACTTTTATGCATCAGTGTATCACTTTTGCCTTAAGAAGTCGACAGAAAATATCACATGAAATGTCTGCAAAAGACAAAACCCAGCACTTGTGTCCGCTCTTAATCATTAACGCACTTTGAATCTTCCATGACAGTGATAGTGGGAAAAAAGTGCAGTAACAGTAGTGCAGTGTTTGTTGAACCACTGTATTTTGCTGATTGACATTTAGAGAAGCTAGGCTGCTTCCCTCACTATCCTACCCACCTGCAGCCAGGTACAGAAATGAGCACACGGGAAATCTCTTCCATTCCTCCAGGCCCAGCATGACAAGGCAAGCCAGAAGATGGTACATTGTAGTTGCCACAAGGCAGCATCAGCACCTAGTCACAAATGCTGTGTACATCCAGGATGACAACACTACTGCAGCATTTTATAGGGCCCATCACTAGAATCCACAGATGTGGTGCACAAAAATAATTCACTGAAGTTATAAGCAAGCTCAAAAAATTATTAATTATTCTAAAAACTTAGTAAATACTGTGTTGTAGAAGCCTTCAGAAATTCTAAGAAATGTACTAATAATATACATGCTCTTCAATCACTGCCTTTATAAACCTTAATGACACAGTGAAGGCCCATAACCAAGCACAACTGCTTGTTTTTTCACTTATTCAAATCATATCAACTGTTACAATGGCTCATGATATCAAATAGCAACTAGGAATTTTACTAATACATTCTGCTTCAAAACAAGCTTGAGCTACTGTCATGAACTTTCAGGTATCATTTGAGTCATGCTAATATAAATCCTCTGTTTAGTTCTGACTGTTTCATCTAATAATTAGCTATCTTAAGGAAGGACATGGGCTTCTAGCCTAATCTTGTTTAGAATTTCAGCTTTTCTCTTTTAGGCACTTTCTATGAAAACAAGGTCTTTGTACACGTTTCTATAACATATTTTAACAATGTGTGACAAATTGCCCTATGCCAAATTCCATTAAGCCCTACAAAACCAAGTACTGCAGGATTTCTAGAGTCCTACGCTGAAACCAATTCCCATTCCAGTAATTCAATTCAGGCAGCTGGGTTTGTTTGAAGTTTGGGTGGCTTTGGGTTTTGGGGTTTTTTTAAGATTCAGAATTCTGCCTTTGTACTGAGTACCACCAGTGAAAGCATTACATTTTTTCCACTTGGAACTACTGTGAGAATCAGACTGAAACGTACAGAAACACAAGGTGGATGTGCACTTATCACCTACACAAGCCATGTTTTCTTTTTGGCAATATGCTTATGCAAGTTTTCCTTACAGAACTTGGACTATTTTTTTAATTACACATTTATGGTCTTTCTCATGTTGTGTCTAGAAAATTATGAAAACTCCTCTGCCCTATAAGAAGAGACTGAATGAGTTAGGTATCTTCATCCCAGAGAAGAGGAGGCTCAGCTGGCCCATCATTACAGTTTTCCAATATTCAAATGGTGGCAAGAAAGAGGACGGAAGCTTTCTCTTCACAAAGAGCCATGATAAGAGGAAATGGGGATCAGTTGCACCAGAAGTTTCATCTTGATACAAGAAAGAAATTTCTCACAAAGAGAACACTCAATCACTGGAACCACCTCCCCAGGGATGTGGTAGACTCCCCATCACTGGATGTGTTTAAGGTATGACTGAGTAGGGTGCTAGATATTCTCATCTAGGCTCCCTTTCCCACGAAAGGTTGGACCAGATGATGTTTTGAGGTCCCTTCCAACTTGGGCTGTTCTACGATTCTGTGAAAATATAAATGAAAAATAATTATCCAATGTTACTGCAGGAAGTGAGGACTGAGCAGGAAAAAGAACTACAAAGGTCCTAAAAAGGCATCTAAGAATGGCTGAATATAGGGAGTTATTCTGTTGCACCTTTGTTATTAGCTCCATTTAATTTCATTGTATAATGTATTTACTGCAGCAAATGCACATGCTTGGGTCTTTAACCTGACACCAGGAGAAATGACCATTTTTTAAAACAGTTTGCCAGATGACACCTTCACCTCTAGTAGGGCAAAAACTATAAGAGGACACACAGGAAACTGGGGGATATGGGAACAGTTCAAAGCCCCACATGAGTCCCAACATCTAGGAGATGCTGACTCTCAAAAAGGCAAAAAATGTTAACACCTCTCTTGCCAATAGTTTCCCTGTCTCAATCTTGGGGGGAACCACAACCTCCCAAAGGTACACCTCACATCTGATGACTCTTAGCTTTCTAACTATAACTGCGTACCATTCAAAACTTGTCAATACATCATTTCACAATTTCTCTTAGTGTGAAATGTGGTTATATTTTATGCTCTCACCAAATATAACCTACAGTTAGCAGAGTAAGTTTGTCCATAATGACATGATCTCCTAGGGCAACCTGCTCTATCTTTTTGATGAAAAAAAGCCAATAAACAGCCTGTCATTAGCAAAAAACAGATTGCTAGTATAGATCTATTTTAGGTTACACAGTGAAGACACTGGAATTCAATATCACTTTCCTTGATGAGATGCCAAGCACTTTGGAAAGCTTTGCTTTTTTCTTGTACTCATTCATGCAAAGCATGAATAAAATAGAATGTCAAGGAAATTAATTTAAGAAAGATATTAAACCAGAAGTAATCAGAACAAAAAAGCTAGATGACCTCTAAGATAAAACATTCATTCTGAAAACTCAAAATACCCCCAAAAATGTAAATAAATAGTCGAATCTGGTTCCTATTTAAGGAGACTGCTGTTAATACTAACAAATTCTGCCCTAGCGTTAGAAAAGGATTCTGAAGTTGAAAGTTCGAGTAGAAAAGATCTAGGAAAGAGAACACAACACAGTGGAGGAAGAATCACATCTCAAAAATTATTAAAAATATTTAACAAAAGATGCTATTTTACACAGGAAAACATCTGGGAGAAAAAAAACGCCTGCAAAAACAAAATAACCAATTTTGTTACATAAAAGCTGGCCTCGCAATACATAAAATTATTATACAAGAAGGTAACATACCACCAAAATGAATGGTTCAAGGATTAGCAATACAAGTATACTTCAATCTTTGTAGAGAAATCAGCCCTCATTAGTTACACACAAACATCATTACGATCTCTTACAATGCTTGTGTGTCCTATGCGAAATCAGTTAATGTTTAACTAATCACCCACTGACCAAATGATCACACCATTCTTGCAACAAAGCAAAGGCTAATAGTTTCAGAAAGGTCAGATTTCATTATCTTCTTCCATGCTTCAGGCTTGTGGAGACAGCACCACCAAGATCCGCCAGCACTACTGCTGTCTCTACTACATATGACCATAGAAAAGTATTCCAGTCTTTTATACTCTTAGTTCACAACCTTCCACCTAGAAATCTCAGGTACCTTGCTTACAAACACTGTTGAAAACTTGACAATTGAGTCTAAAATCATGGACATTAGGCTGTGGACTGGACACAGGCCAGATGAATGATGACTTCACTACAACATACATACTGTTAAGAAGGTACCACAATTGACACAGTGGACGTCTGACTAGTTGCTCAGAAAACTTTCATAAAATGATTTTGAATTAAGGTTTCTATATGGGACATCAGCATACTCATATCCGCAGCACAGATCTGATGATCATCATTCCCTGTCTTTTTAAGGGTCTCTAATAGGCCCCAGTGGACTGGAGGCAGTGGGCTGTAAGAACTTAGCAAGTGAAGCTGACTTAATGGATTCTGTTTTATTTCTGCAATCCTCAAGGCCCTCAAGATAGCAGGTGCAAACTTAGAATAATGAGCCGTAGATGAAATAATAACTGGGCAAGTTCTGTCTTGTAATCGATCTGCAACTACTTTTGCAACAGCTGTGTGTGTATCCAAAATATATCCTGTAGTACTGTATACTGAGTGAATGGCAGCCAGACAGTCCTCCTCAGAGCACCACCCAGCCACCAAGTCTTGCTGAAGTTTTTTGAGAAGATCTTTCTGTAGCTGGAAATGGCCCTGATTTTCCAGCTGGTTATATAATTGTGTCACCAGCTGTCCATCCTCATTAGCAATCAAATGCAAGTATCGCTCAAGATTGGAGGACTTCAAAATATCTACTGCTGGTGAAAAAGTGGGAATTATTTTTCTTCCTCTCAAATCATAAACACCTGTTCTTATGAAGTCAGTCAAAACATTGTTTTCATTGGAAGCACAAATACATTTCCTAATAGGAATTCCCATCATTTTAGCATACAAAGCTGCCAGTACATTGCCAAAATTTCCTGTAGGAATGCATACATCTACAGGGCTTCCAAATGGAATAATATCTTGATGAACCAGATCAAGGTATGCAGAGGCATGATAAACTATCTGAGGAAGCAGTCGTGCCCAGTTTATGGAGTTTGCCGCAGCTAAAGCTGTTCCATATTCTACTGTAAGAAAGCCAGTATAGTCAGAATTAGTAAAGATTTGCTTAATAGCTGTCTGGCAAAAATCAAAATCAGATTTGACGCCTATTGACCACGCATTTTCTTTCTGACAGCCAATCATCTGTGATTTCTGAATTTTGCTTACTCCATCCTCAGGAAAAAAATTAATCACAGCAATTCTCTGTCTGTCAGCATCATGGAGACGACTAAAGCCATCTAAAACAGCACTCCCTGTGTCACCAGAAGTAGCTACTAGAACCAAGTAATTACAGCTTCTGGGAATGCAGTATGCAAATATATGTGGCACCATCTGTAACGCAAAATCTTTAAATGATGCTGTTGGTCCATGAAACAACTCCAGGAGAAACTGATTGCCTGCCAGATGCCTAACTGGGGCAATTTTAGAACAAGTAAAGTTTTCTCCATAAGCAGTTCCAATAATTTCTGCCAGCTTAGAAGCAGGAATATCAGCAGGATGTATGCATCTTTCTAGTATCACCTGTGCTCTTTCAATGTAAGTTGATTCTATTAGGCTTTGCCATTCTCCAGCAGTAAATTTTGGAAGTCCTCTCTTGGGAACAAAGAGTCCTCCATCAGGGGCTAAGCCCTCAGTAACAACATCACTGAAATATTTATGAGGGTCTTTTTCCACACTCCTTCCAGACGTACTAGACCGAGTTGAAATGAAAGTTTCCAGTTCTGAGTTTTGGTATTTCTTCAGAGCATCAAGTACCTTTTCTGCTACCTCTGTTGCAATATCCCCTCCACAAAGAACACGGATGTCATACCACCTTTTGTAGAACTGCTTCCTAAACTGAAGTATGTCCTTGAGAGAAATACCAGGAGACTGGCCCACAATGCGATCCACTTTCATTGATTTCAGCCTGCTCAAAATGACTGGTGTGGGCACATCCAGATATACAACTATTCCATTTTTCTTCATATGCTGCATGGCAGCAGAATGCATTGGATTGGACCCAGTAAGGGAAATGACACTTCCAGATGCTGAAAACTTCAACAGGGCTTTTCCTTCCTCCTCCAAAAATTGCTCATTACCAACATCCTGCAGTTTTTCCGATACACTCATATTCCAGGTTGTTTCAAGGACGTTGTCATCTATGTCTATAACAGGGCAATCTAGTTTCTGACCTACTATTCTCCCAACTGTTGTTTTCCCAGCACCCGGAGGGCCCATCAGGATAATATTTTTGTTTCCAACAAGAGAATGGCTTGAGAACCAGGACTTCCATATCTCTGCAAATGACACAGGTCTGGAAAACATGAGTTTTAAATACATTCTAGAAAGACTCTTTTGGGTTATTAAAGGCCGATACTGAACAATGTGAAACATCTTCTGCTGGGTCCTTTTGGGTTTTTTCAAGCCAACTTGACAATCAATTTAACTGTTCCAAAAAGAAAAAAAAACCAGTAATTAGTCCTACAGAAAACACCTAGGAAAAAAACCCTGAAGGATATGAAATTCAGAACAAGAATTCAAATATAAAATCAGTTATTACTTCATCGGTGCCAGGGAGGTATTTTTCAGAATAAGACATATTTTTCTCTCCTGCATAGGCCCAGTTCACTTCCACTGCCAAGTCCAACTTCATAGTCCACATCCTCCAGGTAAACACAGATATCCAAACCTAACACTGCAATACTATTTACAAATACTTTTTAAAGGAATTCAAAATCAATTAATTTTTTACTCTAGTAGACCTAGTTTTAAGTACACATTTACAAATAATGAACTTTAACTAAGGTTAACAAAATACGTGTTTTTCCCATCTCCCAAGATGCCTTTGATTTCTCGTATTTTCTTTCTTAAAAAAAAACAAAAAACAAATGCAAGACTGACTTCAACACACAGAAAACTCACGAACCTATGCAGCAAGGATGGAAGACTTGCATCCAGTTCTCTTCTGAAGGGATGGCAAACCAAGCAAGTGATTTGTGAGGAACTCCTATAACAGAATTGTATTGAGTGTAGTTTGCGTAAAGTGAGATAAAGAACACATCATCGGGACACTCTAGTCTCAAAAAATGAAGTCAGTTGGATCTCCAATAAAGATTAAGCAAGAAGCTGAATAGTATTTTGTTTGCTTAGAGAAATCAACACCAGTATCAGCACAAATTGTAGCACATGATTTCTGAATGATGTTCAGGGCAAAGGAAGAAGGAATCTCAAAATCTCCAGATGGGGGGGGGCACAGAAATCAACACAAATTTACACAGAAAATCCCTACAAACTCATTTCTCATTTTAGGTAGGCACACAGGTATCACTGTTACTGTTATTTATCCATTTTTCGTAGCTAAAAATGCTTAAATACAAGCAAAACTGAAACTAATGATATTTTAGATGTAAAAATCCAACTGTGTGCTTACCCATCAATTCTAAAAAAATAATGAATATATTTTATATACATGAATTTGCAATATATAGAAAATAATCAATTTTTTAGACATTATTACTTTTTTAGTTTCTATAGGATCTAGTAGTTTCAAGTAGTTATTAAAAAGAACCTGTGCAGAATAGTTGTAATGTTCAGTATAATTACAAAGCTGTACTAATCAATGCTCTCTACAGAATATAAACATTAAAAAGAGCTATTTTTAAAATGTCTAGATGTAAATAAGTTATGTTCAGGATTAAAAAAAAAAATTAGAGACAATATTTCAGCAATTTTATTTCCTGAACTTAAGAATTACTTTGAGCATTAAGTACGAACTAAGGGAGTACAAATCATGCAAAGCATACCGGTCAGTCTACCATGTCTAGTTGCTCTACAGATTCACTCTGAAATGCAGACACTCAGTACCCACTACACAGTTGCAGGACATAACATCTGGATTGCTTTACAAATCTAGGCCTTCAGGACTGAGAACCTGCCAAATTACAGGTGTAAAACAGAAAAGAAGTAACCCCAAATTTCTCTAGTTACAAGCTTTCCATATTTATAAGAAGTTATAAGCAGTCTGTGGTACTGTTTGAAATCAACTTGGTTAATCTGGTGCAAAAATTTGCAGGGAATTTGTTCATTCAGCTGCTCAACTAGTTTAAGCTATTCTGGTGTAAATCAATTTTGTACTCATACAAAGAACATTTACACAGAAGCCTGCAGACATAGAATTCAACCGTTTCTTTGAAATAATTTTTTATTCACTTGGCAAAGCTACACTGTAAAACCAGCTCAAATTAAGATTTTATAACTCATGGAGTTTACCAGTTAGAACACCAAACTATCCAACCAGTAGATAAAGCCAATTCTCCCAGAAGAGTGCAGGAGTTTTTAAATGCTGAGCTTTCACCTGTCCCTCGATGCTACGTAAACTTTAGACAATATCCCTTGGCCCTTCACTGGGGCTGCTGATAGCACCGATATATTGTCAGCAAACATCCAATTTTAACGACCGTGGGGTGAAAAAAGGGGGTTTGTTATCAGTATAGTAGAAAACATAAGTTAAAAGTCAGTAACCAAACGGGCCAGTGGCAGTTAGTGCTGTCACAGACCTCAAGGTAGGTAAAGACCTACAAAAAAAAATCATAATTTATATGATTTGATGATGATCGCATCCCAAAACTGCTCACACGGGACGGCTTCCACCTGACTTTTACGGGAGTTCTTACACAAAGAAATAAGAAAAAACCCCAAAGTAAACCGTTCAACTTCAACCTCCCCGCGGTCACCGAGACACCAAGCGGGCTCTCGCCTCGCCCTTTCGACGCCCAGAAGGTGCCAAAGCGCGGTGGAGTGCAACAACGCGACCCCCAGAGCGGGCTCAGCCGCGCACGCCCGGTGCAACCTCTGCCTCCCCTCGGTGGCCCCGGTTGTGATTCTGGTTCCGGTTCCGGCTCCTGCCCCCATCCCAGTCGCTGCCCCCGCCCCGCGCGCCCCCAGCCTCACCTACAGCCCCCACCGCGCACGCGAAGCCGCCCGCCCGCAGCCCCCGGCTCGGCCCCGCCCCAGCCGCACCGCGCGCATGAGCGCTCACACCCCCCCCCCCCTGCGGGGCGCTGTTGCCTAGCAACGCGTTTCCCCGGCAACCGCAGGGATAACATCATGGCGGCCTGGAAGGAGGCGCTCCCTGAGCGGGGTCAGGGCGAGCTGCGGGAGCGCCTGGGCCCCACCGTGAGGAGGGCGCTGCCCGATGGGTGTCCAGAGCTCCTCGGCCAAAGGATGGCGGCGCAATGCGCCCGGGAGAACGTCTGTAACCTCCTACCCAAGTCGGAGAAGCCTGTCAGGCCGCTCAGGTACCTGGTTGTGACAGGGCCACCCACAGACACGGTGGCTGGTTCTGGCAAGGCAATACATCTAGCGGATAATAGATATTAAAAAGTCCAGGTTTGGTGTAGCTCCTCCTCCTCCTAATGAGTCTGACATCCGAGGGTCTACAGTCTTCTCCACGAGATGATGATTCAATTTGGCTTCTTCAAAGCCATCTTGTTCATTGACAAAGAATTTACAAAGCATTTCTTAACCATGAGGGTGGTGAGGCACTGGCACAGGTTGCCCAGGAAAGTTGTGGCTGCCCCATGCCTGGAGGTGTTCAAGGTCAGGTTGGATGGGACCCTGGGCAGCCTAATCTAGTGGGATGTCCCTGCCCATGCCTGGAGAGTTGGAACTAGATGATCCTTAAGGTCCCTTCCAACCTATACTATTCTATGATTCTATTTCCACACAGAGGAATTACATGACATCTTTGTTATTTGCACTTAAAACAAATTTTCATTGAGCAGCTGATAAGCTTGGAGGCTTACATGTTTTTTCTCAGTGCTACACTTTTAACATGTCAGGTTTGTCTTACGACATAGTTTATTTTGCTTCTCCTCACCACTTACCTTAAAAACACTTTTAAAAGGCTCCTCCCCTCCCCCCATTGCTAATACCTTTGACATTTACAGAAACTTACGTGTTTTTTTTCAAGTCCCTATTACTTTATATGAAAGGATGCTGTTACAGTTTGTATTATCAGTGAAAGGCTAATGTAGGTCATAACTCAACTTTAAAAATAGTAGAAATATCAGTGACGCTCATTAGAACAAAGTTATCCCTTTTCGGGTAAAAGGGTCAGGCTCATAAGAGTCCTAATTCTGAACCTTTTCCATGTAAAAATTATTTTTTGTTTCCAGTGTGAATGAAGCTACTTTTGGCAGACAGGGGACAGTGAAATTACAGTATGGAAAGGCATACAGCACACTAAATCCTTTCCTGTCTTAATACCATTCAGGGACTTGGATATTGCATGACCACTACGTTCAACTGAGGCAAGGGATTCCTTGGGTTGGATGCAACATGAATGAATCCCTTTCTGATCCCGTTGATTTCTGTTGCCGTACCACTTCCTGCTTTGTTCTGTACTCTGCCAAATATCCAGCTAGTAACAACAGTTCCAGAACGTCATTAATACCATTATCTGACCAGTTTTGACTAATGTATACAAAATCTAGGGTCTTTTTTTCAAATTATATCATATATATTTCACTCTCAACTGACCAGGTACTACACATGAAACCACAGCAAGCATCCTCATTTTTCCCCAACTTTTCTATCCCAAGGTGACATCTAAGGAATAGTAACTTCCTTCCTACAAATATATTGTCTCCTTTCTCCTTATCGAGTCCTTTCCGTAAGTCCCCCATAACCGTGTTTTCTTCCTTGCAACCCTCTTTGACCCTGTGATATTGGTGTATCAGCATTTAGCAGTTAGCCATTTTCTTGGCCTGAAAAGCTACAACTGCCACATCTCTTTTTCCAAAGGAATGCCTGTAAGTGTATATAAAAGATGTCTTTACCTTATGCCAATATGGAATAAGGCCAATACCTTCTCATTTGCTTTCTCATTCCAAGACTGTATGGAGCCGCCTAGGTCAAACTCCTCGTGCAGTCACTACCTGTGTGGCTACAATGCCATTCCTAGCAAATGGTGAGGAACACAGTTTGGTGGGTTTGTGTCTATGTCAATGGCTGTTCATCATGAATTTAACAGAAAAAAAATTCCAAACAACAAAACCTCATTCCCTATCTTTAAAGTATTTCTGGAATCATATATAGTCTTATGTACCTAATCCACCTTATGATTTTGGAGATCAAATCTCCAGAAGACAAAATAACTCCATAAGTTTAATGAAGTCCTCTTATATGTTCTAGTGTTATGATCAAGAGCAAATACACATGTCGGACATCTGCAGCTCACATACAAAGTCTTTTACTGATATTGCTACTGTGATTCCTATTCACTGGCCTAGCATTACATCATTTCTTTCATATTATTTCAGTGTTTCTGTAAAATAGGTTGCATTATATAATCTTTCTTGATCTTTTTTTCCTTACCTGAAAATGTGATATACTCTTTTCATTAACACACATTTATTCTGTGAAAGAAGAGCACAACCATTCATCAGCTTTTGTCTGCCAAAAGTTAGTATGACATATTTCATAAAGATGGGCAGATTTTAAGTGTACAATGAGGTAGCTTTAGCTTCAGGAGCTCTCTCTCAGGAGTTTCAGGAGTTCAGGAGTTTTACTCTCTCAGGAAAACATCTGTGACAGCTCAGTCCTTCAGGTAGAAGCAAGATGCTGCTATTCAGCTAATGATCAGCATTTGGCTTCCTTAGGAGAATACATTAGCATACTTTTGATTAAAGCAGGAGTTACAGTGCCGTATGCAACATTATACCAAAATAGAAGCATGTGCATACTGTATGCATACAGTTTTTCATGTCTGAGCTCTTACAGATTTTTGCATTAGCTATTTTAGTTAATGCCAAAGCCATCACTGTTGATAATGGTTCAGGATCATCATTCAGATTTGTGTAATATAAGAAATACACCGTTGGCTGTGCTGTTTCGGAGCAATCCTCCACCTCGTCTAATCTCTTACAATAGTCTGTAACCGATGGTTCAACAGGAACACTGAGACAATAATATAATGGACAATAATAAGATAAACTTATGATGGAGGGAATTCTGTCAAGCTCTCAATTATGTTTGACATGTTTTCTGAAGTATGAGTTTTACATAGCTCTAAGATATGTTTCATCACATATAATGAAACAGTTAATGTTCTTATTATCAATAGAGGTCTCATCTTTTTTAAGGCCAACTGATATGTTGTCCTTAGATGTGTTATTTGCTGTATAAGGCCCAAAAGTGTACCATGACTACAGCTTCTGAAACAGCTAAGATGCAAATGCAATGTTTCTCATATGACAAACATTCAAATTGCTTCAAAGGACAGAGGTTCCAAGACCCCTTTAGGGAAAAAAAAAAAAAATCTCAAGACACGTACCACTATAAGACATACTAACTTAGACAGTTGCTATTGACTAATACACAAGCTTAAACATGTGCCACTTATCAAAATATAGAAAATCTGGCAAAGTAGATTACTGTAATGATTACTGTTTTACTATAGATGCACAATAGCTGCATATGTTGAATATATTTTTTAATGGAACAGCCATATTTTAAAAACTTCCCAAAATGGAGTTAATTAAAACAATGAAGTCCAAAATGTGTAATGCAGAACCTCACGTCACACCCTGGACCCATGAGCTGCACACTCCTGTCCAGGCCTGACGGGGGTAGGGGGAGGATGTTTGTTTATATGTGTGGCAATCCAGAGGCCAACAAGGTCACTCCCAGGGCAAAATTCAAAAGCAATATTTATTCTGGCTCCAGCAAACATAATCAGATGAAAAAAAAAGTTATAGAAACAAATCCTAAGCTGTTCAGGTCCCAGTCTGATCCCTGAACACAGTCAGGTCACTCATATCCGATCCAACATGCACAGCGTAAGGAAACAAGAGAGAGAAAGAGAGAGAAAGAGAAGGAAAGAAATCTCACCACATCGATGGCAGCAGCAGTCCCTCGGGAACATGTGGTCACAGCAGCGGCTTCTTCCAGGCTGCGTGGTCCAGACTGGGCTGATTGAAGTGATGGTGTGATAAACCATGCTCCATCCCTGGGGAGGTCTGCTGCTGCACTGCCTCCATCACTCACCGCCAGCGCCACAAAATGAACACACAAATGGGCAGTCTTCAGACAAAATGCATAAGGCCAAGAAACAAGCACAGTCAGGCTTTATACCTCATAAAAATAATTAATTCATATAAGCAATACTCAAAGCACTTCATTTCCAAAACTTAGGTTTTGTTGAGTTTCAAAATGTCTGTCTTCAGTAATTATAGGATCACTGCATTTGCTGAAGTGTGAAAATACTGATCTTGGAGATGCAAGAGAAAAATGAAGAAGTGAGCTAACTTCAGAATCAGAAGAACCATTTGTCAGTGCAGTGCTGCGCTTAGCCTTAGGATGGAGGTTGTATGAACGACAGCCTTTATTTGGGAGAGAGTACGAAACAAAACAGCTCAGGCTCTTGGCATGAACTACTGCAAAAATGTATATTCTTTGAAGAACTATTTTTAGTAACTTTATGATCTTTAACATCTTGGTTTTGGTTTTGTTTTAACGTCTAAGGAATATATCCACAGCTAGACAACCCATGAAACATGACACAAAGAATAAAGCTCAGTGGAAAACTATGGGACCAGCAAAAGTTGCAGTGCCATCTCCAAAAAATTTTCTGAAGAAGCATTCAAAGGAAACCAAGCTACCAGAAAGTAAGTGTAGACATGAAATGTATGAAATGTAATGTATTTTTTAGTTTTAGACTTTAATATTAATGTTGAAAGTAACAATTATGGAAAATATTTTTTAAAAAATAATTAAATCCTTGTATGCTTGTATGTATGGGGCAGCTTCCATTGTTCCTTTTCTAGTATCTATTGCACCAAAATTATTTCTCTATTTTACAAAAATGTTTCTGATTTATTGTGTAAAGTCCTAAAACAAGCAACAAAAAGGTTATATATGTGATTAGAAATTACAGTAAGTATTTACTGTCATGTGGTGCAAACCGACTGAAATATAAAGAAAAAAATCTCTCTTTTGACTGCAACTGTTCTAATGTTGAAGATGTGTTGATGGTATGTATTACCTTCAGGTTCTAAAAATCTATAATATTACTGATCAGTTGCAAAAAAAAGAATGATGTTCAAATGTAAACTACGGAATTCCAAATTGAAATATCAGCAGGATATTTGAAATTACTATGACACATCATAGCTTCAATCCAGACTAGTAATTTCATTGCCATGCTTAGATCCTAACAGATCTTGAGAAGGTACTGTATCATTAATTCAGAAAGTTTTTATACCTTTGTTGGATGGAATTTCAGACCTATCTCATTGAAGTTATACTGTTTAATCGCTTCCTTTAAAGCATGGAACTTCCATCACTTGGAATTTATCCAGTTATCAGTTGTCTAAATGTGACTATAGCATTGTGTTCGTGGTATGTGTGCTGCCTTCAGAACTGGGTTTGATCTGACTATTTAAAAAATAGACTGCAGGGACAGAACAGAAAGATTGAATCTTTTTCTGTAAAGTCTAGGAGAGTGTTCACCACTTCCTTACAAAAACTGTTTCCTAACCTTCAGACAAATCTTGCATTAGTGGACTGGAGAGGGGCAGATTTAGACTAGACATAAGGAAGAGTTCTCTCACCATGAGAGTGGTGAAGTGCTGGCACAGGTTGCCAAGGGAAGTTGTGGCTGCCCCATACCTGGAGGTGTTCAAGGCCAGGTTGGATGGGGCCTTGAGCAGCCCGATCCAGTGGGACGTGCCCCTGCCTATGGCAGGGAGATTGGAACTAGATGATCTTTAAGGTCTCTTCCAAGCCAAACTGTTCTATGAGTTTGTGGTTCTATGATTCTATGGGCTCCATCATTCATTTTAGGCAAGCTCATTTGTCTGCTCCAGAAAAAATGGAGGGTTCCAAACCAGCAAGTATGCACCAGTGTAGTACAGTCAAGGGTGAACCAGTGCTCGCTGAGAGGCTTCAGAGAGCTTATTTCCAAAAAGACATGCTAAAAGAAACAGAGATTTAAGTCTATGTGTCCTACAGTACTAAGTTATGGCAAGCTATCGGGTTGTAAAAACAAAACCCAGGAATGCACTGGTTTGTGGGGTCAGTGTCTGGAAAGCAGTGGTTGTAGGAATGAGCTCTGTCACTTGTGACACTGCATTTATTTTCTGCCAAAGAAGAACATGAACTTGGACAACCTGAATCAAATCATTATCTCTACTAATGACTGTTAGTTATATCTAGTGGGAAATATGGTGGGAAATTAATTGTTTTTCATCACTCACCTGAAGTGAGTACTGACTTTCTTTTGGTGACTTGGAGAAAAGATTACACTAAAAAGGAATAATTTCTCCAGAGAATACAGAAAGGATTGTGAGAAATTGTTTCCATGTTTTAGGCAGCACCAGGAACAGGCCTTTTCTCTAAGGGGAGGTGAGTCAAAAATTGAGATCAACCGCAATGCAAGCTGGGCAATAACACTACCCAATAGGGCTGCAGTCCCTTCACACCAGAGGCAGGCAAGCATAGTGGAGTAGTGATGAAAATGTATCCTATCAATTGTCAAGTGACCAACAGGCAAGACGGTGTACCAGGTCCATCTGCTGATTCCACACATCTCTCCAGGAACAGGAATAGGGGCAGGCATAGCTGAGAGAGGTCAGCCAGGCAGTGACAGACAGGGCTGAGCTGAAATGGGATTCCTGAGCCTGAAGGAGGTAGATACCCCAGGTGAAGCTGGTCAGGGCCATAAATGCCTATGAACCTGGACAACAAGCATCTCTAGTAAAAGTAATTTTAATTACATTTGAAATAAAGTCCCTTATTGCTGCAGTTAAGAGGAAATAAGCAGCATATTATAAGAAAGACCCATCTCAAACAACGTAATATTTCCTAGGTTATGAAACTTATATTACACCAAACAAGCATACTTATTTTCATCATAGTACATTCCCAGTCAATTCTTTTTTTGTAGATACAGTTGATTTCTGGTTTTATGTAATTTTGTACATAATTTTTGCCTTTTGAAAAATGCAGTAACTTTGAATTGCAAAGCTCTTTTTACATGCTCAATTCGCAGGAAAGAAAGAACAGGAAAGTAGGAAATTGCCTGCATTATCAGTGCTACAGAGGACAAATAACCCAGTTATGGAAATTCAGAGTAAAAAGGATTTTATAAATGCAAATGTAGTTGCTGCTGTGACGGCAGTGCCTAAAAAGCCTCAACCTTTTTGTGTTGATTCAAGAAAGGGAGATAAATATCTGCTTGAAACTTCAGGATTTGTTCCAAAATATATTAAAAAAAGGGTAAGTCTTATTAAATTATAGTAGAAATACTGGTAGCAATGCCTATTTTAGGTTCTCTATTGCATTCTCCTATGAAATGTTAATGATTCTTTTTGTTTAGCTATCACCGCTGTTTCTGGTATATCTTCAAAATTCCTCCAGGAGAAATCACTGATGGTAGAGTTGTCTTGCCTTTGCTCTGTATTTTCTTGCTTATACTGTCAGCAAAAACTGATAGAATGATGCTGCTAAATCAATAGCATGTGTTGCATTGGGAGCCCAGAGAGTGTCTGACGGGGAAACAAATGGAGTTCTGTGATGAACGAATGTTGGCTTTTTGGAGAAGATGGGTAGGGAAGAAGAGGAGGGGTTGCCCTTTGGATGAAGAAGCTGTTCAAATATATGGAGCTCTTCTGTGGAGTTGGCAACAAGCTGGTTGAGCTTGAGGGTCAGGATCAGAAGAAAGGCCTTGAAAAAACTTGATGAAATCTTCAGATCATGGTGCAGCTTCTTATGGAAGAGTTCACCCTCCTTGATATCTGCTGAAAGGACAACACAAGGGGATGAAAGCAATCCAAAAAGCTTCCTGGAGCTTGTCTGCGACAGCTTTTTAACACAGATGGTGGAGGAGCCCACAAGTGATCACAGTGTTCTGGTTCTGCTACTTACAAATGAGAAAGAACTGGTCAGAGGTGTGATAATACCTCCTAGCGACTGTCACAAGTGAACTGAAGCAAGTGATTGGGGAAGGCTTAACAAACCTGATCACATTCTATGACAAAGTAACCCAGTTAGCTGATGTGGGGCAAGCAGTGGACTTTGTATACCTGGACTTCTCCAAGGCTTTTGACACAGTTCCTCACAGCCTCCTTCTAGAGAAACTGATGCACTACAACCTAAACAAGTGGTCTGTGCAGTGGATGAGGAACTGGCTGACAGGTTATACTCAAAGGATGGAGGTAAATAGTTCCTTCTCAGACTGGGAGCCAGTCACAAGCAGGGTCCCCCTGGGATTGACATTGGGCCCGACACTGTTTAGTACCTTCATAAGCTACCTGGATGTTGGGATCAAGAGCACCTTGATGAAGTCTGCAGATGACAGTGAGCAGGGAAGTTGACATTCCGTAAGGAAGAGCTATCCTCCAGAAAAACCTGGACAGGCTGGAAGAATGGACTAGCAGGAACCTTATGATGTTCAGTGGAGGTAAGTGTTAAGGTCTTGCACTTGGGAATATGTAACCCTGGTATGCAGTTCAGACTGGATTCCACATGGCTGAAAAGCAGATCTGTGGTGAAGGACCTGGGGGTCTTCATGGACAACATGCTCAACGTGAGTGAATAGTGTACTACAGCAGCAAAGAAGGCCAACAGGATGCAAAGAAGTAAACCTGCAGCCCTTACCGTACCTTTGCATGGCTGAACATAACACAGAATCACAGTATCACCAGGTTGGAAGAGACCCACTGGATAGAGTCCAACCATTCCTATCAAACACTAAACCATGCCCCTCAGTACCTCATCCACCCACACCTTAAACACCTCCAGGGAAGGCGAGTTAAACACCTCCAGGGAAGGCGAGTCAACCACCTCCCTGGGCAGCCTGTTCCAGTGCCTAATGACCCATTCTGTGAAGAATTTTTACCTTATGTCCAGCCTGAACCTCCCCTGTCAGAGATTGAGGCCATTCCCTCTTGTCCTGTCCCCTCTGTGAGGTCCAATATATGTGAGGTCCAATTAAAAAAATCCAGAGACCATGTCTATACCTCTTTTTATTTAACAAATTAAGAAAATCAACTGTGATCAGCTTAAAGATAGTTCCCTTCTCAGTTGATACACAGCTGCATAAAATGCTGCCAATGTTCAAAGCAACCCCACAGGACATTTACTGAAAAGGTTTTTGAGGATCTCCATTGTTTGCTTTCACATCTTCTACCAACAAAAAATGGGTTCCTTTAAGCATCAACTTGATTTTTGGGAAGAGTCAGGTCTGGTAAATAGGGTGGGTGCTCAAGCACAGTGACATTATTAGCTAAAAAAACCTTCACAGGCAAAGTTTTATGGGCTGCTACACACCAACGTTTTGCAACCAAGGGTAAGAAAATATCTGTACTTTGACACATGTCCACTCATACTGAGTGAAGTGATTGAGTTGAGCCTTGTCTCACTTTACAGGTTAGAACATGATCTATAAACATCTCTCTGTGTCTTCCCCTCCCACTCCTGATTCCCAGGCTATAGGGTTACGAGGTACTTTTGTGTCAGACCTTGCATATAAATGATTCTATTCGTAGAGCTACCAATATGAAAAAAACTGTGAATAATTTAGCATTTGGTAGAAAGAACGTAGACTCTGGTACCTTCCAGCAGAGCTAGATAAGCTTCATTTTACAAAGTATAAGGCAAAATAGATGTGTTCCCCTGCATCTGGAATATTTGGAAATTTCATTTCCTCTCGGAAACACAATTCTGCCACATCCTGGATGGGATAGTTTATCACTCCTAACTAGTTCTTTGGATGTGTTAACACTATTCATTCTCTTCTGTGGCATGCAGTGATCAGCAAAAATCAGGATACAGGAAGACCTTACAAAGAAAGTATCTAAGGAATGTATTTCAGAACATGGAATATGACACCGTATAAAAATGTAAAATAGCTTGCTGTCATTAACAGGTTTCAAATGCCTCACTCAACCATCAGTTCTTATAAGCAGACATTTTGGTTTCTGGATTCTGTTGTCTTCCAAAGTTGCAAATGGAAGTTGAAGGGAATTGTTTATATGTTTTGTTTAGGCTAAAAGATCATCATGTTTGATACTTCTAGGAACATAGTGGGTTTAGATTTTATTGCTTGATGACACAATATTCCATGTCAACCTGTATTTACAAATGTAATAGACTATGGTTGACATATATGTCTTAGTTTCCTCCTTAAAAGGACATATAAGAAAATTCTTTCCTTACCCATAGGATTATGGTGTTACACCAAAATATGTGACACAGAGAAATGAAGAGAAGAGAGCTCAGAAAGAATATGAGCCCAGTATCCAGAAAGCAGCCATGAAACAGCTCCCTGACGAAGAAAGAACAAGTCTTCTGCAGGTGCATATTTTTATTTAGTGTAATTTTAATTTCGTGTAACATGTATAAAAGATTAATAAGGTAATGTAAGCCCATATAAATAATAAAAGTATACTAGATTCTTTTAAGGGAGGCAAATGAGTTAGCTACTTTTTCACTAGATGGAGCTGTAGAACATGTTAACTGAACTACAGGGAGCTGATTTAGCTACCACTCTAGTCCAGTAGTACTTCAATTGTTAGAATCCTTTTTGCCTAAATGACTCACAATTTTAGTGAAACTTCAAAGCAGTGCAGAAAATCGACTATATGATTTTAGTGACAGTTCTGACTCTCCACTTGTGAATTGTGGAAAAATACAAATTGCCTTTTTTATTCACCTGATGCATAATATTGCCACATGTATTGGCATTTTCTGTCTTCACATTGTGACCTCACTGACTAAAGCATAAGGTCATGCTTTAAAATGTAGCAAAACCAGAAAACGTAGTTAAATTGCAACATATTGATAGAACTATGACTAAAAAAAAAGTATTTTGTCAAGCTGGTTTGGATACTGTCTTTCACACAGTTTGTATTGTACAACACAACATTTTCTGAAGATAAATAATACCATAAATGAAGTAGAGCGAAAAAGAATCATTTTAAAATTATATCTCATCCTTCAACTGGAATTTCTCATGATGACAGTTTAGGCAAATTTCCTATGAAAGTGAGGCTTACATTACTGTGATATCTGTTTATCAATTTGTCCTTTAATAACTTCATCTTGGTAGCCACTGAAACAAATTAGCAGAAGGATGGACAAATCCAAGATGCTAAATTCCCACAAAAAAAAAAAGCCATCAGAATATCTAAAGAGGAAATGGTGTCTAACTCACTTGCAAAGATTAACTGGTTAATTGGCAAAATCCAAAATATCTAGCACAATGGTGTCTCTTCCTTATGCAGCAAGCAGTCGAAGCAAGGAAGGAGCATAGGAGAGAGGTGAAGGTATTAATTGACAAATAAATAAAGAACATAACAGCTAGGGTGAAGATTAATATATTTTTATGGTTGGAAAGGCATAGGACAAGCTGATGATCCAGCAAGTTAACTGTGCAACAAAACGTGCAAAAAGGCATGCGAGTTCAGCCACTCACAGTTCTGCATTTAGTTTGATTAAAATTATGCTCTGTATTTTTAAAATACAAGAGTGCACTGTAATATTTTTTAATAGAGAAGTTTTTAGATTGTTTGTATTAACTCAGTATTTTTCTTTCAAATTTCCCAAAAAGTTTGCTCTTTCATGGACCAGATTACTTATACAGTTATATTGTCAGAAGGAATTGGTGTCCCCAAGAGTATGTGGCTTCTACCCAGTGCTCAGCTGTAGACATATAGGAATTCCTGTCTCTTAAAATAATTGACATTGCTAGTGAACACATGTGCCCTATATGATTTGAAAGAATACATGGCAATGGAAGTCTGAGAACAAAATCAAACCTCATGAACTTAAAATAATAAAGAGAAATAATTTCTGCCAACATTTTTTGAACTCTTTCTCCATTATGCTTACTTTGGTTGGGATTTTCTAAGAATAAAGTGTATGTTGATAAATGCAGTACATATTTCTCACTGATCCAGTATGTATTAGAATTCCTTATATAGACTTAGACATTCAGTTTGTGGCCTAGCCCATAGCAATACTGATCAGCATTTTACATCACTGTTGGAGGAGCTGTGAGGGAGATTTTCATGCAGGGAGTCATGATCTGCTTTTGTCCACTCTGTAGAGACAGAATCAACTGTGATGAGCACATGCCCTAAACTCACTGTTTTCAATAATTTCTAAACCAGTTTTTACTAATGTACACAGGAAAAAAAAAGAATTATTTGAAAGAAGGTATTAATACCTCTTCTATGAATGTTTTGGAAATACTGTATTTATTTTCATAATTTATTTTCATGTAAACTATATCTTATGCCTGGTAGACTAGGAGCTTCATTTAAGTACTCTACAGCTTTGGATTGCAAATACAAGTAGGGTTACAAGACAGCGAATAAATAGACTTGTTGCTCTTAGTTTCACATGTTGAGATAGATTTTTTTAAATCTATGTAGATATTTGTTTATGAGGATTGTTGGAATAACTTTCATGGACAACACCAAGATAATTAATGTGAATAGGCAAAACACACAAATTACTATGCAATAAATACACTGCTTTGAATCAGTAAAATATTAGTTCATATTAAAAAGTATGTTTTACTTAGTATTGGCAGAAAGAAAATTTTTTTTCTGTTAAATCAGTTCATATGATGGGCAAAATTGGGCAAGTACGCGAATCTGAGTTCTGAAACAGAAGCAACAATCTTCAAAGCTGAATATGTATTAAGAATAATTCCTCTAAATTTAATATATTAATCAATTAACCAGTCTGGGAGAAAATGTGCTTAAGAGCAGTGGAGAAGAAGAACATGAGGTTGGAAATCAGTGTGCCATAAAATTAGTGTGTCAGTTGAATCCAGTTTTAGTTATGGAGGAGAATTGAAAACTTTAGTTCCCAAGGCATAGGTTTTTTTCAATTTAGCATTTTTGTAGCTCATCCCTCATTGGCAAGTTTAATTATTGCTTTCCTAAAGACTCTATTTTTTTCCTTTCCAAGGCACAGTGTTTTTAAAGACCATTCCTTATATTGGATCAGAATGAGTCAAAATTATTTCTGTTGCAACTATTTTGACTTTTAAGCATTTGATTAATATGATTAAACATTATCTATATATTTACCTGTTATTTTAACATTTAAGTGACCCTTATCATATATAATATTAACCAAAACCCCAAAGTAATTTATATACATATTATTCTTAATGAAGTAACTTCTTGTAATATATTTCCTTTTGATGTCATGGTGCTAGGGACTGAAAAATAACTGGGAAGAAGTGTATCGTGAATTTCAACGTCTTCCAATACATATAGACACCATATCCAATAGGCTCTATAAAGAAAAGCTGGAATCACAGATGAGACAACTGGAGCATGACATAGAAATAATTGAGAAGCATAAAGTTATCTACATTGCAAATGAGTAAGGACTGATTTTCAGATACAGGCTGTTTCCTCATTTTTTCTTTCCCTGTCCCTACATCTCCAAGAGCCATGCCCCTAAATTCTCAGAAGAAACTGATGCTGTCAACTATTCAGAAGGAAATATTCAACTAATCTAAGTATGTGGCTTCTTAGAAAAGTTGTTACATATAGCTCTCATCTATGTAATTCACTAAATGTTTTGAAATAAATTCCTTCATTAAACTTTGAGTATAAACCAATTAATTTGATCTATTATTCTTTGTAATTTTTATTAACTACTAAGATTACTATAAACACAATACAAAAAGCATAAAAAATACTCCTGTATGTGTTTGGAGCACTTCTTTCCTTGCATAGCCGAAACAAAGTGAAATAATTGGCTGCTGAAGACAGCTTGGTAAATATAACTTCAGGGTGGGGTGGCTTCTGGACTAGTTATTAAAGAGCGTTGCACTTTACTTAAAAGTTCAAATGATTGTATTTCTAAACAGCTTGGGTTCTGCATAACATTTTGTGTACTCATTTTTTGTTACCAAACCCAATCTTTATAGTGGAAGCCAGTAATAATATAGACTTCACGCAATACAAATACCACATGTAGCTTTCTGTTTGCGTTTATGTATAAATAATTCTGTAATACTATAGTAAAATTACAGCTGAAGTAGAAAAACAAGTTTTGTTTGCTATTATGTGTATAATATTAGAATGAAAGCTATGTACTAGAATGTGAGTCAAGACCTAGGCAGAAATCATAGCAGCACACTATACTGCAATTATTTGTGTAAAAAGAAAAACTGTTTTTCTTTCCTACTGCTTAACCTTTGCTTCAGAACAGAGGGGTTTTGTGTGTGGTATCAATCGTTACCACCACCAGCTGTTGTGACATCAGTATCTAACATCAGCAGAGGATGAAGTGAAAAATTTCAAATGAACTATTAAAAGCTAAATTTCCCTCTGCATTAAGTTCCCTTCATAAATTTATCTGGGAATGGCTTTGAAGACTTCACACTGATTTGGGTTATAGTTCTCATGCATCTTCAAGTTCTCTATGACACACACAAGGAAAGTGTGGGGGAGCAGGAATGTGTATTTTGTTCTTTGTAACTTATTATTAAGCAGTCATGTTTATTTTTTAAAGATGTAAGCTGGAAGAAAGCTGTGGATTTGTAAAATAGTAATTATTTCATTTATTGTCTACTCAAAAGAATGACTTGTACTGTTTATTTTAACAAAGCCATGCAAATCATATGCACTTAATAACACGTCACATTATCTCCTAGAAAAGTACAAGGTGCCTTTCTTAATAAATGCAGTACAATCAAACTTAGCCATTTTTTGTGGCTTAAAATAAAAAGTTAGATTTTACTCCAGAATGGTGTGCGTTCCCACTGCCTTGCTCTCAGCTTTCAGTTACCTGTACATCATTTGGCTGAGTTAGGTTGCGGATCTGGATTTGGTTCTTCCGTTTTTCATCAGTGCTAACTTTACGGAAATGCAAATTAGGGGAAAGCCTATCCCACAATTTGGGACAAGCAAAGGGCCCACACTTGGAAATATGAATCATTCACCAGTAATAATAATTTGGTTTTGAAACTATGAGAAGGATGTTAGTATATTATTGGGAAGTAAGGAAGTAAACAGAAAGGTGTGGAAAAGTATTCCTGCTCAGCAGGAGATGGCAAGACTAAAGCTGATGCGCTTCTGTAGCTGAGTGGGCTGTTACTTGGGTAACAGTGCTGTGGGGTTGGTTTTGCTTAAACCTCATATGGTGCTTTGCAGGTAGCTGTGTTGCCACATGGGAAGGTCCTCTCTTTATACACGCAAATAGCTTCTGTCACCCAGTGGGGAGGGAGCTAATAACTCCTTCCATCTATTTTGATGTATACTCCATGTGACCCACCAACACTTCTGATTATGGAAAAAATATATTGTCATGAAAACCATTGGAAATGCACACAGAAAGGAGATCATTCTTATGCTTTAACTGTCTCTGAGAAGTATGACAAAATAAATTTACAGAATCCAAAGAATGTCAGACTGTATTTCTATGTGCAGGAAATGCCAGTAACTGAAAGTGTAACCTTCATGAATCAACTACTGTGTACCATCAGTATATCTGAAGCAAAAGGTTGACAGATTTTTTTCCTTCATAGAATATTAACAGAAACAAACATGTCCAAAGGCTAGAATATTTACCAGTTGAAATGTTCTCTAAATTTACTAGTCAATTACTGCCAATCAATGAAATAATGAGAAAGAAAAGTCATCAAAATGCTTCTAGTACTTCAGAATTATTTTATCAAACTGATGCTTTGTAAAGGTCCGTATTAAATTGGGTAACTGTCACAAAACACTTGCTAAGTGGGGTATGAATGTTCTGTCGGTCAGCAAGAATCATGTTGCCACAAACTGAAGATATTTCCTTTTGGAAGTTGTGCATGACAAAACTGTGTATGTATTTTTTAAAAATAGCAACATGAAATTATGATAAATATCTCAATGTCTGTTTTTCATAATGAAACTATTTATATCCAGGAAGGAAGAGATCAGATATGGCATCATCACAAACACAGGGAGTTCCTGATTGTATGGCTCTGATAGAGCTGCCTCGAGCAAACATCGGAGCTGTCAGGGGCATGTGGGCTCCATGTGTCTGGTCTCAAAGCATGGTGGTTTCTTGGGCTCTGTGTGCATTCCTGGGGGATTACGTTTGGGACAGGTCCACAAAATCTTCTTTGCAGAGGGGTAACCTCATTCTCCTTACAAAACAGTAATGGCAACATTATTTGGGAGAAATAACATGGGAGAAATTGCTCATTGATTTTATTTTCCTTAGTCTCTGTAGGTAAGCTTTATTGTTAGGGGCTTGTTCTGCCCCCTTGATATTTTCATGAAAAACTGGCATCACAGTCTGCTGCTGTGATTGATCTGCCATAAAGCTACAATCAAGTCCTTTCACTGGCTTACCTTTCAGGGAAAACATTGTATCTAATGATTTCCGCCCTAATGAAGGCAAGCATCTTTCAGATAAGAAAATTTCACATATATGCAGATTAATGAGAGTCCTGGGTAAATGCTAGTATTAGTCAATGCTCTCATCCTCATCTTTATGATGCTTGTAATGTAAATCATAAATTATATAATAAGATGAGAGATAGGTGGCAGAACCTATTATTAAGGTTGCCTGACATTTCCCATAGTCACAGAAGGCAGCTGGTGAGCCCGGCAGCTGGTGCGGTTCATCCACCCCAGTAACTAGAGGCATATTAAGCCTGACCACGCCATGGAGGACTGGCCATTTCTCACCATGGACATCCAAGGTAGTGATGTGCACTCAACTGCTGAATGTCTAGATTGTAATTTTTTTTCATTCTGTCTTGATCTTGCTCCAGCACTTTTTGTTATGTAATATTTTGTAAGTAAAATGCTAGTAAATTCAGGGGTTTCATCCTCCAGGCTAAGCAGTGGCACTATGGTAGGAATCCAAAATGTGATGAGTTTCTTGTTTGTGTTCTTTACTGTTTGAAGGGTACTAATGTGACTTCCACTTCACAATGTTATAAAAAAACACACTTTTTTTTCCCCTAGCCTGTACCTCCAACAAATGGTTGTAGATGAGCACACATAGCCAAATTGTAGACTGCATTCATGTCAGCTGGTCATCTTGATTCTCCTATGAGGATGAATTTCTATTCAGTCATAGTATATCTTGTGTTGCTAATTTGTTATTCTTTGCTTGCCTCCACAGTGACTCCACAGCATGAGGAAATTCCCACAAGCATGCAAACACTGGAATAACTTTGTCTTCAAATTCTTCCTCTAATGTTCTTTTCAATAGCACCCATCAAAAAACTAACAACAGCTGAGCTGCTGAGCTGAGAGTAGAGCTTATCTTGCAGACCTGTGGAGTTTCCTTGGGCTCTCATGGCACGGTAGCTAGTTGTTTCTTGTCTCGGGCTTAGATTATAAGTTATCTGTCATGTTGATCATCTTTTTTTCTCTTTGCTAAGTGTAAAAAAAAATATATCTGTAAGTAGAGCTTCTACATGATGATGACGATGATGATAACAGTAATAATAAATTATCATCTGGGGATTAATTTAGACCATGCAATAAAGGGAATGGATTTAAGTTGTTTACTAAAAGTATTTGTTTTCCAAGAACTCTCATCTCATTTGTTTCAGGTACTGGAAAGGAGTTGAAGGAAGAGAAATGAGATTTAAAGCACTTAACTTACTCCCTGAAGCAGTATGATTTATTTATGTCTTTGTCATGTAATGTTTTTGAAATGCAATGGTAAACAATTTATACTTGGCTTTTTCACTGGTAGCCATTAATACTGCATTTCTCATTTTTGAGGTTCCTGACATCAGCAGTTTGAACCCATATATTTTAAATACAAGTATGTGTGCCTAAAGCTAGAAGCTGTGCTTTGAACCTAGACAGTGCTATATCATGGTTTGGAAGCTATTGTCTCAAACTGGTCACTCAAAATTAATTTGATCTTGTTAGGTGAGAGCCCCATATGGAAAATTCAGGTGACTCAATCCACTAATTCCTAGAGCTGCTGTAAAGATAGACAAGTATTCTAGAACTGTTTCCTGTATTGTTTTGAGGATCATATACAAGCTGAGGAAGCAATGTAATAATTCTCTATTCAGAGTGAAAAACTCGGTAGTGTTCCTCACGTGGTACCAAGTGCTGCACAAGGAACAACCACATTTTGCTGTTTGCTGAGGAGGAATGGTCTGTCTTTTACACAAACAATAAAATTAGGAAATGGTCTGAATCCAACATTCCAGCACCCTTAGGGAGCAGGTCATTCTGTGCAGCAACAGAGCTCAGGGGTTGGTGTCCATGAACATCTAGCATGCCTGCACTACAGGAGAACTTGCTGGACCAGATTCCAAATTTCAATACACTTTTGTTACTGCACTGTTTGTTCTACGCAAGCTGTGAGGCATATAAAATTATATCAAAGACAACTAAGATATTTTTGGGAAAAAAATCCTTTAACTTTTATTCATTTACTTCTTTGGAACACTCAGAATTATTTTGTTTTGCAGATTTTCCCAAATTTGCAGTAATTTATTTAAAAAAAAAAAAGAAAGAGGCATGAAGCCAAGTGAACAACCTCCCTTTAAAAGAGAGCAAATGCTAGCAGTTAAATTCATTACATTGGGTGTGACCCACTATATATTTACAATTCCCTGACTAGTTTTCATGGCCATGTGTGATGAATTTGTCATAGGATATGATGTGAGCAGCATTTCTTGAAAATAATGCTTTATCATTCGAACGTCAGTACTTCTCAGTAGCTGCTTAGTGGAAATATTTGCATAAAATCATGAGGGAAATAAAGTTTATTCTAGTATTAAAGGACAGGAGGTAATTTTTGTTTGCTTTTATTTCAGTTATAAACCATATCCTAATAACATGAACCTGAAAAGCAGGAAGAATATCTTCAGGAGCCAGGAAATTGCAAAGTGAAGCTCTCTCTGCTGTAGTCTGGCGCGGTGAGATTAATAACAAACAAAACTGTAGTTTTGTATTAAAGATGCTTATCATGGACTAAGTAAGTCAAAGCCCAGAGTTCTGTCAAGCAGTGGCTAACACTGATATAAAGATCATAAAAAAGTCAAAGTAACATCTTTCAGCCATTTTCTTGATATTACAGTTATTGTAGTTAATTTTCGAAGCCTAAGTCAGTCTTGTAGGCTCAGTACAAGCTAGCTGCAATAGCTAAAGGCTCCAAGCTTCCCTTGTGGACCCTAGATCCTGCAAATGCTTTAAAGCTGAAGTTTCCAATTCCTCAAGGTGCCAAGCCTGCTGAAACTGAAGGTGAACAGAAGTTAGATTCCAGCTTTCAGTGCCACTCCATCACTTGCTGTAGCACAGCAGTCACAAAGGGAAGTGTGGCATTTTTGCTGTTCATCATAGGATGCTACATACGCCTGTCTAATTGGATAGCTTTTCCTACTGCAAGGTTCTTGAATGTAGGGGAATGGTTTGAAATAGTGCTTCATGTTCTCCCAGATGTCTGTAACACTGTTTGGCAAATATGTTCTGCAGCACTCAGGGGCTTCGGCAGACACACTGTGGACTGAGTAACTGCCTCAGGTAATGTAAAAGAACTCAAAATCCTGGAATATATTAAAAGTGGTTATGAAAGGAATTTAGAATTGCTTTCAACATGCCCCAAGTACTGTGTACGCAAGACTTCTGGTTTAATATTCTCTTCAGTGACCATTTAACCCAAAATATGTTTTCCACTGCAATAGCTTGGGGGGGCGTCACTTACCTTCTAACTGTTAAGAAATGCAGGTTTATGCTTGATTAGATTGTTTACAGCTCTGCTGTTCACATTACAGCTGCAGCAACAGGCAGAACCAGAATAAGTGCTCTTACTTCATCCCCTAATTGGCAAACTTCTACCTAGGTAAGTCAGCCCTCCTGATTTTCATGCTTTTCTTGTCTATTTTTGGTGTTTACATATTAAACTGAGTTGTCAAATGTTTGTATAACTTCTTGGGAGGAGAATACATAATGGAGTTGCACAGGCTAACAGGTCACTGTGTGTCTTGGACTGCTTTCTTGATATATCCTTGCTCCTAACCTTGTTATTTTCAGTATTTCTTTTCATGAAAGTTGCAAAAGGATGGACAGTCCATGTCCTGCTTTTATCAGAGGGTAAGAGAAGAAAAATGTGTAACTGAAATTATAAAGCTTGTTCTGTAAAGGCCCAAGATGTAAGTGCATTCACAAGGGATTTGCATATAAATCCTAACTCTGCTTTGTTGCTCTGTATGTCACTTCTTCCATCTGCTCCTTTATGACTGCTGGCTATGTGTCCAATTCAAGTAGGTCCAACAGACCTACTTGTTAGTATGACTTACTCTGTTTTCTTTGTTCTTTCCTCCTTTGAACATTTCCCATGGTTGTATATCTAAGTGTTTATTCTTTTCCTCCTATTTTTAGTTTATAAACAAACAGCTAAACAAAGATAATAGGAACATTCTTCAGAAAGCTTACAGTCTTCTTCATAATTACTACCCAAATACAATGTTTTAAATAATCATGTTTTGGTTCTAATTAAAAAAAGGTTTTGAAAATCTGCTGTAAACTCATTCATTCTACACTAGTTCATACTATTAAAAAACAATATAAGCATTAATTAAGTACACATACATCTGTAGCAAAATCCTTAGCAACTTCATTTCCATCATGCATGAAGAACCACATTAATTCTAGTTTTATTAATTCTGTGTGTTTACAGAACTATGAATTTGTCTCACTTGCAACAAAACCAAAAAAAAATGTATTACATTTTATGCCAATGAAAAAAGTCTTGCATGAAGAAGAGCAACTTTTTGGGCTGGACCAGTAGCTACTGATAGCAGCACTATCCTTTAAACTGCACCCCAGCTAAACAAATCTAGTTTTTGATTTCCATGCTTTTGTTTATTTTTATTAGTGAGACATGACACTTCCGTATTTTTCTTAAATGAGCATTGTGGAATTATTGGAAGAGAAGAATACCAGAAGGAAGACTTGACAAAATGCAGTCATCCAACCTTGACGAGAAGAACAAACATCTCCTGCTTAACTTTTTAAGCACAATGTCAGAGTTACTTATTTTGTAGTATCTTGTTCATGTTAATCTTCTAAATCATTAAGCTTCCATTTGTGGTGTAGTTAGAACTGTCTCTTGTATTGGTATTGCAGTGGTCTGATAAAGAATGTGGTCAAAAAAACCCCAATAAACTGTAATAATAACCCAACCAGTCCAAAAGGTAGAAGAAACCAGTACTCATACAGCAGTGGCAAAATCAGTCTGAGTTTCTAGCTGTAATCCAAATAGCTTTAGAACTATAGAGAAAGCCCATGTCTGTGATGCTTGTGCAACAACAGCTTTATCTGCAACATGGTGGTAAGTGAATCAGACTGCATCAGCTTTAAGGCAAACACAGTCTTTGGAAGGGGTTCTTGCCCACCTCCAAACAAGAATAATCTTCAAATCCTGAAATGTGATTGTGGGTACAAAGCAATACCATTTAATCCCAAAATTTAAATTAAACATTAGACTTTCTTCCTCAATAGTTGTACGAAATATTGACATGCAATTGAAATGCAAAAGTATTTAGGGATTTTGCCCATTATGAAAATCTTCTGTATGTTTTACAAAAATATTTTTATTTTCTTTTTATGTAGGTTCATACAAATCTGCATACACTGTTTATCAAATTCACTGCTTTCTACTAAGTGCATTGTAAAGGACTGTGAAAAGGAACTATTTTTTCCCAGCATACCTCAGTCTTCATACACAGGCATTACTTCTGAGGCAGACATATTCTTGAGTCGGCCTCTGTCACTTTATAAACCTGGTCTTCTGTTCTTTCAGACGTATTATCACCTGTAGTGAGAATTCTAAGGGCAGTTCCCTAATCCACCAAAAAGCAAACAGATCTGGCTTTATATAAGAAAGCAAGCATTTATCACAAGATAATTTTCAATTGTTTTGGTACTTAGCCAGACTTTAATTGGAATTCATTTATAGAAACCTTCTTAACGCCAAATTCCTAAGCTATTAATTGTCCTATTAGTTCCAATGTAAGCACACTAACAGGATGCACCTAAAAACCAGCCTGAGACCGCTCCTTGAATACTGTGTGCAGTTCTGGGCCCCTCACCACAAGAAGGATGTTGAGGTTCTGGAGTGTGTCCAGAGAAGAGCAACTAGGCTGGTGAAGGGGCTGGAGAACAGGCCTTATGAGGAAAGGCTGAGAGAGCTGGGGTTGTTTAGCCTGGAGAAGAGGAGGCTGAGAGGAGACCTCATTGCTCTCTACAACTACCTGNCTGTGATTCTGTGATTCTATGTTAGACACCATGCTCTAGTGCAGACACACCCATAGTGTCCACTGGATTAATCTGTTATGACTACAGCTTGGATCCTACAAGTCTCAATGACTACATTCTGCAAAAGCAGTGTACCAAATAGAAATGCCTTCCTACTGGGTCAGTAAGAGCCCCTCAGGTATCCCTAGGGATATTTGGATATTTCATTATGCCCAGGTCTCCCCTCAAGACAACTTTTTCTTCCTTTAGTAATTTCTAATAGAAATGGCAGGATTCTACCAGTTGTACATTTCACAAATAAATGCCAGAAATCATAACCAACATTCATTTTTCAGAAAGTGAAAAGCTGTAAATTTATCCACAGTGGACTAAGGCTGTTAGCATTTTTCCCAAAAAGCAGGATACAAAAAAGGATAGAGCAAGTCCAAATCTAAACTTCTTATTTGGGAATGTACAGACAGACAACAACCAGAGCAACCTAAGAGAAGAAAAAAAATTCTTATCTGTGAGGGTGTGAAAGCAAAATATTAATAATAATTTTACAGAATTGGAAGGAGGATGGCAGAAGGCTGCATGGTTTCTGATCAGTTTCCTTCTACCACACCAACAGCATGAGCCACATGGCAATGGGCTGAAGGCATTGGGAAGAGGTAGCTTGCTCTAGCTCATACAGAGCAGTGGGGAAGAAGGAGCACCAGTTAAGAAGTCAGCAAGGATGGAAAGCAAGATTGAAGACCTATTGGAACTTTCCTTTCTGGCATCCTTTTTTTCTTCCTAAAGTGAAAGCCTCTTAAAATGTCAGTTTAAACTACACCAGCTTAATCCTGTAGAATCATAGAATGATTTGGGTCAGAAAGGACCTTTAAAGTTCACCTAGACCAATCTCCTCACAGTGAGCAGCAACACCTTCCATTAGACCAGCTTGCTCAAAGCCCCATCCAACCTGGCCTTGAACACCTCCAGGGCCAAGGCATCCGTGACTTCTCTGTGCAACCTGTTCCAGTGCAACACCATCCCCACTGTAAAAAAATTCTTCCTAATATCTAATCTAAATCTCCCCTCTTTCAGCTTAAAACTATAACCTCTCATCCTATCCCTGCACTCCCCGATAAAGAGCCCCTCCCCAGCTTTCATGTAGGCCCCCTCTAAGCTGCTATAAGACCTCTCTCAAGACTTCTCAACCCCAACTCTCTCATCCAGTCCTCACAGCAGAGGTGTTCCAGCCCTCTGATCATCTTCCTGGCCCTCCTACAGACTCACTCTAAGAGACCCATGTCCTTCCAGTGCTGAAGGCTCCAGAGCTGAATGTGATATTCCAGGTGAGGTCTCACCAGAGTAGAGGGGCAGAATCACCTTCCTCAACCTGCTGGTCACACTTCTTTTGATGCAGCTCAGGATATGGTTGGCTTTCTCTGCTGCAACTGTGCAGTGCCAGGCTGAGCTTCTCATCCACCAGCACCTACAAGTCCTTCTCTTCATGACTAATCTCAATCCATTTCCTGCCTAGACCCTATTTATGCTTGATACTACCCTGACCCAGGTGCAGGAGCTTGCATTTGGCCTCGTTGACCTTCATGATGTTTGCACAGTCCCACCTCTCCAGCCCATCCAAGTCCCACTACCTTAGCCAAGGCCTCACTGTGTCACAGCTTTCCCACCATCCCACCACTCTTGTCACCAGGGCCGGTGCCCTCACCACTGCTGCACCCCGCACCCCGTGACCTCGCCTGCAGCGCAGTTTCAGCGCTTCAGCCTGCATTCCTTCCCCTCGTTACAGACCTGTGGTGATTGAGCCTGTCTCATCCACATAAGGAATGCACTATGCAGAGCTACAGACTAGCAGGAGAATGGCCAGAAAGCTGCCCAGAGGAGAAGGACCTGGGGGTCTTGGTTGACAGCGACTAAACATGAGCCAGCAGTGTGCCTAGGTGGCCAGGAAGGGCAATGGCATCTTGGCTTGTATCAGAAATGGCGTGACCAGCAGGTCCAGGGAGGTTATTCTCCCTCTGTACTCGACATTGGTAAGACCGCGCTTTGAATCCTGTGTGCAGTTCTGGGCCCCTCACCACAAGGATGTTGAGGCTCTGGAGGAAGTTCAGAGAAGAGCAACTAAATTGGTGAAGAGGTTGGAGAACAAGTCTTATGAGGAACTGCTGAGACACCTGGGGTTGTTTAGCCTGGAGAAGAGGAGGCAGAGGGGAGACCTCATTGCTGTCTACAGCTCCCTGAAAGGAGGTTGTAGAGAAGTGGGTGCTGGCCTTTTCTCCCAAGTGACAGGGGACAGGACAAGAGGGAATGGCCTCAAGCTCCACCAGGGGAGATTCAGGCTGAACATTAGTCAAAAAAAAAAAATCACGGGAAGGGTCATTGGGCACTGGAACAGGCTGCCCAGGGAGATGGTTGAGTCACGGTCCCTGGAGGTGGTTTAAAGGACGGGTGGACGAGGTGCTGAGGGACATGGTTTAGTGGTTGATAGGAATGGTTGCACTCTATGATCCGGTGTGTCTTTTCCAACCTGGTGATTCTGTGATTCTGTGGCAAGCGGATGACTGCCTCTCCAGCTCAGGGCCCGACCCCAAGCCCCGGGAGCAGGGAGGGGGATCCTGCTCCCAGCCCCCCCGCCCATGCAGGCCCAGCGCGGCCCCCGCCAGCCCCGCCCTGCGCAGCCCCTCGGGCGGGCAGAAGATGGCCGGGACCGGCGGAGGCCGCGGTGTGGTGGTAAACGAGCGTCGCCCCGTCCCTCCCCGCCCCCAGCGCCGCTCCCCGCCTCGCCCTCCGCCCCCGCCCGTCCCCCCGCGTCCCTCCCGCCCGGCCGGGGTCCCCGCCGCTCCTTCTCCGCGCCGCCCCGGGCTATTTCCGCGCTGGAGACGCGGTCTTGAATTGTGCCGAGTGGCGGCGGGGGCCGCGGTCGCTCGAGCGCCCTGGATCGGGTTCGAAGGGATACGGCCGAACCTGGCTCCCAGTGGAACGCCGAAAGGCCCGGGGGCGCCGCTAGAGCCTCCCCTTGCTCCCTGTGCACCGAACGGTGGCAGCGCCTGCGGAGCGGGGCGATGGCGCACGGAGCCGAACGCGTGTGCACCTTGTTCCTGGGGACAAACCAGATCCTCCTGCGAAGCAAATCCTGTCCCTGCCACCGCCTTAAGCGTTCGGATTCCGTCGTGGCACTGGGATTTTAACAGAGCTGGTGTGACCCAGGGCCGAGGGCTCTACCTCACACCCAGCCCACACCCCTGCCAGCACCCCTCCACCATCCCCTCCAGCATCCTCTTCAGCATCCCCTCCGTCGCCCTTCAGAGAAACCCGGCACCGAGCTCTGTTCAAAACCACCGCGCGTCGACCACCTCTCCTGACACGTGGGCTAAAAATGACATTTTCAAAGTGTGTGCTTCCAGAGAAGCATGGCCGGCAGGCCGAGGGAGATGAATTTGTCCCTCTGTTCTTCTCTTGTGAGGCCTCATCTGGAGTACTGTGTCCAGTTCTGGAATCCTCAACATAAGAAGGAGATGGAGCTGTTGGAACAGGTCCAGGGGAGGGCTACAAAGATGATCAGGGGGCTGGAGCACCTTCCATATGAGGACAGGGTGAAAGAGTTGGGAGTGTTCAGCCTAGAGAAATGAAGGCACCAAGGAGACCTTATAGCAACCTTTGGATACCTGAAGGGAGGGAGTGTTTACAAAGGCTGGTAGTGATAGGACTAGTGGCAACTGAAGAGAGGCAGACTTAGACTAGACATCAGGAAGAATTTCTTAACCAGGAGTGTGGTGAGACACTGGCACAGGTTGCCCAGGGAAGCTGTGGCTGCCCCATCCCTGGAGGTGTTCAAGGCCAGGTTGGATGAGGCCTGGAGCAGCCTGATCGAATGGGAGGTGTCCATGCCCACGGCAGGGGAGTTGGAACTGTATGATCTTTAAGGTCCTTTACAGCTCGAACTGTTCTATGATTCAGTGACTGTATTGAGCAGGGTATTGCAAAGGAGGAGGTGCACACTCAAAACGGTGTTCTGCTGTTCTGGTTTCTTCTGCTTGCCACAAGCAAATGTGTGCACACACTCCTTAATCGCCCCAAACTCAGTGAAAAGCAAGACCAGTGCAGTGTGATGTAAGTTTACAAAAGATAAACTTTGCTTGAACTTGCTTTGTTTTATACCAAAGCAAAATCCATTGTTGCTTTGAAGCGAGTACAGTGCTCAAACCTCACATGTACCCACCTTGCCAGACAACAAAACTAGCAGTATTTCTCTAGAGGGGTTGCTATGGAATGTCAAGTGTTGCTATGGAATGTCTCCAGCTTCTCTCTTCCTGTAGTGCCATGTCTTTGTGATCCGTACCGAATAAACTCGCTTCAAC
>WAAB01015110.1:70500-189258 GCA_013389865.1 Piaya cayana | reverse complement strand
GTGACTGTATTGAGCAGGGTATTGCAAAGGAGGAGGTGCACACTCAAAACTGTGTTCTGCTGTTCTGGTTTCTTCTGCTTGCCACAAGCAAATGTGTGCACACACTCCTTAATCGCCCCAAACTCAGTGAAAAGCAAGACCAGTGCAGTGTGATGTAAGTTTACAAAAGATAAACTTTGCTTGAACTTGCTTTGTTTTATACCAAAGCAAAATCCATTGTTGCTTTGAAGCGAGTACAGTGCTCAAACCTCACATGTACCCACCTTGCCAGACAACAAAACTAGCAGTATTTCTCTAGAGGGGTTGCTATGGAATGTCTCCAGCTTCTCTCTTCTGCCTGAAGGGAACACTTTCCTGTAGTGCCATGTCTTTGTGATCCTTTTTGAATAAACTCGCTTCAACTTCTTAAAGACCAACTGAAGAATTTCTGCTGATCTGCTTGAACACACCAGGCCTGAACTTGGAAAAATAGCTCACTCTTTCACTGTAGGACTTTTTTTTTTACACACTTGTGCATTTTTTTACACACTTGAGGATAATTGCTCTTTTTTTTCCCCCTTAAATTCACAGGCAGAAGACTCATTACATTTACAGTTACTTGAAAATTGTCCTATAGCATAACACTATAAATAGCAGGGTAAAAGAGAATTTCTTATCCTTATTGCTGAGAAGTGCCTTTTAAAAAGAAAGACTATGAAATAAGGTTCTTATATTAGGAAAGTGATTATTTAGAAAGTACATGTAAATATAATCTCATTTGTCAGATGCCAGTAAGCATAAATAGAACTTTTATATTATTGCAAAGTGATACAAGAGTTTATTCAAGACAACCAGAAGGATAGGTAGGAGAATAAAAATGTTGTCCTGGTCCTATTTCATAAAGTGCTTATTGTAACCTAAGTAAAAACTTTGAATTGGTATGAATTCTGAAGCAGTTTCTGTCCATTTAGTTTGATCTTCTACGTCACACAAAAAGCATGCAATTTGATGAGAATGCCTAAGTAAGCAATACCGACTAGAGTTCTCAGTGGTTGTTTATAGTACTTAAGCAATTTAGAGCACTATCTGAAATTGTTTCATTTTATGTTAAAATGCTTTTGAGCACATGCCAGAGGGTTGATTGCTACAAAATGTTTTAAAAGTGTCAGCCACCCTTATGTGTACTGAAAATGAAGATGGGAAAATAGGCTTCCCAGACCTTCTGCAGCAGTGTTTTTGGAGCAAGATGTGCCTCTAGGTAAAAACTTCGCCCACGAGGATATTTATAATCTCCTGTTTCTATGGAAATGAGGATCATAACTAAGTAACTGTTTTATTTTGTGTAGTTTTAAGGCTTGTGTAAGTCAGGGGGAAAGCTTTAGTTGATTGCAGTGGTCTGGGAGATACCTCTTCATGGGCAACTGTTCAGAAGTAGTTAACAACAAATAACTTGGTTTTGATACAGAAACTGTTGGGCAGAGTTAGAAACACAGGAGAGCTGAGGTGCATGCAGCTGTCAATGAATATGCAAAGAAAAAAAAACCCCAAACCAGAGAAAAATCCATAAGGCAGAGCACTGTTTCCTTAAAATATGAGGCAGAGCTATGCTTAAGAAGATCATGTAGGGGAACAGCTCGACATCAAATATGTTGTGATAGCCTATATATTTTTGAGATGTGGTTTATTGCTCCACTAAGTGAAATCGTAAGTAGAGGTTAGTTTCAGTGGTGGTCCTTTAAAGTCTATGTTTAGCAGAGATGTCAGTACGACGTGCACTTCCTCATGAAGACAAGCTTCTCAACGTTTGTCCTTTTGCTCAAGGTTCATGTGGTCATGCTGTAGAGAGAAGAAAGGCAATATGTGACTTGAGGAATGTGATTGCAAGGAAAACTGTTTGTTTTGGAGTTTGTTTAGTTCTTTTGCCAACTACTTTGCATCCTTATAGCTTTCTAAAGCCTTTGTATATAGGTTGATTTTTGCCCTACTTAATCTCTGCAGCCATTGTGTGCTGTGGGATCTCCTAATTGTTATATTCTAATACTTATGAAAGTAACATATATTAATCCTATAAAATGGTTTTTCTGTAAATGTATGGAGTTACAGACTAGCTGATAGTGAGATGAGATGCGAACATTTTGTAGCTTATCTTTGATGACCTACCTATGTTAAGAACCTCATCCTTGGCAAGAAGTACAATCTTGTACTGATTTGTACAGATATGATCCATGAACCACATAATTCATTTATGTGCAATTTTAAAATACCTATAAACCAGAAACGTACAATTGTAATATATGATTTAATTTGATTTTTAATCCCACCATCTGAGCTTACCATTGGGGAATGGTGATTTTGACACTTTTTAATGTGTAATTACACATATAATTATTAAGTTTGTATTTTGAGTTTGAAACTTAGACTTACCACTAGTTTAGTATTAAATTATTCCTCTTTCTATCTAGTTGTTTGTAATTTCAGGTGAAATTTCCTACATTCTATGGGGAAGAACACCTGTAGCATTTGCTTTTTGAGATATACTGAGAAGCAAAATAATTAATAGGAAGAGTGAAGTGGTAGATCATAACTAGAAGAGAATATGTCATAGCTATGATTCTATGATTAATTCAGGAAATAGAGTGTACTACAACGCTGGTTTTATATCAGTTGCATATTGTCAAACACCATGAAGTATTCTTAACAGCACTATTTGATATTCAGATTTCAGACAACTGGCCGGGGTACAGTCTGGATTTGTTTACTTACCCTCAGCACTACTATGGAGATCTGGAATATGTGCTCATACCACATGGCATTATTGTTGACAGGTATGTGTAGTTTGAATGTTACTAATTCAATTCTTTGGTTAGTAGTAGTATTCTTTTTTATAAAGTCTATCATCCATGGATAGTGTGTATATAACATTTGTCCTAAAATATTACATTAGCAATTATGAAAATGCTCTTGTTTATTTAATTTGGAAAAAAAAAAAATTGCATGAAGGTTAGAACATGCTAGACTTGTAGTTGACTTTGCAACTCCTTGTGTGATTTCTTTCACCTGTTTTCTGATTTGGGCATGGAATGAGATAGGAGTCCCACAAAAAGGAGACTGATCATGGAGTGAAATTGGCATTTGTATGTAAATGATGTGAGAGCTGAACTGAAGCTGAAAGGGCAAGTACAAAACTTTGTATTTAGTTATACTTAAATGTCCCACTTGCAGTATAACTGTCCTGTGTTTTTAATATAAAAAAGAAAACCTACATTCAGTTATATGCAATATTGGCAACTTCCTAATACAAATCATTAATATTGATTAACCTAATGGTTCCCAACTGCACCATTGACTTCTGCTGTTCAGTACAACTGAAAAGCATGTCATGGACAGTTTGAGTCCAGATGCAAGGTTTGGAAGGTGGCAGTGGAAAAGCTTGATCATCCCTCATTCCCTACCTTGTAGCAGTTCCTGTATGCTCTCAGTATAGGCATTTTATGCTGCTTTAATATTTGTGGCAGTCCAGGTTATTATTCATGCTCATTTACTGTTTGGACATACTGCTAAAAATCTTATGAAAAAGTTACAAGATGGAAATGGTAATATACAACAGTGTATTTATTGGAAACATCTGAATGGAATTTCATAGGACTTTTTCAGCCTGCAGCTTTATACCTACCGTATTTAAAGAGCCAATTGTGAGTACTGAAATTGTTGTAACTCATTGAAAGAAAATTGTAAATTACCATCATAAGGAAGAGCTATGACTCCTGTATATGTTTTTAAACACAAGCTTTCCTTCATTGCCTTTTTGGTTAACATTGTGTTGAATTTTTCATCTCTCTTGGTTAGGATCAACTGACTTTTAATTCCTCTTGTTTTTTAAAAATAATATGTTACTTGTTTTTTAAAAATAATATGTTACAAGTTATTTTATTATAGAATTCAATATAAATTTATTTGAAGTAAGCATTGAACCTCCAGTGTAGTGTTTGTACTCCAGCGGAAAATACTGATTCTGTTCTAATGGAAGAGGATGCAAAGTTTTTATGTAGGAAGAAGCCACTCAGCACTTAAGAAAATCCTCTTATCAGTTGGTAGCAATTAAAAATAGGTTAAAAATGGTATGTTTTATTTAGAAATTGAAATAGATACATTTTTTGCCTATGCTGGAGTTTGTACTCTTTTAAAATAGAAAGCGATCTTTGGAATTTTTGGAAATTTCAGTTCCTTAAAGAACTATTGAAGAACTTGAAAAAAAGATGAAAATCACTAGTGAAGTATTTCTTCTTAATGAGCAGTTTTTCCCATTATTCTCAGACTTGATACAAGATGATAAAAGACTGTTTCATTAATCTTCAGTAAAGTGATGAAAGTCTATCTAATCTTCATTCTTACATCAGTAAAAGGAATTATATATTTGAGGTTAGACAAGGTCATCTATTCATATCTTCTGTTTTTCAGAATCCAAAAAATTCCAATTACTGCTATATGGAATTTACTTGAGCAATGCAAATACAAAGATGTGAAAATGAAGCAACAACTCTTGCTCATAACTAACATTATCTTCAGTGTAGAGCTTGTTCTTTTCTGGCACATGTGCACATGCAGATCTCACTAAAGTTAGTGGCACTAATGTAGTGGCAAATGGATTCCCATATTACAGGGGTTAGAGAAAAAAAAAGACATAAAAAGTAATCATGAAATACATGGGGTAGATTATAGGATTACTTAATGAATTGCATCCTGACAAGAAGTCCAGTCTCATTGAAGCTGCTAATCCAGAAAGCTATTAAAGAATTTACCAGTGAAAGCATTTACAGAAAATAATGCATTGAACTGTTCTTCCTCAGAACATCAGATGACATTGTTGAGTTTTCTGTGGTACTTACTTTGCATGTGGAAGTGACCTGGTACCCCATTTGAGGTCTAGAAATGCCATCTACCTTGTTTAGAAACAAAAGCCATAAATACTTAAGATAAGCATTCATGTTTATTATTTTTATCTTGAAAGTTTGTATATGACATAAACGTGTACCTTTGGGTTTTGGTCATCTGCCACATTGTGTTTCCAATGAAGAATTCTCAAAGAGAAGTGAGATATGGGAAGCCTGTAATTCTGGGTTAACTGCAGCATAACTTTGATTTTTCTTATATGTGAGACCTTGAACAAGTCACTGGAGTTGTTTAGCCTGGAGAAGAGGAGGCTGAGGGGAGACCTCATTGCTCTCTAAAACTACCTGAAGGGAAGTTGTGGAGAGGAGGGAGCTGGCCTCTTCTCCCAGGTGACAGGGGACAGGACAAGAGGAAATGGCCTCAAGCTCCAGCAGGGATGGTTCAGGCTCAACATAAGGAAAAAATTCTTCACTTAAAGGGTTGTTAGGTAATGGAACAGTCTGCCCGGGGAGGTGGTTGGCTCGCCTTCCCTGGAGGTGTTTAAGGTGCGGGTGGATGAGATCCGGTGGGTCTCTTCCAACCTGGTGATTCTATGATTTAAGCTTTTTGCACTCCTATTTTTTTGTTATGTGAAATAGTGACAGTGTACGCTTACATTCTCTGTAAAATTTTGATTGATTCCGTATTTCTTTGTAGCATTCGTGTACATTTTTATTAAAGTTTATAGGGTGGTGTCCTCCAAAGCCTATCAGTGTGAAAAATTTCAATAATTTTCTTCCCTATGTTTCTCTTAATTTATTGTTCTTTGGTAGTAACTAACATATCAAGTTAGGCAACTGTATGGGAGTATTTCGTGTTGATATTTTCTGTGAGGTAAAAACCAAAGGCTAAGTTGCATTCTTTACTCCAAAGTCTCTGAAATGCTTAGAAGTCAATGTACGCTGAGCTGTTTTGCTCTCTTCTCTATAATTGGGGAATTTATGCGTTTAATTTTAAGCAGTTTGATTCACACATTTTGCATCTTGCATCCATTACTCTATCTCTGGCTACTGTGCACTTGATCCAAAGCCAGACAAGCTAAGCTGAGACACTGAGACAGATGTCAGTCAACCTATGTACTCACCATAGAGTTTGTTTGTAACCACTGAAAGCATGACATGAACTTACAGAATTTGCATCTAATGTTATTTATCCTTAATTTTCTTTGCCCCAGGACAGAACGATTGGCCAAAGACATTGTGCAAGACATTGGAGACAATGATATTGTGGTTCTCTGTGTCCTCAAAGGTGGCTACAAGTTCTGTGCTGACCTCGTGGAGCACATTAAAAATCTCAGCAGAAATTCAGAAAGGTTCATCTCCATGAAAGTTGATTTTGTTAGACTGAAAAGTTACCACGTAAGTCAACAACTTATTTATGTAGATTCTGGTTGTATATTCCTAATAAATACTGGACTTATGTAAATGGGAAATCTTTTGTTAAAAGAAATATAAGAAAAACAACATGAAAACAATTTTTCTTTGAAAAACCTGTGAGTTTTACTTTCAAAATATTTGCTCATGTCCCTTTGTACTTTATGGATAGCATGAACGAGAATGTTAAGCATCCTCAAGATGTTATTCTGTCTTCACTTTTGGACAGAAAATTATTCACATTCCCTTCATGTGAAATGTTGGTGTGTTGTTTGTTCTCAAAATACTCAACAATTCTGTCAAGTTTACTCCATGTTACTTCATTTTCCACCCCCACCCCCACATAGTTTGGCATAACTGCAAGATGATAAAACTATGTCTTGTTCTAAATGTTTAATACTAAGAAATGCTTTCATCTGCATAACATGCTGTTCACATGGTAGCAAAGTATACCACTAGATGATGATAGTGTTTTATAAGAAAACTAAGCAAGCCATTGTGGCAAATCCATTGTTGAAGTAAGGATCAAAATTTCCTGTTATCTTCAGAGGAAATTATGCAGTAGTGATTTGTTTGTTTCAGTGAGGCAATGAGAGTGACATGACCAGCCTTTTTAAAACACATGATTACAATTTCTATTTGTATAAGCTGTACCTTTATATTCCACCTTGCAGTAAACACTCTATAGCGAGGAAGCATTTCTAGAAGTGAATTGTCCAAGAATCATCTCAACAAGTACACTGAAAAAATGGAGTGATGATACAATTGCTCTGAGTACAATTGCAACTTGTTGGTATGATAGTTCCCACAATAACTCTGTGTCCTTTCCAAAGACAGATGTTGGTTGGTATTTTGTTCAGAGCTCTGTGACCATAAAATTTTCCTATCGCAAATCTAGTCTAAATTTTTTCCATTATGGTAAAGAAGTGGATGAGTGCCTTTTGTAGCTATCTGGTTAGGTTTTCGTCCTGGCACTTCTATTTCAAGAATTATACAGATCTGTGAAGGACTTGTGCAGTGCTAATATTGTACAATTTCTAGGTATTTAGCAGTGTTGCAGAACAAGTAAGTAAATTAGTTCCCACATAAAGGCACGTGGAAATTATACTCAAGGTTTTTGGTGTAGTGATGATAGTACTTCAATAATACTGCTTAGCAAATAATGAAATTACTTAGTCTTTATTTTGCACCTGGCATATAGGTAATGCACATGCTTTTCCTATTGGGTTATCTTTTATCCAATATGAGGATACCCTCATTCTAACATGGCTGTCCTTGGTGACAAATCAACTCTTATTAGCTATACTAACCCATAAGCAATGACTGCCAGGAGATGTAAACCACAGAAGTGTGAAAATATTTGCATCATTGTATAGGGCATAAAATAAAAGCACATTTATCAAACTCAAACTGCAATACAGTTTTTGTTATGCAAGGACAAAATTATTAAGACTAAGTCCTAGATGATCCTAGCATTTAGTGTCTGTGCATATTTTGGATTTAAACCTCATGTTTTAGCTGGAAGGTAGTGGCTTTCTTGGAACTAGTACTTGCATCTAATTTTTATAAAATAAATTCTTTCTTTTTAAGAAGTGCTTCCAAACAGGTGCCATATAGCGAGAGCCTAAAGCTGTGCTTGAAACTGTTCTTGATAATTGATCTTAAGAAGCTGAATGACACTGCAGTATGAATTTGAAATGATGTTAATATTGGTAGATTCAGTCCATGAGACATGCATACATGTAATGCTGACTAAAGTACCAGTACCTGCCATCCTTTGTGTTTTGAGTTATCACTATGTCTGTCCAATTGCAGGCTTTAGAGAACATACCCTTGTCAAGATAGCTGTGGTCAGAACACCTGAGGAACTCACTGTTGCTAGTTGGAGTGGTACTTTATCCCAGCCTTATATAAGACTCACGAATTCCCCGTCTCAGTTTATTCTGTGGTAACATATCTCTCATGCTTTTTTTTTTACACTTTAATCAAAGGCAGATAATTACAGCTTTGGGGTTAAGACTCTACACGAAGTCTCGGAGCATCATTGATTCCAGTCCTTTGCTTCCCTTTGCCTTTTCTGTTCCACTTTCTATTAAGACTTATTACTGCTCTCAACTCCTTTTCCTCTCTTGTTATCTCCTTTTCATTTTATAGACACTGTTCTTCTCACATTATTTAAGCTGCTTCCTTTTACTAACTGTTCTCTGTTTCTTTCCTAAAGGGAGTCTTGCTGTTGTCAATATAATTCTTTCAAATATGTCTCCTTTTCCCGCTCCAGCTGTTTAAATCCAACAACTAATTTCATCTCAAACTCATGGGATTCTTGAATAGTATCATTCCAGCTTCAATACTGAAAGGTTAGTTGATTTTTAGAAGTTGTAATAAAAGTGGGGTTTCTCCATTTGTGTAGCAAAAATGGACAATAACTGTAATCAAAGTCAAATCTCAGCATCACTGAAAGTACTGCAAAGAATCAGTGGAAAACATTGTACTTTGGTATCTGGTATATGCACATGATTACCTTTCAGATAAAAGGTGACTGAAAGTATGACCAGATTTACATGGCTCTTTGTTTTTTCAAACCTGTCATCACGTTCCAGAATTTAGACCCTTAATTAGTATATTAAGTTATAGTTTCATATTAAGTAGCTGGAAGTTAGGCCTGTCATATTTTTTTAGACTTCTTCATGAAAATGAATAGATGTTTTTAAAAAAGCACAGTGCATTTAGATTCTCTGGATATTAATGAGATGAGTGGCTGCTAACACTTCTTTAATCAGGATGGTTTTGTCTGGTTTGTGAACTACTGGCATAAATGCCTAAGCTTGGACATTTTTATGACAAATTTGCCTGTGTTTTGCAAGTGCCACTGAAATTTGGGTATATGCAGGTAATGTAAGAAAATACTGTTTGATTATTATTTTTAGAGGAAGGAAAGTAGAATACAGCTTGGGAAACTGTAGCCTAAAAATAGTGCGGCTTTACTGTTTATATTCTGCAGACATCAGTGTTAACTCTTAGACCTTTAACAGAATTCCTGTAACTGGAGGTGCATCCTTATCTGACGCCGTATTTTTACTTCCTCTAGAAAATGAACTACATTTTTCCATTTCATCACAGGTTTTTTTCTCACTCGAATGCTAAAGTGATGCTGTAGAGGCAGTTAAGGAGTTTACACATGGGCAGAAACTTACAGTCTTAGGTGTAGATCAATAATGAAAAAATCAGGCGTGCTTAAGTGTAAAGAAATCTATATCTGCAAATTAAGAAATAAGATTTACAAGGAAATATTTTGTAACACTGTAGCTCAGAGTTTTAAGGCTTCTTAACCAGTAAGAATGGTATTAAAAGTAATTATGAAATGGAAAAGAATCATAACTGGAAGGTGCATGGATAGTTCTCCATAGAAATACGATTTTTAGAGAATGTAGTTACTTGTACACTTACAGGTAATATGATATACTTGTTCTCATTTTAATTTTGTGTATTTCAATAGGCTCAAAATAAGGAGATATTTTAGGTGGGGATTTGATTAGAAGTTCTGTGGTGGCTTTACAAGCTTCTAGCACAGTGGGTGAATTAAAAGAAAGTACTGAGGTGAGAGTTAGAAAATATGATTTCAGAAATAAACTTATATGGAAGTACTGTGTAGACTTAAGGGTAAAAGAAGTGGCAACTTTGAGTTTTAAGAGACAGCAAGAAGAAAACAAAAAATTTTTGGATGAGCTCAAGTGGTAAGGCAGTGTCTTCCTGAAAGCACTAGAATTGTCCTCCCATGAAATAGGATGCAGATATGGAAAGTTGCATGCCAAGTTTTAGGTGAACACAGTGTATTCTAGGAACACTGATGAAAGAACAGATAGAATTTGGTGGCTTCTTAGATATTAAGTTCTAAGAGATTGGATTTTAATCTAGCATAAAATAGAAACAGTGGAATTGACTGCAGACTTTTGAGTTTAAAACTGGATGACTAAAATCTAATATATTCAGTTTTCACCATCCTGATTTTTTTCCTGAGTGATTGCTCTTTCATTGGGAATCAGAACTCTGAAGTTGAAAAGAGATGAGAGTTCCAGACTGACAAAATTCAAAATTACTTTCAAAAACCTAAGTTGAAGTCAAGTATGAAAAGTAATGGAGGAAGAAATTAGGCTTGGCAGTGTCATCAGAAACATGGATCCAGAAGTTCTTTAATGTGTTTGTCGTGTTGATAACATTAGCAGATTGAAGAACTAATTAGGAAGAATCCAGAGGGAAATACAGCAGGAGAAGCGGGAAGATGTTTTACCAGGTTGTTTACAAATTAATAAATAGGACTAGACAAGAAAGAATGTTTAAGGATAAACAGAAAGAGAGAGTGAACACAGCAATAGAAGGAGGTGGATGTCACGAAGGGAAGGCCTCAGTGAGATATATTTTAGTAAAAAAGGCATAGCATGTAAACTGTACTGGAAGAGTGTTCATGAACCATAATTAGAGTTTCTCTTTGATTATTATGTAAGAGGCAATTTAGGACAAGCTGATAAAGGTAGAGGTTGAATTAGAGCTTGTGTTAGAAGAGGATGTTCTGGCTTATCAAATCTAATCCACTAATAGATGCAACAGTATCATCTAATCCTTTTGTGATTTCTTTGTTTATTCTTGTGTGGACTAAAGTGACAGAAGTCCAGTCATCTCTGTTATTTTGAAATTATGCAATGCACTTCTGAAAGAGGGTAGTAGATGAATTGTTGATAATCAGATTATACATCACAGTTGTAAATTCCATCTTAAGCACGGGTTCTTCACAGAACGTTAATCAGTTTTCCATATAGTACCTGAACTGAGGATTCTAGAAGTGCATTTTTCATGTTCTGTTGTCAAGGAAATATTGTTGAAAATCATCCTGAAAAATATGAATGAACTTCAAAGGAGTGGTGCTTTGTAGTCACTTAGAGAAAACTTCTAGATGTTTATGGGGATTCAGTGAATTTATGTAATTCTTTAAAATTAATACATTATTTATGGTTTTCAGAACATAACTAACAGAAAATGTGACCTCTGAATTATAATCCATGCACAATGGTTGCATTCATGTCCATTCACAAAGAAATCTGTTGATATGATCTGTTTCCTCTTCAGCCTCCAGTTGTTTGAAATATATTTACAACTGTTGATTATTAATCTTGGCATAAATAGGACTGTTAGTGCTACAAAATTCAAAAAACAAGCAACAAAACAGCCATTGTTTAGTAGAAATCTGAATGCTTTTGCTATATGAAGCCACCATGGTAAATAGTTTTGCTAAATCTCTCTGCCGTAGGAGTAAGGAAAAAAGAGGGATTTTATAATGAGTAAGTTGAAAGGAAGTTAGTAAATGTAGTAAAATTGTTTATTTTTTGGTACACGTGTCTTTACTTCTCAGACACCATTACTAAATACTTTCATCATACCAGCATGAGACATTGGACTATAATCAGAGTAGAAAAGGCTGTAAAGTGTACATTCCAGATTTGCATAATAGCCTATTCTAATTCAGTATAACTTAACTGTATGGAACTTATTTTTTTAAGATCAATATGAACTTTACATCTGAAAGCAGTACACTGTATTCTTGACTCTAAAAAACAAGTAACTTCAAAATTCATTTTACAACGTGAAAGAAACAACTATGTGTATTGCTTGCATTTAATGTTTCATATCTATCCTCAGACTACACCAGAGTTGCAATGATTGTTTATCTCCAAGCCCCTGTGTGATGAAACGACAGTTTATGAACTCCTGAGAAAAATACACGTCCTGAAATGAAAGAGAATCCACAGTAGCTTTTGTATTTACAGGTTATCTCTTGGGAGGGTTGTGAGTTCCCTTTATTTTACTTCATGCACACAGCTTAGCTGATGACCGTGTAATCTTCTTGATATTGAGTAGCCATGGAAGAATTACAAATTGGTGCCTACCTGGTAGAATGAATTCCTATCAATTTTAAGACCGTATTCTGCAATACTTTCACAGGATTGAACTCCAAATTATCTGTGAATTATCAGTTTGACATGCAAATAAATAGTTCCAGTGTAGGCAAAATGTGATTTATTTATTTAATTTGGAGAGAGGCTGCATGTACTACTAGATACTCCAAAACTAAAAATACTCTTCTAACCTTTTTTCAGATGCATGGCTTGCAGTCAGCACTGTAGACAACGAACACCTGTATGGAGAATTCCTAACACATACACTTTTAGAAGCCAATGACCAACAAAAAAATGACAATTAGTCCACAGAAGCTACCAGTGTGAAGGATATACACCTTAAAAGTTGTTGCTGTTCTGAGAAGTGTGTTCTAGTAATTGTAGATAGTGCACCAAACAGCTGTCTTACAGGCAAGCTTCACATGAGAGATTTGGGACTAGAAATCTACTCTTACACCTGACAAAGGAATTTTACCTCTGTGTACTTTTCCACATCTATGAATGGATAAGATGGTGTGAGTGTCAAAGTATCTTTATGAGTGGAAGCTCTGTTAATGCTTGAACCTACTAAAAGTGGTGAGTAAAAGGTTCTTCACAGTTCCAAGCCAAAGATAGTCCCAAGTCTTAAGCAGGAGCTGGTGCTACCTCTGTCTCTGATGCTCAGTTATTGCATGAAACTTAATAAGACAACAACCTGCTGTCATAGTCACAGTCTGGGATGGAGATGAGAGAAGTGGGTTTTCTTCCTCTGCACCTTCTTCTAAGGAGGCTATTCCAAAAGCAGAGAGAGTTTTGGCAGGTTGAACCTCGTGCAGCATCTTCTGTGCAAGTCCTGGCAGGTGGTTTGGGGAGGGATATAAATGGGGGACAAAGAATGGCAGCAAAATTTATCGTGTTTGTGGCAGAAGATCATCTGGTAATTGCAGAACAGAATCGCTGCTCTGCAAGAGAAAGCAAAAACAGGGGCTGAATCTCTAAACCTTCTGGCTTCCAGAGGATAAATCCAATATTCCAGATGATTGTAAAAGATGTCAGTGCTTCAGCAGGATCTCGTTATCCCCCAGCTCTCTGTGCCCTGGCCCATCTGTCAGCCTGGTTCAGATGCCAGGCAGGTATTGCTGATGACAGACAGCTGCTTTATTGGGGAGGCTCAGGCTCGACATAAGGAAAANCAGTTTTCCATATAGTACCTGAACTGAGGATTCTAGAAGTGCATTTTTCATGTTCTGTTGTCAAGGAAATATTGTTGAAAATCATCCTGAAAAATATGAATGAACTTCAAAGGAGTGGTGCTTTGTAGTCACTTAGAGAAAACTTCTAGATGTTTATGGGGATTCAGTGAATTTATGTAATTCTTTAAAATTAATACATTATTTATGGTTTTCAGAACATAACTAACAGAAAATGTGACCTCTGAATTATAATCCATGCACAATGGTTGCATTCATGTCCATTCACAAAGAAATCTGTTGATATGATCTGTTTCCTCTTCAGCCTCCAGTTGTTTGAAATATATTTACAACTGTTGATTATTAATCTTGGCATAAATAGGACTGTTAGTGCTACAAAATTCAAAAAACAAGCAACAAAACAGCCATTGTTTAGTAGAAATCTGAATGCTTTTGCTATATGAAGCCACCATGGTAAATAGTTTTGCTAAATCTCTCTGCCGTAGGAGTAAGGAAAAAAGAGGGATTTTATAATGAGTAAGTTGAAAGGAAGTTAGTAAATGTAGTAAAATTGTTTATTTTTTGGTACACGTGTCTTTACTTCTCAGACACCATTACTAAATACTTTCATCATACCAGCATGAGACATTGGACTATAATCAGAGTAGAAAAGGCTGTAAAGTGTACATTCCAGATTTGCATAATAGCCTATTCTAATTCAGTATAACTTAACTGTATGGAACTTATTTTTTTAAGATCAATATGAACTTTACATCTGAAAGCAGTACACTGTATTCTTGACTCTAAAAAACAAGTAACTTCAAAATTCATTTTACAACGTGAAAGAAACAACTATGTGTATTGCTTGCATTTAATGTTTCATATCTATCCTCAGACTACACCAGAGTTGCAATGATTGTTTATCTCCAAGCCCCTGTGTGATGAAACGACAGTTTATGAACTCCTGAGAAAAATACACGTCCTGAAATGAAAGAGAATCCACAGTAGCTTTTGTATTTACAGGTTATCTCTTGGGAGGGTTGTGAGTTCCCTTTATTTTACTTCATGCACACAGCTTAGCTGATGACCATGTAATCTTCTTGATATTGAGTAGCCATGGAAGAATTACAAATTGGTGCCTACCTGGTAGAATGAATTCCTATCAATTTTAAGACCGTATTCTGCAATACTTTCACAGGATTGAACTCCAAATTATCTGTGAATTATCAGTTTGACATGCAAATAAATAGTTCCAGTGTAGGCAAAATGTGATTTATTTATTTAATTTGGAGAGAGGCTGCATGTACTACTAGATACTCCAAAACTAAAAATACTCTTCTAACCTTTTTTCAGATGCATGGCTTGCAGTCAGCACTGTAGACAACGAACACCTGTATGGAGAATTCCTAACACATACACTTTTAGAAGCCAATGACCAACAAAAAAATGACAATTAGTCCACAGAAGCTACCAGTGTGAAGGATATACACCTTAAAAGTTGTTGCTGTTCTGAGAAGTGTGTTCTAGTAATTGTAGATAGTGCACCAAACAGCTGTCTTACAGGCAAGCTTCACATGAGAGATTTGGGACTAGAAATCTACTCTTACACCTGACAAAGGAATTTTACCTCTGTGTACTTTTCCACATCTATGAATGGATAAGATGGTGTGAGTGTCAAAGTATCTTTATGAGTGGAAGCTCTGTTAATGCTTGAACCTACTAAAAGTGGTGAGTAAAAGGTTCTTCACAGTTCCAAGCCAAAGATAGTCCCAAGTCTTAAGCAGGAGCTGGTGCTACCTCTGTCTCTGATGCTCAGTTATTGCATGAAACTTAATAAGACAACAACCTGCTGTCATAGTCACAGTCTGGGATGGAGATGAGAGAAGTGGGTTTTCTTCCTCTGCACCTTCTTCTAAGGAGGCTATTCCAAAAGCAGAGAGAGTTTTGGCAGGTTGAACCTCGTGCAGCATCTTCTGTGCAAGTCCTGGCAGGTGGTTTGGGGAGGGATATAAATGGGGGACAAAGAATGGCAGCAAAATTTATCGTGTTTGTGGCAGAAGATCATCTGGTAATTGCAGAACAGAATCGCTGCTCTGCAAGAGAAAGCAAAAACAGGGGCTGAATCTCTAAACCTTCTGGCTTCCAGAGGATAAATCCAATATTCCAGATGATTGTAAAAGATGTCAGTGCTTCAGCAGGATCTCGTTATCCCCCAGCTCTCTGTGCCCTGGCCCATCTGTCAGCCTGGTTCAGATGCCAGGCAGGTATTGCTGATGACAGACAGCTGCTTTATTGGGGAGGCTCAGGCTCGACATAAGGAAAAAATTCTTCACAGAAAGGGTCATTGGGCACAGGAACAGGCTGCCCAGGGAGGTGGTTGACTTACCTTCCCTGGAGGTGTTTAAGGTGCAGGTGGATGAGCTGCTGAGGGATATGGGTTAATGTTTGATAGGAACGGTTGGACTAGATGATCTGGTAGGTCTCTTCCAACCTGGTGATTTTATGATTCTATGATTCTATAAGACCTGAGGTGGTTAAGAAGGTGAGCAACAGTGGAAGCAGATCATATTTTGTGTGGAGATGCTACAATTCACAGTCCTCCTAACTGTGTCTAAATGTTCATTTTTCAAATGTTAAGAATTGTTTAAAAATGGAATATTTTTTTTGGGTTTGGGGCAAACCTCAGACGCCTCTCTTCATCAGAGAGACACTCCTCAGAGGTGTCAAAGGAAGTGTGGATATTTCAACCTTAATTATTTTTGAGAACCAAAGTACTTTTCATAGTGTAATAAACCAAGCTGGAGAAGGCTATGCTTTATGTAATGAAGTATGACCTTAAAATTCAGTGTCGTGAAACTTCTCAGGTCTGGAGGCAGATGCTCTTCTTTCTAGGTATCTACAGCTTCCATTTAACATGGTGGCAGCATTGTGAGATATGAGACCTAAAAGCCATTACTACTCAAGGCTGTTCTGAGTGTAAAGAGGAAGTAAGTGTTTCTGAGTCAAGTTATTTTAATTAAACCATGTAGTATTTTCCTGTTGGACACTGCTTACAGGCTTGGAATGTTGCTAATAATATAAGTAGGCGTTAATTTGTGGGCATAGTTCAGGAAAGGTCATAATAAGCCTATCATAAAGTCAGCTTATCGGGTTTATCTGTAATGTAAAACTTACTCATAGAGGGATGATCTCGGTAACTGTATGCATCAGATGACACACCTACACATCGCTTAAATATGTTAGCACCATCTGAAGTCTTAGTGATTTTTTTTTTAAGTATGAGTAAGTGCTTTAGTGATTCACGTATAAAAAATTTGGGGGGAATCAAACAGCTCAGCTGGGGGAGAATTGGGTAGGAAGTGGCCTGATTGTCATGGGGACAGAATGAGAACAGATGTGGCAGTGAAGGCAGAGTGGTACTGGGCTGTGCTGCAGCTGTCCAGCAATATCAAAATATTGTCCTAAGGCACTTATGGGGCCTAGTAAAGCAAGTAATTACTTGCCTTGTCAAAATAATTTTCAGTTTCATCTTTTCTTCATTGGTTAGATATTGCCTTCCTTTATACTGATTTGTGATTTTTAGGTGTGGAATTCTTTTTTCTAAAAAGAAAGAAACTTACAGTTTTCTTGTTTTGTGGATTGGTACTCTGTTCTCCTGGACTTCAGATCTAATGCAAACTCCACAAGAGGTATTTTCTAATCTTTCTGGAGAAATTTGTCTCCCCAAGGGTCATATTCTTCTAACAAGCTGTAATGTTTACTTTTGAAAAAATGTTTTCCAATTTGGAATAAATGGTTTCCAATTTGGAATAAATGTTTTTGATTACAGTATGTTAATCCAAGGGTACAGCTACTATCTGTAAATGAAGTTTTAGACTGAGGTTCATTTTTCTTAAATTTTTGAATTTATTTTTTTTTCCTGAGCTTAAATCTTTAGTATATTTCAGCAATCCAGGTTTCTAGAATACCATAATATTTGAGACCATGAATACTTTTTTAATTGGTCGGTTTTTGAACAGAGTCAAAGCACCCAGGGATTTCATTAGAAGCATTCAAGAGGTCATCTTTTCAAAGAGTTATGTTCTGAGGTTCCCCTGGATACCATGCGCAGTGAGTTATTACAAAGCCTAAAAATTTGAAGTCTAGTTTTAATAAAATGTTTTGATTCCTATTCCATTCTAGTAGTAGCAAGCTAGTAAATTGTCTAGACATTTACTAGTAGCAAGCTAGTATTGCTAGACATTTGCAGCAATACTATATGTCATCATTAGGAGAGATCTGTAAACTGTCTTTTCAGTCTGCTTCACAGATTTTTGCAGTGACAGGGAGAGAGGCTCTTATGTATACAAAAGGTCCAGAATATAATGGTTGTGAATCCTGCTGTACAAATAAGATCTGACAAATTTGAAAGTACTGTGACATATTAATGCATTGGAAAAAGATCACCTTGATTACTTATTTGGATGCTAAATATATAGTTTAGTGCGTGGGTTTTCTATATTTAGATCTGAAATGGGGCAAAATTAATTAAAAGAAGCCAGAGGGTTCTAATTTTCCCAGGGAATTCTATGACTCGCTTTTACTGGCTTCTCTTAAATACTGTTTCTCAAAACAGATCATAGCGTGTGTAATGTTCCTACAGTGCCATACCCCAGGGGTGCTCTAAGTCATACAACAAAAAGGTTACTTTATAGAAATATAGCAATAACAGCATTACTGTGTTATTGCAGTGCTTATCAGCATTACATTCTTTCCCTCCCTCATTTGATAGACAGGATTTAGAGTATTTACATAGAGAAGGGATACTAGAAAATAACCTTGCAAAAAAACTCCCAAAGGATATATGTGTGTCAAAAGTTTCCAAGTTGTCACTAGCCAAGGGACTAAACATAGTGCTACTTAAGACAGCGCTACTAAGATCTGAGAGTCTGATACCACAGGCTCCAGATTGCTGGAAGGGACTAAGCATTCAAGGTTTTTATCAGTCTCATCTTTGGTGAATTTGCTTACACCCATATATCTGTTTCGTCAGACTGCAGATATTGACAAATTGGAAGATTCTTCTCTTACCTTCCTTTTATCACCAAATCCTAGGAACTGCTGATAGTCAGGGTCAGAAGATTAGTACTTTGTGCTTTATATAGAGAAAGCTGTTTTCTCGTTTGCTTTCAGAACCCCTGAGGGACAGGGTTCTTAGTACAGAATTACGAATTTACTATGTGATTTTTTACAATGTTAATTTACTTTTGTTGATTACTTTACAACACAATTTAAAAAATGGGGTAAGATGTTACAAATGCATCTTGTGTCATCCCAGCTGGCATGCTGAGACCCGCTGTTGATGCTGGGAAACATGGCTTCGAGTTCTGCTGCTGTAATGTTCATGCATTTAATGCTAAACAATAATTGGGTAAAAGACGGATACTGCAGTTAACATGAACTTGGACCCAAAGTGACTGTTTCCTAACTGAGTCTAGTAGAGTTGGCTGTAGCATGCTTGGTGTCCTTTATGATTTTTACCGTAGCGTAGTAGCTGGAGGAAGTTTTTTTGCTATGTTCTTTAGTTTATGGTTGCCTTCCGAGAGCTGAAGAAGAAAATTCAAGTTTCCTATTCCAAGAGTGTGGGCTTTTATTATCACAAAGGTGGACACCCTTAGTAATACATCCTGGCAGTCCAAAGTGAGTCCCTGAGTGGCAGTTTTGGAGATTCTGCTTCCTAAGCTGTTTTTTGCCTGTAAATTTTAAATACTATTTGCCTCCCATCTCTGGAGACAAAGTATGAACCTTACCTCACAGGATTGAACAGCTCTCTGAATCTTTTAGTACCTTTCCTTGTGCTGGTATGAAAACAAACTTGGATTTTGAGGACATATTGCGTTTCTGATTTATATACTATTACAAACATCTGATATTGCTTGTTCTTGGCTTCAGTTCTTGGTGTTCTTTTTAAGTGTACAGGTGCTGTTTGTGCTACATGGTTATATGCAGTGCTGCAATCTTACTGCCTCAGTCTTAAACAAAATACCCAATTTAACCAATACCAATTGCTGCTCCAGAGAAGAAAATATGATATCATTATTGTAGTCCTTATTAGCCAAGTTAACCGGTCCGAATTCTACTGCAATTTACAACTGTTTGGCCCTTTTCCTGTAGAGTTGCTTCATATTTGTGCCAATAAAACTGAAATCATTTCTCTGTTTAGAGATTCTAAGGAAGGTTTTACCTGCAGTAAAACTGCTGGGTAGATAACGTACACAGTCATGTTTTTAGAAAGTTTTTATTATTTGACAATATTTGAAATGACTTTATATATCTACAGAACTTATTAGTAGGTGGGAATGTAGTGTTGAACACTTGCTTCCAGCAAAATGAGAGTGTACAGAATTTAGAGCTTTTAACATTTGCCCTGAGCAAATATGTTTGTATTTGCAAGTATAACCTGTATTAACTGCATTAACATTGTTTGTGAGTTCACCTTTGTTGATGTCTGAAAGCACACACAAGAGAGGTCCATTCCAAATGCCATGACTGGAAAGGAAAAAGCTTCAGTGGCAGTTATGCTTCATTAGATACCAGAGAATTTCCATGGAAGCACCTCCTGTAGGGGATGAATTTTCTAGTACCTATCCCAAGATACCATACCTTCTTTTGATTCAATACAGAGAAGAGGTGAGCTGCAGTCCTTCCACACAAGGAATTACTGAATGTGTGAACAGATGATTGTAAACAATCCAGTTTATTAAGTTTAATAACCTACTGTTGCTCTGAGTGTTAAGGTGAATGATCTGCCTTGCTTTTGCAGCATGTGTTACTGTAGGTCAGCTGATAAGGAGTTCTTTGCTGTCAGTAAGTTCATTGTTTGTCTTTCTCTGTCCAAAGCCAACTTCCTTACTGCAGAACTCTGGCCTTCTCTGGAACTAGATAGACTAGCCTGAATTTGAAGCACATCCAGGCCTGTGTAATGGAGCTTTTAGTTAAGGAATAACAACAAGGGAAAATAAAACTAAAAAAAAAAAAAAGGAATCTTCTAATCAGTTATATTGTAGATCTAAGCATACAGATGTAAAGTAAGTCTTACACTGTAGTAAGCAGAGCTCTGATAGATATACCTACAGCAGCTTAAAATTTAGTATTTTAGGTTATCCTGGCAAAAGCAATAAGACAGATGTCAGTGTAGCATAGTCACTGGTATGGTTACCAACCAGTTCGAGAAGGCAGTTTTAAAGCTACCAGATGTATATAAAGCCAGCAGTGCTTCAGTGCAAATATACCTTTACTGTCCTGGCAGAACTGGTGGTGTTCTGACAATAGGTGTATGCCAGGTTACTACATTTGATTTCCAGTTGGTTCAGCATTGTCAGCTTGTTTGCAAGATATTCAGAGCACTCCAACAAAGGTATCAGTGACCTGATACTTGATTATTTTGAATGTGGGTGTGCCCAGAAGTTGCAGTTTGCCCTTTGGTATACATTTGTTTCTGGAGAAGGGAAGGCATGCTTTCCTGTCTAGGAAGCAACCGTGTTATTCCCATTCATTTGCACACGTCTCCAGCTTCACAGTTCTTATTAGTTGTCCTTTGAATGTTGCTTAGGCCTGGGACGTCCTTCTAGTTTCCTGCTATGAGTGTTCTGACCTACACTCTTGAGGTCCTTTGTTCTTAGCAGTTGTTCTTTAGAGAAGAAATTATATCAGTTCAAGTATATGTTGCTTCCAAGTACAGCATCTTATGTATTACTACTCCACCGATGTTCTTACTTCTGCTGGTATGCCGAGGATAATTTCGTAGCCTATACTTTATATATCAGTTTCACTTTTACCTGGCAGTCAAAATAGGTGAACAGATGATGTAGATGCTATACTGACACTCCACCAACCTGTATATTCATATATTGAAGTAATTCTCAGGAGGCAGGCTGCAAAGCAAGGCGGTTTATACTAGGGTGTCAACATCCAAACTGGCATATCAAAATTTTCATTTTAATTATTATCTTCATGACTGAGATGATAGAGCATGGTCATGTAGCAAAAGGTATCATAATTATTGAATAGTATATCATTTCAAAGCAGAAGTCTTTATAATTGCAGGTACACCTACCTAAACTCTGTCGGTACTTGCAATTAATTTCTGCATGCTGTTTTTTAAGTGCCGAACACTTGTTATGAATCAGTTTGGGTTTTGTTATGTTATGAATCAGTTTGTTGCAGCTAAGACATATAGAAGTAATAGTTTTCTGTTTCAAAGTTGTAGCTTCATTTTTGAAAGATATTAACTGGAAGGTAATTTCTTGACACAGCTGCTCTGTTTTCATCTGAACATTGTGGTTTTTTCTTAGCATATCTATAATATGTTTATTTGTATGCCACAGTATAACAGTTCTACTTGGGTTTTCTGTCATTTTCAGTTTCTGTTGCAGCAGCATATTGTAACCATGTCTCTGAAAACATATATCCATTTCCTAAGTCATTCATGTCCATGTGATGTTTTGAAGTCTCAGATTTTCCTTAGTGTAGAAGCAACCAAGAATTTTGGTTTAATCCTCGTTGTTCATTAACTCAGAAAATGTCTCTTCCCCTTGGCTTCCATGTCATCCACCTTGTTCTACCATTAAAAATGCAACTATTCACACCACCTTCAAAGTTACTGTTTAGTGTAGCCTGCCCAGTTGCTATCCTTCCTCCGCGATCAAATGCAAGTTATCATTTTACTGAGGTTTGTTGAATCTCCTTTCTTGATGATTGTGAACCCCATACCCATGAAATCCAATTGATTTCATTCAGTGAGTAAACATATAGGTAAATTTGTATTTCTGTTCCAAGAAGTTTAGATTGTAAAGTCCTATTAATCATCCAGTGTAATGTTTTTGTAAAAAATCTCAAAGACTGGTTGCTAATATTTTTTTTAATTACATAACTTGGAAGAAATATTAGATTGGTTGTATCTTTTGAAATCTCTCCTTAAATGTATTTTGCCTGGATTAAAATGGAACCTTTGAGTAAACATACAAGCAAATTATCCTGGAGTGGTACCAAGGAGAATTGTGTTAGTTGTTTGTGTGAGAGAGAGCCTGAACAGATAGTTCAGGATGTTACCAATGGAAAATAGTCAAGATCATTGCTTCTTATGTGCTTGTGGTAAATGTGCTTGAAAGTAATTTCTTTCTGAGTGTGCAGTAGGGATTTTAGAAAGAAAATATTGATCTCATGTCTTAAGCTGGGATTCATCTCACCTAGTGTCAGATTTCTCACAGTCAGATGTCCAGGTCTAAGTTATTTGCTGTAGATTTCCTATATGGTGAAATAGATTATTTACATAATCTATTATTTACATATTGTATTTTGTTTTCTCCATTGATTGTGAAGGGAACCCAGGATGCATGAATTTAGATGTCTTAACTTCCAGATACCTAAATTAGGAAGAATAATCCTGTCTTTAGTCAAGACATTTCAAGGTCATGGGTCACCCTTTGAGAACAGAAGCAGCATAGATCATCTGCAGTTAATGCCAGTCTAACAGAAGATTCAAAGGCAAACCAAAGTAAATGTGGAGACTGAACTCTACTCTGCTTTAATGGGCAAGTTGCACCAAACCTATTGGTGAAGTTGTGCTTGGCTCTTCTTTTTCAAACTCTGCTGATTGTGAGTATAAGCCAGAAACCTCACAGGCAGTAATTCTGTCCTAGCTATTTCACTTGGCTATTATGCAAGGATAAGGGAAGCCTTGGTGATGCTCAGTATTGAATGGCTTGAAGTTCCTAGGAACAATGGAAAGTGATGGTCTGATTTCTTTTTGGTCAAAACCTTCCTGGAAAACCCAGTTGCAGGAGATGGGATGATGGTGCAAATTGAGAGCTGTCCTCATGGGAATCCTTAGGTTGGTGGCTTTGTTGTATCACCCAAGTGGCAAAAAGCAAATCAGAACAGGTCTGATCATCACATCTTTATTTGTTAAGAGCTTCCCTGATTAATTTTGGGAGAAAAAGCTAATCGTATTTTTTCCAAGACAATGTACGTGAACCATGCAGACTACAGTCACTAAACGTGTGATAATGACCTGTCTCCGTGTTTCTTCATTTAAATGTGAATCTGTAGTGTTATGTTAGAGCTACTGTTTTTGCCATGATTAAAGATTCTTTGTTTTAGTGAGCCCAGTATTAATATTCTCCAGATTCTGTTTCTTTAGAAAAGTAACGAATGTTCACAATTTGGTGCAATTTTCAGATGAGCAGTCCTGTTTATAATATATTTTCTTGAGACCACCCAACTTATTTCACTTGTAACTGTAACTGTGTCCAAATGTTGATCTCAGGAGATGTAAAAGAGATGAAATAATTCTGTGCCCCACCCAGTTCAAAAGACATGACTTGGTTTAGATGGAATTTTAATATCTATATTTCCAATCAACATAGAAAGTCAAAATTTTCTGCCACATGACATGAAAAACAGAGGTGGAAATAGCAACATTCTTGTTTCCATTCATCAAATATTCATAGGGTCTAAAGACATACATCAAGAAGACCTGAATGAAATAAAATTACAAAAAGAGATGAACAGGTGAAAAAGCACAACATAGGAAGTAAAAACAAAGAAAATAAGTTTTATTCTGCAAAATGCAGATTTATTAAGCAAAAAAACCCTAGAAATGCAGCATTAAATATAGCTTGGGATGTGACAATGCATCATGTCTTATTAGAAACAACTGCAATAAATTTTGTGTTGCACTGAAGCAAAACATAATGTAATTTGTCACTATCTGGGCCGTGATATTTAATGTCAAACATTTAACAGCAAAAATGGTGTTGATTGATAGGGTTTAGAGATCTCAGAAAGCAAGTTCTAAAGAACTTTAGCAAATGGAACCTTTAATTAATGTTTCTGCATTTATAAGAAGTTCTGGGGACTTAATTGTATCAGTTTTGCCAAGGTATGGAACAATTCCCCAAGATGAAAAGCTCTGAATGATTTCAGACTAAAATTTAAACAACTGGTTCTGATTTGACAGTAATTGGTACTGAATGAAACAGTAGCATGTTTATTTTCTTTCCTGACATTTATTGTACTTTATACTTAACATTTAGTGCAGTGTTATTTCGAGATTGTAAATTGGAAACTCCAAAAAAAGCACTGAGATGTTCCTATGGCAACCATAGTGTGCACATTGTCTATATGAACATTGTGATTATGGTAACATAGCATCGTGGTATTGAGCCTTGCTGTTTGGCAGGCGTGTATTTTACAAAACCAGTTAATTGATGAACATAGGGATAGATATAAAAGGCATTAAAATAAATTATCTGATTTTTTTTCAGAATAGAATTACTCTACTGCCTAATGCAAGTAATATCTTTAAATTTCTTGAAAGCAGCTTGTCTGGAGGGTTCTGAGCTGCATTTTTACATATGGTTTTCTGACATAGCAAATACTCAACCCTGTCCTCTGACAGCAATTGTTCTCCAGTCAAAACACAAGGATTTTCATAGTTGTGTGCAGTTGTGTCACAACAGCCAGTGTGTGAATGTGCAGATTGACGGGATGCTCTAATCCTCTGGCTCTCAATGGCTTTTGTGTTTGCTTAACTGCTTGCCAGGAATGAAGATGCTATTTCAGCATCTTCCATTCAGCTGGTGCTAGAGATACCAAGTGCAAAGGAAACAGTGCTGCTGTGAAGACTGCTAAAGAAGATTTTTTTTTTAATTAAAAATAAATTTATTCATTAATCATTGCACCTCAATTTTCTCTTCTCTTTTTCAGTTGGCAGCCAAAGGCAAATTGCCCCTTCAGTAATACTTGTGTGTTTGTTGTTACTGCAATTCCAGTAATTCTCAATTGGAAATCAAAAAATATTTTGTCACTGCCTTGGTTACATATGCCATGATGGGTATTAGAAAGTATCTGCCTTTTAGAGTCTTGACCTGAATATGTTCCTGACTTTTTCACAGTGGCCTGTCTTGCTCTGCAACAAAAGCCCCAGTGTAGAATCTTCTCTATCTCCACTTTTCTTTAGTTTTAAAATAAGCTGCCAAATCAGTTGCTTGATTTGGTTTTCTTTTTTTTCTTTGTTTTTCTTTAAAAAAAATAAGAGAAATATTGACACTTATATTAGAAAACATGGGATATAACCTTTATTTCTGCTCTAGCTCTGTTTCCCAGGAAACAAATCAGAGCAGCATGAAAAGAAACTAAAGCTTCTATATCCAATGCAGAAGAAGTGAAGTCACGTCTACAACCTGTCTTTTAAAGCAGTAACTGCTAAGGACTTCTTACAAAGCTATAGTGTGAGAGTTTTTTGGGTAGCGGGGTCTGAATGGGGCCTTTTGGTGCATCTGCAGTATGCAAACCTGCAGAAATTGTTATCTGTGCAATTCTGCAACCTTTACTTACAGTTACTCAGGAAGGCTGTATTAATTTGGACAATCCATTCCCATGGGGAACACAAATAGTTCCTGGAGCTGTCAGATTGCTTGTGATCAAGTGGCTGCAAAAGTGCCTTGGAAGTCCCTGGACTTCTGTCACCTGGGCTGTGAGTGTGAGCAGCTGTAAACCTGCTGCATGACTGATGTGTATGTACTGCTGGTGCTGCTTTTTGAAGGGAAGAAGAGCTATAAACCCTATAGCCCAGAAAATCTTCACCTACCTTGTAAGTCCTGTTGTCCTATTGTTTATTCATGGAAAAACATTTTACTTCAGAGCACTGGATTTATGAAGTAAAGGCAAAATGTTCAAGTATCACATTTTTTGTCAGTTTGTCATGATAAAGCTTCCTGGTGTTACTAGCAAACCACAGTGTCACATTGTGGTACTGCACCTATTATTAAAATCAAATGCCTCCGTCTTCCTACAAGTAGAGAGATTAGATTAGCACATGCACCTATTTGGCAAAAAAACCCACATTATCCAGACTTAGTTTTGCTCTTGCTTTCCCTGGAACATTCATATAGCCTGGCCATCGCTGTACTTTTTTAAAATTTGCTTACTTCTTTGAGGCCTCTCTTATCTTCTCTTAAAAGCAGGGCTTCTGTATGTGTCCCTTATGCGATTCTAACTTTGCCTGCTGCTGATAATGAATTTGAACTAAATCTAGAGAAGAAGTTTTCATCAGAAGGAATTTTGAATACAAATATCTGTAAAAACAAATTCATCAAAAAAGAACTTTTAGTGATTTTTTTAAAAAAATACCTTTTCTGATAGGAAAATCAAAGCGTCCTATTCTGTTGTGTTTAGTTCAACCTGATGGGTGGTATTGTATTTTGCAGAACTAACCTCAAGGATTTTGTCTTTGATTTAGCTGAAAAAGCAAAACCAATGCTCTTGAAATTTTGTGGCAGGCTGAAACTATTCTTCATAACAAGTGATAATTTTTGTGAAACTTTCTTCAGAAAAAAATATTGAGCGTATTTCTTTGAAAATAGATGACTCTTCTGTGTGAGTGACAGATGTAAGCACATTTCACCTGTGTTTCTAAAGACTGTTCCAAAAAAAAAGAGTATGCTTACAGGTGTTTGGTCAAGTGTTGAAGATGCTCCTGTCTTCCTGTTGTGACAGGGACAAATATATTAATCAACAATTGTCGTAGTAAGAAATAGCAAGTGAATTATTTGTTTGAAAAAGAAAGAGGCAAGAAATAGCAAGTGAATTATTTGTTTGAAAAAGAAAGAGTCAAGTTTTTCTAGTTAAGAAAAGCCTGGAGCTCGGTGTGAGGTTAAATGCAACCTGGAGATGGTAGAAACCACAGGAACAAATGAAAGCATGGTTCTGTCATACACCAATACTGACGAGCATTAGGAGATATTAGTAACTAAGACTGAAAGATCCAGAAAATGTTAATATGTTTATACATCTGTTTAATGCAGTTATATCCAACTTCAAAGTTTTGTCTTTCTTCTTTCAGAATGATCAGTCCATGCAAGATATGCAGATATTGGGAGGAGATGATCTTTCAAAGCTGACTGGGAAGGTTTGTTAATTTTATATTTAAGAAAGAAAATAAATCCACCAAAAACACTTGAGAAAAAAGCTGTAATTTTGAACATGGACTGTCAGATACCAGTATTGGAATCAAATTTATTAATCTTTTTTAAATTACTGTAGTATCATTGCTTTCAGATTGCAAATGCCCTAGAAGTTCAGAATGTAACCCATCCATCCTAGTGTAGGGTTTCCCCAGTAGTTATACACATACTGTCAGTGGGATTGTGGGCAGAATTTGTGCTGGAATGCTTCCCCTGAGCTTGTGTATGTCTTGGAGCCTGTTTTTTTCTGCCCTCAGTGGGTGCATGCAATCAAACTCCACATTGAGTGTCCCTTTTATATTCAGCATATAAGAAGTTTAATACACCTTTGCCTACTATACAAGTTCAGTAATGGAACTTTCTACTCAGATAATCAAATGGGATGTTTTATTTCAGCGTCAGGTTGGCTGTATGACTGAATTTGCTTTGCACTATGTTTGAACGTTGTGGTAATGAAAGAGAGTGGTTTGAGTCAGTGAAAAGGTTACTTTCACCCAACCAGGGTAATACAAAACAATACTTTGAAGAGGAAGGAAGGCTGATTTCTTTAGGTAAATATGTGTAGAAAATGGTCAGAAATGGATTCTTTACTTATACATTAAGGCAACATAATACTTATCTTATTATTTATACAGTACCTGCAGTTACTCTTTTATTAGATGGCACTAAGTAACAGGTTCTTCAAAACACTCAAGTGTAGCACTAGCAAACTCATTTGTTTTATTGTGTTGTAGCACACAAGAAAAAGAAGAGAAAAACTTAACTTTAAATACTTTGTTGATATTAAATAGGTTTTGATGCAACTAGAATGAATGAAATGAAAAAAAATGCTGTTGCTAAATGAATGCTACATGAAAAAAAAAACTGTTGCACTCAGAATATTTTCGTGATACATATGTACTCAATTTGCACTTCTAAATACTCCTGCTGGGTGATTGTTTCTAAATTATCAATAGAGCATTAATCGTGTTCTTCAAAAATATTAATTCATTCACTACTTTCTTATATTCAAGCACTGCAGCTACCTGTTTGTCTATGATGATTTTGCATAAGTTTCTCTACCTCACAGGCCAAACTACAAGTGCACATATTTATCTTACTTAACGTCTCTTTCCCAGATAGTCCAGGTAGTTTCTAAGCTTCCAAACCCAACTCTTCTTCCCCATCTTCCACTACCAAATTTTCTCTGTGAATGGTTTCAATTATTAATATCTTTTCCAGATATAATATTACTAGTATCACTTGAATTCATTGCGGCAAAACATTTTTTTTTCCACAGGGATTTTGTGTATTTGTGTGTGTAGGTGAGAGAAGGAAAATGTAACTCCAGGTTCATTTAAAAAATGGAGTAAATTGCTTTCTTATACTGAAAATACCAGTGATTTTTAATTGGCACAGACCTTCTGTTCTCAGGTGTGGAACAGGACATAAAATCTGGCTGTTGAGAGATTAGTAGTTACTTGAGGAGAAGGCTGAACAGCAATATAGTTTAAGATTGCTGGGAAAGGAGGCTGGGAACTTGGGTAGGCGTGAAGGGGCTGGTTTGGGAGTGAAGGTGTGTGCTGGTCACGAATGGAGCCCAGTGCTGGAAGCTGGGTGTGGAGAAGCTAGAGCAAGAGCAGGAAGAGAGGCCTGAGTCTGCCAGGGGAGCAGATTTGCTGAAGGGGCACGTCCGGCAGTTAGTTGTATGTGTGGTTGTCTGTGACACAGCTGACATAATAGCATTTTCACTACAAAATGTAAGAATGGGGTTTCCTTAAGACTTTACTGATTGAAAAGGTGGGATGCAAAGCTTGAGCTCACATGTTCATACTTACATGTCTAAAGTTGGATATGTGAAGGAGTTGCCTTATGTCTATAGATGACAACTCCTCCATCTGTTGTTCACTTAAGCAATTAGTGGAAGTATTCAGCACATTTTACTAATCAGCCATTTGAAGACTGATTCAGAGCCTCCTACAGTCAATGGAAATCTTTCCTGGAAGCATTTTTAGTACCTTAGTTTAGCTGCTGGCTTTTAAAACTGCTGGTTTTAGTAACCATTCTAAGTCACTGAGTGAATTAGTGGAAGACTTACTGGTAGAATTCAACTTGCCTGCTTTTAGGTGAGATGGGTGCTTCTTCTGCCTGCTCGGAGTACTTACTGAGAAAAGATTGTAATTATATTGAAAAATTAATGTCAGCTTAAGCCCCATAAACATAGTGATCATGGAGGGTGCTTTCAAAAGTGCCAGCATAGATTCAGAATGTCAGTTGCAGTAAGTTTCTGTGAAGTCCACAAGCATTGATAACATAAACAGTTTTGAAATATACAGACAAAAGATTCTGATCTTAAAGCAGTCTTCATTAAGTAATAATACCAGAAACCTCAGCTAGCCTATAATCTTAGTGAACTGTTAAATAATTTCTCTGCATTACTTATTATTAGAAAAAAAGATTACTGAGTATGTTCATGAACATGCTGTTCTGTAGCAGTGGTTTTTTTCTGAGAAAGCTTAAAGAAAGCAAAAAATTCAAAAGCTAGTTAAAAAGAGGCTGTTATGGATAATAGCTCTTCAGAAGGAAGACTGTTTCCTCTGTACTTCTCTACAATATGCTTTTGTTTGTAAAAATATTATAAGCCAGGGAAAAAATGTATGACCTAAACCGTGAAAAAAGAGAAATTCTGAGAGAGAGGAGAGTTAGCATACAGACTCAAAGTGTTACCTGAAGAAAATCATCCACAATTTGAAATTCTTCTTCTGTGAAGAAGGGCACAGAGGCAAGAATGAAGATTACCATGGCATGAATCATTAATAAAGGTACTTGAAGAATGAGTCCTGATATAGCTTAAAACTTCATGCCTTATAACTGTTCCTTTCAGTGCAGGAAAAGTACAATTTCAAAATCTCTCCTTTAATGATATAACTGGTGAACTTAAAAATTCTTAGTATCTGATTTCATAGTTAGGTAGCTGCTTAGTTTTCAATTACTTTAAAGCTGAAATGCTCATTTGGATAAAAACTATCATTAATATTTGTGAAGAGGAATAAATTTTGAAAATAGGGAGATAATTAGTAACTGTCCAGAAAACTAAAGGCTCTGTTTCAAAGCAAGATGGCTAAAAATTTATGTAGATGAAGTGAAAGAACATATAATATAACCCTGCTTAGTATTAATACTGTAGTCTTACTATATAATACTGTAAAAAATCATAACATTTTAAAGTATTTGTGGCATTTCAGCAAAGCAAATTTTAAAACATCTAGAAACTTCAGTAGATGCAGCCATAGCAGAGTTCTGATTTATCACTGTCATTTATATTATTATATGGATAGATATTTTGTTGCAAAAGGTTTGGTTACATAGGCCAAAGTCTCTACTGACAGGAATCATTCTGTATATCCCTCCATAAGTAATACATCCAGTAACCTTTCAGAAAAGCTTCCCTACCACTTTGACTTGTTTCCGTGCAAATGAGACAAGTTAGACAAAATCTTTAAATTGTTTATTACAGCTGTATCAAATGTATTTGATGTCAAAATCAGATCCATATATTTTTGTCATTATCACTATTTCTACCTAACATAGAAAGTGAACAAAGTTAAGCATTCTTATTTGTTAGGTAAATAAGAACTTATAATTAAAACAAAGAGATGAGTATGATGCAGTTATGAAGCCAGTGTATTTCTGGTATTCCACCTGTTTGTAATATGTAGTAGGAAAAATATTTTCACAGAAAGGGTCATTGGGCACTGGAACAGGCAGCCCAGGGAGGTGGTTGAGTCACCATCCCTGGGGGTGTTTAAAAGATGGGTCCTTGGTGCTCAGGGACATGGTTTAGTGTTTGATAGGAATGGTTGGACTCGATGATCCAAGAAGTCGTTTCCAACCTGGTGATTCTATGATTCTATGGATCAATGCTTATGTTCTTTATGAAAGTCTATTCCCCTTGTTCATATTAAGTACATCTCACTGACAGGCCGTGGTTTTGTTATTTTCAGAGAAATGTAGAAAGTAATATATAATCCAGAAAAACAACCAAGTGAATGTCTTATCTTCTCCCTGCCCTTCATTGTCTTAATTTGAGCACTCGGTCACTACTGTGCTACTTTCCTGAAACAACTGATCAGCTCATATCCAAAAGAGGTTTCACTCAGAGGAAGATATTCATAATGCAGCACTCCTCATTTCCTTCTGGCAGGATTTGTACTATAAAATCTCCAAACCTCCTTTGTACGTCTCACCTAAATCAGTTTATCCGCTGTCTGACGTTTTCTTACACCACTTGTCATATGGGAAGATGTTCCAGTAACACAATGCAGTCTCATTTTCTCTTCTTAGGTCTCTCATTTCTTCTGTTATTTTACTGAACCATTTGCTTTGCATGTCACAGATTCTAACAGTTCTGAGAGCTCTCTTGCATTCTTCTAAATATGTTAACATTTCAGTATTTAATAAGCCATATGTATGGTAGCTGTGTAATACAAACTTTTATTCTATAGATTTAAAATACATCCTATCCTTTCCTACACCTTCAGCTTTCCAAGTTCATTCTTAGAAATCTGTTGGTTCTACACTTCTTTTTTTTTTCTTCTCTCTTTCAGTATCCACTGCCTTGGCTAATGTGCTTTCTCTCCTTGTATGCATTCCTTTCTGGAACAATGCCCATAAATGTGCAGAAATAATAATAACATTCTCTTTAGAACATTATGTACAGAAGAGACCACTTAGATGACAGTAAAGGTACACAAAATCCACTACAAAATACACTTTTCTGCAAGAGTCATGTCCCCCACTCATCTCTACATCTTACTGTATTCTTGTCAGGCATGCAGCCTTGCCTTTTCTTCGTTTCAAATGTTTATTTTATGTGTCTTGAAGCATTCCACGTCTTCATTACGTCTGCTTAACTGCCATCTTAGGTCACATTTATTGTTCTGCATTTTTTCTTAATTAGATTTTATACTGTCTGCTCTTCTGACAGTTGCTATCCTTAACTGGTTTTTTTCACAGCAAAAGACACCATTCTTTTTTTCTTCCCTTAAGTCAGTCACCTTTATTTGCACTTCCTTCTCAGATAATCAGTTCTACTGTTCATCATTTTCTTTTTTTGCTGTTGGTTCTGCAAGAAGGAAAGTACAAAGAAAACTTCTCAGCCTTACTATCCCATTTTTCACATTGGCTTTGCTCACCCATTGTCTGTCCGCTTCTACATCATATGTGCTCATAATTCTTTTGATACTACCTGTTTCCAGAAAATCCTTTTCCAATTTGGATGATTAGACAATTATACTTTTTCCGTCAAGTAAGATAATGGAGATGGTGATCCATTCCTGCATTACCTTTTGATTGATTATGGTGATTTTCTCCACTTGTTATGCACAGCAGAAGCATGCTCTAAAGATGTCTGCAAGCAGAATACCTGCATGTGCAGCATTCAAGACAATGCTTTCTAAGAACAAAACATCAATGAGAGTGTATCATCATGTCCCCCACTCTGTTAACTGTTGGAGATACTGAACTAGTTTTACAGACTTTAAATAGCTGGAATTCATGTAAGTAGACAGCATCTTAACGAAGTTCCTCCCATCAGCAGCTGACAATAGCCAAACCAAGTCTCTAATAAAAAAGAAGTTTTTGAAATATGGTATCTGCCCTTCCAGGAATGCCATAAGAAGTGGATTAGCCCAGCAGAGAAGATTAAAATCAGACATCCCTGATCTTCTCTAGAACCTTAAAGAAAGCTCTAATTTCTCAAAAGTATATTGTATTATATTCTAACATCTCGATAAAATGTTAGTATATATGGATTTCATTTGTGTGCGTACCATAGAATTATTTTGCTCCTAACAGCAGTCCTTGTAGCTTCCTTGGGACCTCTTCACTGACACTCGATGTGTTATTGTTTTATCTTTGTTTACTGACAATTCTTCAGCCCTATGACACCTGGTCTTCAAGCCTGACTTAACTTGTCATAAGGTGTTTTGTTTAACTAGTACTACCTGAGGTTTCCCAAGTGCAATACTAAGAAAGCAAATAGTGCAGATGTGATGAGTAAGCTAATAAGCCATTAAAAATTCAGCTTGAAGAATCCCATTATCAATTTATGTATTTCCAATGCTACACAGTGCACATGACAAGAAGGTATCTTTAGAAACAATCTAACAGAAAACGCAGAATTCTGAATGAAAATTGAACTAAAGGGAATGAAAATACACTATTTTGTAGCCTTCCACTTCTTCCTTAGAAAAGGAAATAGAGATAGGTAAAAGGGGGCTATATCTTTTTCTTTTTAGTCCTTTGTATTTTTTACAGATACACCTTCATCTGTGGAATTTGATATATTAAAAAAATTCACCTTTTCAAGCAACTGTTAACTACAGTTACAATTCTAGTTTCAGAAGATCCTGTATCAAGGAGTTTTATATTTAAGTAGCATGTGAAAAAATTTTTTCTTTTAGACTTGCTACCTGCCTACCTTCAAGATTTAGGTGAATCTGCCCTTTTTCAATTGCTCCCTTAAACATTTCTGCAAATCTTGCTACATTAAGCCTCATTTTCTTTCTTTGTTCCTTTCTTTTTTTTTTTAAGTAGTTACTTGGCCTGATCACAAGCAGAGCTTTGTTTAGAGATTCCTCTATTTTAAGGCCCAAAAGCACCATTGCATTCTTGTCTGAATTTCTAGGTGATTAAACTGAAGGGTCACAAATGATAATTTCTTCACTGTGCCTGCAGTTTCTCTTTTGAGCCACCTACTATTTTGATTTAAAGATTTGATGGAGAAGCCTCCATACTTCAAGCATGTTTTACCAACAGTCAATTGTCATCACATGCTAAAATGGTGAACCTAATTTTCTCTCTGAGTTTGGATAGCTTTTTGTCCTTCTCTGCTGCCTTTTTAATGCCTTTTAATACCTACTAGATTGAGCAGCTTGCCATTATCAAGTTTATATTGCCATATGGTTACATATGTGCCTATCAACCAGCCATCAATTAAGCTTCTTTTAGATAAACTAATAAACTGGGAGCCTGCTCTAAGGTACTGGCATACTGTGGTATGTAAATGAAACAAAGTTTAAAGGTATAACTTGTCACAAGAAATTAATACTAGACAATTGATATAATTGGAAGAAACAAAATTTCAAGCATACAGATCTTTCTGTTACTCTGAACAGCTTCAGCAAACTTCACGCTAAGAACAGATTGGCAGAAACTCTTAATTTTAACCTAATGTGGTAATCAGACAGTTTGGGAGAAAAACGTGATTACCCTACACGATCACTTACCCTATGACCAAAGGGGCAGATTATCCACTATGGAACATTGATAAATGAGTTGGAGGCCAGGTGCAATGGAAGAATATAATGTGCTGTAAAGCCAGTATTTTATTGAGTCCATGGTTTCTAGTGCATACAACAGTTCTGAATTTTTTGTTCCCAGGCTCAGCTGTTGAAGGTATTTTGTGGTCTCTGAGGTTGTGGGCTGAAAGGTCAAAGTTATTTTGTGAAAAATGTTGTCCCACTGGGAACTGGGCTGTTAATTAAAGAAAAGCTATTGCTTCCTGCTACAAACCTTGCTGCACTGTAAGGTGTTTTTTCCAGATCTCAAATAATTCTTCCTTTTTCCTTAAAAAAACCCCCAACAGTGTGTGCACGTTATTCTATTGATTTTATGCTGAAACATTTTAAAGAGAAATTCCCTCTTTGTGTAACTATGTAACTTTCTTTCTGTACATGCAAAGGTTCTGATTGTCCTCTTAGCTACAGCACTAAGTATGTTTGTTTCTTTGTTTACTTAAGTAGAATTTCTGCTTTCCAGGAAATACTCCCACTTTCTAAAATGGCAACTTAGAATTTTACCTTATTAAAATGTTAGATTTTTTGTGAATTCAAACACAGCCTTTCCCTTAAATTCGTGTTAATTTCTAATTTCAAAGCATGGCTATTTGATAGCAATTTTTCCTTTGAAATCAGTCTTCTAAATGGAACATAAAATCAAATGTAGGAAAAAATGTTATTCTTTTCCAGGAAAGTGAAAAACAGTTTCCATGGCACTTACTCCTGTTAGGCAAGAGGTATATCTCATCTCATTACTCTACTTAGTCTTGTTAGCTGACATTGTTCTGTTTATTACTGACCTGTGGGAAAGTAAACAATATAGTGCCAAAGTATTTTTCAGCTCATTACAAGTCAGGACTTTTCTTACTTGTATTTATAATAACAACTTATTTTCTTGCCATGTATAAACTCACTTGACTTTGAAAAGCAGCAAACTACAAATTTTCGAGTTTTGCGGGTTTCCAGCCCATTATTAAAAACTTAAAAATTCACAGATACATTGAAATTTCTTGTAAAAGTGAGATGTGTCTCTGCAGTGAGAGACAAATTAATGTGGAGTGCAGCGATTAGAAATTATTTCTTCTTCATTTTACATAGCACTAATATTGTAAAAAAACTGCTTTTTTCTAGATGCCCCAAGATGTGCTGCTATGAGCCATTTGTACTACTTTCTAAAAAAGATATGACAGCACAAATTTTATTTTTGTGTTGATCCAGTTCTCACCACAAATATTATTTCTGCTCAGTTCAAACATCCATGTGCAGAGTCACAAGTTGCATGCACCCTAATCACTCAACACTGGAGAATTTTAAACTTCACACCACCCCTTTGCATTTAAAAACACAGAGTACAACTTCTAGGGCCAGTGCTCTTTAATGTTTTTATACATGATCTTGAAACAGGAATCAAATGTACATTATATAAGTCTACTAGTGATGCTAAAGGAGGGGGAGCTGTGGGCTGGAGAGCTGGGCAATCACCAGCTGTATGAAATTTACCAAGAGCAAGTGTGAGATTCTCTACCTGAGATGAAGTAATCCTGGTTATACATACAAACTAGGGGACAAGAGGCTGGAGAACAGCCCCACAGAAAGACATTGGGGTGGTTGGGGTTGTCGGCAAGTTGAATGAGTCAAAAATGTGCCCTGGCAGCCAGAAGGGACAGTTGTGTCCTGGGATTATCAGGGTTGAGGGAGGTGATTGTCCCACTCAACACTATGCTAGTGTGTACTGTGTGCAGTTTTGGACACCTCAGTATAAGGACATAAAACTATTAGGTTGTGTCCAGAGGAGGGCAACCATGGTGGTGAAAGATCTCAAGACCCGCAAGGAGCAGCTAAGCCCACTTGGCTTGTTCAGCTTGGAGGAGAGAAGGCAGAGGTCAACCCTCATCACAGTCTACAACTGCCTCAAGGTGGGCAGTGGAGGAGGTGCTGATCTCCTCTCTGGTGACCAGTGATAGGACATGAGGGAAACAGATGAAGCTGTGTCAGGGAGAGTTCAGATTGAAGGTTGGGAAAAGGTTCTTCACTGAGAGGGTGGTCAACTGGTCACTGGAATGAGCTCCTCAGGGAAGTGACCAGGTCTCCAAGTCTGTCAGAGTTCAAGGCATGTCTGGATGGTGCTCTTACAACTCGTATAGTTTAGCTTTAGGTAGTCCTGTGAGGAGCAGGGAGTTGGACTCAATCTTTCTGACTCTTTCCAACTTGACATATTCTATGGTTCTGTATTGCACCAGTCTACCTCTTGCCAGCTACCTGGTTGAAACAGCTGTAAACACAGGATGAACTGCAGTCATCCATATCTATCGGCTCCCAACTGTTCCTCTGATCCATCAGCAATGAAAGCTTCAGGTTTTTTTGCAATGACTCAGTAGAAAGACGTTTCAGTGTCTGAGACCTGAGCCATTGCCCCTTCTTTATTTAGACTATATAAGAAATCTTTCCAGGACGTATTCTAAAAAGCTGACTGTTCTCCATGTCTCACTGTAAGATGTATTCGCAGATTTATTAGATTTCTGAACTTCACTTTTGGTGAAGATGGCTCTACTCAGCAACTAAGCTATCTTCAGTCTAGGCAGCATGTCAGTAAATATTCCTATTTCCTGTTCCCCAAGCTCCAGAAACAGACAGAAAATACCCAGTGCATGCCAGAAGGCCATTTTACTTTTCTTTTCGTGTGGTTTCCTCCTCTGCAGTTGCCTCAAATATATCTGCAAGAGCAAAGCAATCTTCATGTACGTGGTAAAGGAGGGTCAAACACATATACTTGAAAGAAATCTTTTCTTCAGCATCCTTTAGCTTCTTATAATTTGTTCAGCCATCAGTTACTGCTTTTGCACCATGAGCTGATGAGTTTTACTAGTCTTTCACATAACTGTGATCTTTCACAAGATATGCTGGATGCAGCCAGCTGGGCATTTAGGGGGATGGTGACATTACTGATAATATACCAGTTTGTTGTATCCACTGCATTCTTTTATCTCATTCTGTTTGTTTGCTCAAGGATAAGCCAATCTATTTCAAGAAGTTTTAGTTACACATCACCACTATCTGGTCTTGGATACTGTATATCAAACCATTTCTTGGCAGTGTATTCTTCTACTACTCTGCTACGTCATCCCTTTTTTGGAACCCTTCTATCAGTAACCAGCTTCAACAGCAGAAAGGTAGGGGATACAGTCAGTTTCCCCACACATGATGTCGTTTTGTAGGAAATGGCTTCTGCTACCTTCAGAAAAGCAAAAGTTAACTATGATGACTTCAGTCACAGTAACCCTACCTAATCAAAACAGGGCGCCTGCTTATTTATAGGTACAAAATATTTTCATGTCTATGTATTTTATAGTGACTTTTCCACTGCAAAGTCCTCTCATATGGAATTTCTTCATAGCACAGAAAATCCTCATCAGTGTTTTGGAAATAATCAGAGTGTGCATAACACAAAACCAAAAAAACATCTGTGTTTCCTTGACAATTGTCTGATTAAAGGGACCAAATTCATAGGACCAAACTTATCGATGCATAAAATTTGCAACTGTTGTAGTCCTTGACTCTGAGGAGAAGAGACAAGAATAACAGAATGCTGGTCAGACAATTTCAGGGTCCATCAATATCCTTCCTTCTCCAGTTAGTACAGATGAGATCTTATGCTTCAGCCAAAGTCATGTGCAGGTGACTATCACTCTCATGGCCAGACAAACCCTTCAGGCATGTCTGGATCCATGTTAATTTTCTTTCCTTCATATGAGTCATTTGTGATAAGGAAATGTAAACAAGATTAAACTTCTATTAGACAGAGGTATAACTGGTTGGAAAGCTGTTCTCAAGAAACAGTTAATTATGCTTCACTGTCAGACTGGGTGCATTAAAGCATGTTCTCCAGAGACTACACAATATTTAATTCATGATTTGAAAGATGGAACTAGCATTTAACACTAATGATAACGTGGAAAAAACCTACAAGATAGTATTATGATCTTAAGAAATTATTTTAAGAATTTGGTTCAAAGAATGACATGTAATGACAATGAAGATGAATACTAACTTCTGTGTTTATATAGAAGTAATCTTTTGAATAAACACCTATCAGGAAGGACTGACGAAGCAACGCTTCTGAACTGGAGATGATAGGTGGATCACAATTTGCACATGAGACAACAGCATACCTTTATAAAAGATATGACTGTTGTACTTGAATATATAGAAAGGAGGATTATTTGTAAATCATACAAAGTGGTTCTTGACACTGGAAAGGGCTTCTCTCTGGCTTAGGGCACCTTAACTGGACAAGGAGTCTGACCGACCATACAGGTTCCAGAGGAGAACAAAAGAATGATCAGAAAGCTATAAAATATAACTTGTGAGAAAATGTTGAATAAATAGGGGTTGTTTAATCTGAAGAAGAGGAAACTGAGGAAATAAATCTGTCTTCAACTATATGAGTTAAAAAGAGAGGAAAATAAAGCTTTTTCTATGCCCACTGCAAAAGAAATTCAGGTCAAATAGCAACAGAAGCTTTCTATCTGTATTTTTGCACTGAGACACATTGCCTGGGCAAGTTCTGAAGTCCTCCACTTGTTTGAGAACAGGTAAATCTGTGAGGTATTGTTTAAAGTTGATTCATTAGGCCAACAGAATAGTCTTGATGACCTTTCATGCTTTCCTCAGCTCCATATTTTATTAATGTCTATGACTTTTTTTTTCTCACAAGTTATTTAGTTAGTTCTGCTCCTCCCTACTGGCTTAATCCTGATTCCATGGCTGGGATGGCTGCTGTCCCCTCATTCTGTCTAATTTTAGGATTTCCACTTGCAAGTAAGCAAGAGAATCCCAATAGCTGATTGATTCTCTCAATCTGTCTAAGCTTTTTTTTCTCACATTCCTTGGAGGTGTTTTCGCCTTCCCTGGAGGTGTTTAAGGCACGAGTGGATGAAGTCCTGAGGGACATGTTTTAGTGTTTGATGGGAATGGTTGGACTCGATGATCCGATGGGTCTCTTCCAACCCGGTGATTCTGTGATATACACTAATAGGCCTTAACGGCCATGACCTGTGTCACACACACCAGAGGGCACAGGAGCTTCAATTCAGCTCAACCCTGGGCTTTTTAGTCCACGCCTGAGCTATGCTGATCTTCAGCTCAGCTCCAGCATTGCCTGTGCATTACTACAGATGTTGATCCAGACCCCAACTCACAAACTGACCTCCCAGTTCAACCTCAGACTTGTCTCATCACTGCAGACCTGCCTGGAGATCAGTGGACCATTTGATCATGGTTGCTGTCACTGGACCTGATCCAAATCTATGGATTGACATCCTAGCCTGACCTGGGATCTGCCTCATCACCATGAGCTCACCTGATGCCGTGCACTCTTGGTTGAAGAAGTCTCAGGTCTGCCTGATCCCCTTGCTGGGGCACTGTGTGGGGAGGATGTGGTGCTGCCAGCTGTGTTATTGCACTCAGCTTGTAGCTACCCGTCACTCAGGGAGCAAGCAGCCTTTGCTGCACCCTGACACAGCCTGCTGATGCAGGACTTTGTAGCGCTCTGACATGTCGCTTGTTATGTCCCATCTCGTGCCATTGCTGCTGGATAGGTCTTGTCACTAGAAGTGCTTTTCCTTTGGGAGGAAAGTTCTTACCAACAGTAAGAAGAGCACTAAGGAATACATGAAACCAGAAGAATGGGTCAGAATGCCAGGCTGATGTCTAGTCTGCCTCTCTTACAAGATGCCACTCACACTCACCCCAGACTGTTTGCTGGTACTCAAGGAGTTCAATTTTGTCTTTAGTTCTGGCGAAGTTCTTTTCTTGTCAACTGTTCTGCTCTCTCCTTTTATCCTACTCATGTATATGAGAGTGTGTGTGTGTGTATATGTATACACATAAATATTTACATGTATCACCAGCTGTGCAAGTTCCCTTGGGGATGGTTAAAACCTGTACATAATCTTAAGGTATCTACTGACTGAATCAAGTGATTTGCTTATGCCTCATACCTAGGTGTCCTGGACTAGTCTTTGGAAGTGTTTTTCCTAGTTATGACTTCATCCAGGAAGCCAGAGCGCCACACTCTTTCTGGATCTAAATGGCTTCCTTCAAGAGAATGTGTGCTTGCACACCTGTCATAAGCTTCTCTGGGATATGGTTTTGTTCTCTTCGTCTTACCAAGAGGACTAAGGTACTTCCATTCTTTCTTGTAGGAAGAAATTTCTAGGGGCTTTAGACTTGGTTTTTAAGAGGCTTTTGACTTTTTACCTCCACAGGACTAGGTCTTTCAGATCCAGAGTTGTTTGTGTCAGCAGCTGAGAGGTTGAAAGTCAGGAGTGCCAAGCAGGATAACCACCAGAGAAACCTGTTATGAAAACACCAAAAAGGAGCCACCCTCCAAGGTTAATACACATTATGCTGGAGCTCAATCTAAATTAGTGGCTTTCTTGAGTGATAACTTTATTGCTGACATCTGCTGACCTACTACCAGGAGTTCCCTCCACACCTTTACCAAGTGTTTTGCTATTTCAGAAGCATCCAGGTATAAGACAGTGTGTGGTAGCACGTTTCTGCAGTGGTTAATGCATGAAGAATACTATGTCTCCCTACCTGTGATTGTTAGGAGGAACTGCATGATGAATATAAATATGGATAATCCATATTAATAATTTCTGGTTTGAAGATTAGAAAAAGATGTACACATCAGTTGATGAAACTGTCAGAGGTGTGCTGCTCATGAGCACACTCTCTTCACACACTCCTCCATGGCATTTGAGTCTTTCTCAGGACTCTCAGTGTAGGGATTCTGTGATGGAAAGGGAAGACAGTCTCCACATTATGTAGCAAAGCCGACAAACCTGATAGAAAGAAGGTGGAATGTTAGGTAGTCTGGTGAATGCTGCATGGATATGAAACTGTCTGTTTCAAGGTTTTGTAGAACAATGTGCTTGTACATGTAAGATGGATGGATGGATGGATGGATGGATGGATGGATGGATAGATAGATAGATAGATAGATAGAAAGAAGTATTTGTGAAATATTTTTCCTCTTGCTATTGCAGATTTCACCCCAGAAAGTAGATCTTAATGCAAGATTGTAAGAGTCCGTCCTTTTGAACATGCTAACTAATAGATTTTTATTTATTCTAAAAGGAAATACTTAATAATACTGATTGCTTTTAATAGAAGAACAGACATCAAATAAGATATTGTGATTTCTGAAACAGTGATGAACCATTTCAGCAAAAAGATTAGCTTGTGTAATCATGCTGTCATAAGGTTTGATATCACTGCATTTGACTGGACCACTCCCCTTCTCTTCAAGTAATACTACTGATTTCATCAGCAGTGTGTGAAGAGAAAAAGGGTGCTTCACAGTCTGAGAAGGGTGGTACAGCCTGGCCTGTAATCCTTTACTGTGAGTTGTCTGGAGGGTGAAGAGAGGGAGGAAGAGCATTTATTTTAGAGTAAGAATGTTATTGCTGTAGTCTCATATTAACATTGGAAATGGTATTTTAGTGAACTACAAGGTACACTGTAACACACGGCTAAATGCGTTGGAATGAAGTGAGGCTCATCCCATTTGGATTTCTTCCATCTAATTTTATTTTCCAAAGCTGCATCTGTTCTTGCACAAAGAGGATAATCTAGACAGAGCTGACTGCCGGGCTTGATCTTATGGCTGGCTCTTTTTCAGGGCACAAAAATGAAACAGGAAGTTCCTTGTGTCCTACTGTGTTGCACATATGCACATGGACCTGCCTTTCTTCATTTCACATTTTTTTAAACATTTGTTTCTGTCAGTTTGTGAATATTGTATAATTGTATCCCTTTTTGTTCATTTCTTGCAGAATGTCCTAATTGTAGAGGTAAGTTGGATGCTTATGTCATATTGTACTTAGATAAAGTCACCTAGTCAAGTCATAATTGTGTGTTCAGTTTCTAAAATCCATCTGTATTTACACTTCTTTAGCTGGGAGAAGGTGAGGAGGGGGAGGGGTTGATTTTCTCAATGTCCTCTCAGATGTTTTGCAGTTGTGTGAGGGATCAAACTACATTGACTGTATTTGGTCCTCTGCCTTCTGATGCCCAGGAGTCCTTGTTTCTGTGTCATTTGATTTGCTTTCCATGGTTTCATCAGCTCCTGTTCTGCAAGTTGTTTTGTTCCTTTGGGGGGCAATGTATTAACTGCAGTGATACCCTGCACTTCTCATTTTTGTGATTCTGAAATAGTAGCATAGCCTTGCACTTGTTTTACAGCTTTGGGGTTGTTCTCATGATGGTTGAGAATATCAGTCATTGTCTTAAGTCCCAGTGACTCCTGCTTGTTAGCGCTGTATCCTGTGGTGTCCCCTGGGGAGAGCCTGTCACAGATATGTTGCTGATGTTAATCAACAGTGTTCAGTTGCAGAGGAAAAGAACGTGTCACCTCACTGGTGCTGCTATTTCTCTCTTCATTAATGTAGGTGATTCTCCTCTAAAATCCAAAATTCAAAAAAGTTGGAAAAGCAACTGGAACATGTCAGGATCTGAGTGGCATTTCAGACCCAGTCTGTTTGTGTGGGAAGTAAGCTGGACAGTGTAATGAAGGAAATGTATTAATGTTGGAATGTCTTTACTTAGCAAATAGGAGAAAACCAGTCATCAGCCACAGAGATGTCTGGCTACCTGAATGCTGTATCAGAAATGAAAAACATCTACATGTTAATGCAATTAGATAGCTGGGGAGCAGAGGCAAGGTGTTGCTAATGAAAAACCCACACCTAAAGTCATCAGGATTAACAGCTGTTCCCCTTGTCATGGTCAGTTTTGTAGCCAGGTATCCACTGATCTCATTCAGATCAGGCTGGGTGTAGCAGTTCTGGAGAGTACTTGCTTGTACTGGACCAGTAAAACAACAAATAGGCGGATTTAGTTCTGATATGGAGAGATGCTGACAAATATGAGATGTCTGATCCCTGCTGCTGACAAATATGAGAAGTCTGATCCCTGCATCCTTGCAGTGCCCAGTAAAGTCGTCTCCAGTCCCATGCTGCATCCCAAGTACTAGAAACACAGCTATTTTCACAAGGAAGTAGACAGTCCTTTAACTGATGGGGTTGTTATGAGTAGAAAGTTCTTGCTTCAAAGAGTGTGAGCTCAAATGTAACCTTGTGGCTTACAGTACACTGGGAAAAATACATCATTTCCATGAAATTAGAGGGTGGAACTGCTCAGTCATTGTCCAGATTTCCTCTTTTCAGCTTTCCTTTGTTTTTTCCTTACTCTGTTTTTCATGTTTTGTAAGGATATTGTTGGAACTGGAAGGACTATGAAGGTTCTGCTTAATACTATAGAAAAATACAAACCAAAAATGATTAAAGTGGCAAGGTGAGTAAACAATAACAAAACTTTAGTAATTAATTAGTGTAGCCTAACATATTTTCTAGTGGAGTTTCCCATTCTGAGATCCTGTTTTAATTCATTGCTGTAGTATGAATCACAGGGGGAGCTCTGTAGTGGAGCTGCCAGAGTCATTAAAAGAGGGTAAGGAAAGGGGAGGAAATGGTTTTGTATGGTTCTGCAGTGACACAACCCTTCAGCCATTTCAAGACTGGCACTGATGGACTTTGAAGGGGAATGCAGCCATCTTTTCCCTGCCATCAGGACATTGTTTGGAGGAGAAGCAGAACAAGACTAGTGACTCACATGGCTTGGAAGTTTTTCTGATAAAGGGAGTAGGCTTTTTGCAAGTCGTTCAGGTAAATATCTAGATTTACACGGGGTTTATTTTGTTTCTAATTACAGTTTGTTGGTGAAAAGAACATCTCGTCCCGATGGCTACAGACCAGATTGTAAGTGTTCTTGTGAAACTCTGTACTTCGCAGTACTAGAAGTTACCATTATTCTACTACTTGGCTTTCCTGTCATTCTGTGGACTGCTAGAAGGATTGTGAAATGCCAGGTGCCAATGGGATGCCATGGAAGGATTTGTATAATTCATAGCCTCTGTATAGTCTGATGTTTTCTGCAGAGTACAGACTTTATAAGGAAGTTATGAAAGGGTTTAATTTTATCCATGAAAGGGGAGTGGTTTATGTTCTCTGTGGCAAACTATATAGAATAAAAAGTCCATTTCTTCCTTTTCCTTCCTGATTGTGTAACTTTGGAGATGAAAGATTCCATCTGAACATGAAAGGTGTTTCATTGTAGCCTAGTTATTAATAAGTTTTACATGTTTATAACAGAACTTTTTATTATTTATTATTATTGAAAATTATTAAAAATATATTATTGTTTAAAGGGTAAACAATGATATTTTAATTAAATCCCACCCCCTAAAAAGCAAAAGTAAAACTGAGCTTTTTAATCTTCCTTCTGCTGCTCTGTTTGTGCCACACCAACATCACTTCTCACTGAATGATAGGTACTTGTACTGTGCTAGGATGGAGCCATAAATGGAGCTGTACCAAGCTACTGTCATTTTAGACTTGTTAGAATAAATGATGTAATAGCAGATATGTGACTGAATACTGAATAGATCCATCTAGGAGGGATTGACCAGAATTTGCTATTGAATGAGGCTCTGTTCAGCTAAGCTGGGGAGGCTTATAGAAGTAGGGTAGGCAGGTGAGTACCAGGAGGCAGCATGAAGGGTCTTGATTTGGAATGTGGGAGGGAGAGAAACTCTGAAGCAGTAGTTACTCAGTGTTGGGCATGGCTCTGCGGTTTTAGCCCAGTAACCTAAACTGTGACCCAGACATTTTATTGGACAGCTTTTTACACGGTAGTATTTTAACATTTATAATTTAATCCAGTAAATTAAAGTATATAATTGGACTGTATTTGCTAATGTGATACATATAAAAAATACAATAAAATTATTTCAAGAAGGGTAGCTTAATATTTTTATATACTAACTTGTAAAATGAAATGGGTTTTATCCCTTTTTATTCATACTGTGATGAATTTTATAAAAAAACAGAGATCACTCCAGTAAATCATTGACCATGCTATGTATTTTCCTCACGTACCTGAATTTGTGATTCCAAAGTGTCTATTGCCCACAATTTTTAACAATTGAATAAATTCCTTACTTGAATACGTGTAAATTTTTTTATGCTGACCTATTTTTTATCTATAGGGTTGTATTTTTCCCTAATTACTTAGTGAGTAATATGGGAAGAGTCTAACTTGTTTTATGTTGTGCTGATACTGCACAAACCTTCACACTCAAAAAGATACATGCCAGTGCTTAGCCCTAAGTATGCGAGTTGTATGATTCACCTACATTACGTATATTTACTTTGTTAAGCATGTTCATGAGTCTTCATAAGGTTGGGGATTTAGTTCAAGAAGCATTTGGCATGTTTTGGAGTAATTTGCATAATATGCAGAACAGGTTTTGCTATTCTCAGAAGAAAATCCATAAGTCTCTGAAAGGTATTTCTGGACTAAAATTGTACTGTTTTTCATCATCAGTGTGATATCGGGCAGTTTTTATCACACACATGTACTAATGGAGCTTCCAAACACTGGCAGAGTTTTTCAGCTCTGGTTTCAGCTTTCTTCTGCAATGTGTCTGTTGTGCTGGTGGTAATTGTACACCTCTCTCCTACTCTCCACTGACTATTCACATGCCTGTCACAAATACTCTGTGAGTGGCAACTGAGTGTAGGGCTACTGCTCACAGTAACATCACCTCAACTGACTATGTATCTCTATAGCTCACTTGGTGGGAAACCAACATGTGTATTTCAGGGTTATGTAATTGCCACTGATCTTGTATTGATGGTGTTTCTTATTTGTCTCAATACAGATTATGGATTTGAAATTCCAGATCTTTTTGTTGTAGGTTATGCCTTAGACTACAACGAGCACTTCAGAGATCTAAATGTAAGTTTCTTCAAAAAAAAAAGGTTGAAAAATCACTGTTTTGCTTTCCCAGGGTGTCTTAAATACCCCATAATTTGTCTCCTCCCTGAGGCCCTAATATTGTAGGAACCTCTCAGTTCGTGTAGAACTCTCCGCAGGTAATCCAAAGGAATCTCAGCTCAGCACTGTGACTGGTTCATTCCCATCTCTTTCCCCTAAGGTCAGAAGTCACACCTCTGCTGTGCTTCCATCTTCTGTGAGCCTAGGACTTCACAGGTCCAGCATTCCTAGTACTTGCAGAGATGGCAGTAAAAAGGGAAACACAGCTACAGTTCAGACAGGTTTGGACTTTCACTGCTATGATGCCTGCCCCATTTCCCTGTGAGATAATAATGGGAAAAAGGTCCAAGTCTTGCCTTTGTTTCCTGTGGTACTCCCAGGAGTAGACTGAATGCTGGGAAATGCATAGCTTGCCATAGCTAGAAAGTGAAATCAGAATTCAATTCCAGGTCTTTGGAAAGGAAGGCATAATTACAAAACCACTAGATTGGTCAAGCAAAAGTATTTCTGAATGATTCATTAATAATTAATAATGTAATCAATTATGCTGTTGCAATCAGTGGGTTTTTTTTTTTCAGCACATATGTGTTATCAATGACCACGGCAAAGCAAAATACAGAGTCTGAAGCAATAACATCCTTACCTGAAGATTTGTGTAAGCTCAGCAGAGCAGAAATTTGACTACACTCCCTCCAGCATCTCTCAGAAGAGTGGTTCAACTGACTTGTGTTTCTTTCAACACAGTATAATATAGGGTTTACTGCAGAGATACTGATTAGCATTTACAAAAGTGAGAGCTGTTACCTAAAATGTGAAGCAGGGGGCTTTTAAAGTTAATACCTTTTTAAAATATTAAAATTACCACATAAGCTGCCCTTTGACTAATAATCTGTCTGCCTCGAGTCTCACTGTGAATATCTTTTCTTCACTTAGTCCATTCTGTCTGTTGCAACTAATGTACTTCACTGTGTGCATAAGATCATTCAGAAGTGCCATTCTGTGCATAAAGACTGTTTTACAGATTTTTATTGACTTCAGCATCCTTTTAGTCTTGTCAGATGTGCTGCTGCCAAATCAAAAGTATTTTTTTATTTACTTCCACACTTCAAAAGTTTCAGCTAAAGCTGTATGTTGTTATGATCGTACATTTCTAGCAGTTCCTTACTGCATCTTCTGAACAGTTGTTTTAACTCTCAGAATATGCTGGTGCAAAATAAACCTTTGCAAGACACTGTTGCTCTGAAATCGGAAGGTGTCATAGTCTTGGTATGCCATGTAGCCAGAGAACTAACTAGTTTAATGTGCTGAATTTTAACTGAGCAAGCAATGCCATGCAGCTTTTAATTTCTGCACAGTAGCTTTCTACTTCTGTAGAACACAAGTAAAAAAACTAACATAGTGTTCTCCTGTGTGTAAATGCTTAATTAAACCTCATTAAGCACAAAAGTTTAATGCAAATCAGACTATTCAGTTATGATTTGATTTTTGTAGAATGCCTAAGTTGAGACTTTTTGTAATGATTTGTCATCTTTAAGAACACAGATCTGACCATGTTGGAGAAGATTGGTATTAAAAAAAAGGAAGAAACATGTATAGGAAAACATAGAAAGCAAGTTAATCCATGGATACCGTAACCTCTAGAGATTCCCTCCTTCATACGTCATGTTTGAAGAAGTTTGTTAACTTACACATGGTATTACATTTGAAAATTCTAATTCTGTACTGTATGTATCTGTTCTCAACAACTTCCTAAGGGTAGCCAGTGCAAAGTAAGTCACTGTATGTGTACAGCCTTGCTCTGAATTGTAAGAGGCAGATTGTTATTAGCTTCAGGTTCCTTCTAACTAATAAAGAAACAGTAAGAACAGTTGTTATTTTGCATAGTTGTGTATTTTCCTGCTTCAGCATATTTCACACATCTCATAAAAGCTCATCAAAAATATGCATTTAACTGGTAGTCTGGACTTACCATGTGTATGTATCCTGGAAGTCAAGAGCCATTGTTATTTGGATAAAATCTATGATGTTAATGGCATGAAGAAGTAAGATCAAGGAATTATTGTGGTTGCTAGAGAAATGCTTCTGACCTGTCTTCTTTACTTTTTTAATTTATATTTTTGAAAAGTTCTGTTGAAAGACTTTCTCTCATAGGGTAACTTTCATATGTTATAGAGAAGAAAGCACACCTGTACAGCCCCTGGAAGAAGTTGGTGAAAAAGTTTCATCATATTTCTTTTTTGAGCGTGTTAAAGGTTTTCTTAATACCTCTGATTTCTATGGATTTAGTAGTACTGGCATACATGCTTATAGGTTTAGGGTTAGACCAGGAGATCCATTAGGTAATATCCTTTTTTTTAACTCTCTTCTTAAAAAGGTACAATCCAATTCACCTTGCCACTATGATTGGCCTTCAGCAACAACAACAAAAATATAACAAGTGAAATATTGTGAAATTATTGTGAAAATATGAAGTACAGTAAATGTGCATAATTCATATTGTGTTAAATATGTTTTGTGGGAAGATTCAGATTATTAACACATACATGCTTAATAGAAAAGACCAGAGCTATAGAAAAGATAAGAAAACCTGGAATGTTTCTTTAAAATAATTCTATTTCATGCTGCCACGATATTTTTTAAATTGTGAAAATGCACCATACAGGTTTCACTGGTGAATTTGCGTGTGCAATTACACTGTGAATAATAGGTGGTTTTCTCTTCTAATGTCATACTTCAGTTTTGTACCTTTATATACATCAGCATGTTCTGATGTCTCAGTTGCCATTCCCTGTTACTCTCTACTTGCTCTTGAAAAATTAGTTTTCAGTTACTTTAATAATCATTAATGTAATTGAGGGAATGATCATTATGCACACGTCTGATAAATACTGTGTCTGGTTTCTTCAGTGTGTTCAGATAGTTTTTAAGACTCATGGGCTGTTCCTGCAGGTGCCTCCTGCTTCAGGCACTGCACTGATTCCCTGTGTTACAATGTACTGTAACTAAAAGGCCACTAAACACTTTTTCAGTTGCAGTTGCACCCTGTGACCCACAAAGCAATGTTGTTCAGGTTTTTTTTAAATCAGTTCAACAACATCTGCTGCTGCAGAAGAGAGGATGTTCTGTGCAATCTGTTATTTTTCTGGACATCATGTTTATGTTTTTGGCATGCATCCATTTTTATTTCAGTTTTTCTTCCCATGCACTCTTAACACCAGCATACTTTCCCTACCTGTTGAATGCAGCTCAATACAGGCAGTAATTTGATTTAAGGTTGCATACATGTTTTGCACTTTATTAGGTTCATTCATACATGTCTGGTCCAGGTCCAAAATATCTGAAAGTGATTTTCTGAACAGAAAGACAAAGTAGGAAGAATAATTCCTGCAACTTAGCTAACTTAGGATTTCATGTTAGCAACTATAAATATGGCCTGATTATATAGTAGTTTCTGTTTAAAAATTAGAATTTAAATAGTTTTTAATAGAATTTAAAGGTCTGTAATTAAAATATTTTTTAATTCAATTAACTGCTGCATCCTTGTGTTTATAGTTAAGCAAAGGAGAAAATAGTATCTGGTTTGTTGATTGCCTACTATTAGTGTTCTGACCATATTATGTTTATGCTCAAAGTTTTATTGTTACATTTCTATAATGTAAAATACCAACATTTTCCCCCAAACACAATATTAGCTGGATGTGATCTTCACCTGCAGAACAGTTTCTGATCTGTGAAAGAGTTAAACCATCACAATTTATGCACAACTTGGAGATGTTCTTTTGTCATCAGATTATTACTACTCTGTGGTAAGAATAACATTTCATTAAAAATACTGGAGTTTTAAATTTTAATATTTCTTTAGACTGAAGAAGGTAAAGGCCAAATCAGCTTCTCAGCGTTTGTTTGCATTTTCATTTTCTCCAGATATAACTGCAGTGAAGACACCTGCTTTAATAGAATCTGTACACATGCAGACTGTCATCGACTCTGGCTGTCTAGAAAATTGATAATTTTCAGTTTCAGTTAAAAATAAGGTGAGAAGCTCAAAAGCAAAAAAATGCTACAGGGTAGCATAGGAAGAGGTAGAGGATCCTTTCCCTTCTGTAAAACCATCATGTCTGGAAACGCTTTTTTCCTTTCTTTTACCTTTTAAAATGTTTTCCAAAAATGGACAATCTCTATGTAAGATCTGAGATGAACACATTATCTAAGTGCACTGTGAAAGTTATCTTAAATTCTCTTCCTCCTTAGGTTAAAGAAAGACATTTACCCATTTAAGTTAATGTAGAGGTGTGCTACCTCAATTTAGTCCTCCAAAATTTTGCTCTGGCTGTACTCACCAGAGCACTCAAGAATGGAGGAGTCAACCTCTTGCTGTGCTTATTTCAGTGGTCCATGTTTGAAACCTTGTAGGTAAGAGAAGCAGAGCCTCAGGTACTCCTGAAATCCTGTCCAGAAAATGAGAATAAAGTGGAGGGGAAATAAAAGCTGTCGTAACAACTTTGTACACCTTTCACAATTATTCATTTAAGGCTACGTGCCGCCTTCTGGGGATTCAGCCACACACAGCTATCCCAGCCCCTGAACTAATAGTGTTTATACCACTAGGGAATTCTTGCTGTGTTTGCCAGGGACATACAGAGAAGTGAGCAACACCGCAACACGTGGCCAGCTAGAAAAGCCTGATCACAAGCCACAAATTATACTATGGGACTATTTTGTAGTGTTCTAGGGATAATTCTTTGTTTAGACAGAGCAATATTCTGTGCTTATCATAAATGACAAGAGAGAAAAGATAATCAAAATAGAGAAGGGTGTGCTAACTTATTGGAGAAAGGCTGTCATTTATTTTGTAGAAAACATGGAGAGCACCTTCTATTTTTTAGAAGGGAAAAAGGAGACATCAGTTCTGGGTAAGGCTCTGTGAGCTCCTTGAAGTCTGTCAGCTGTAGTTCAGATACTTATTTGGGTTGTTATGAAGTGCTGGCTGACACTGCCTTCCTTTCCATCAATGCCTTCATGCTTAGTTTCCTTGTACCTTCATGTGAACACATGTATCCACAGCGGAACTTTTCACTTGAGCCAGTGTTTGTTTTGGAAAATAAAGGGGGTTCCAAATCTGGAGAAACTTAGACTCAATTAGTTAAATGCTTCGTGCCATGCCTTGCTCCTTCTGCTGCTCCACAGAGCAATGAATTACTGACAAGCTACTGGAGTCTGCAGTACTGCAATTTATTTGTAGTACGAAGGGAGAAAAAGGTTTGGATACCATTCAAAGACTGACCTTTAGTTTGTGTCAGGAGTGGCATGAAGGATTTTCCCTTTTGTTCCATAACAGAAAGACAAAAATTACTTTTAATATTAAGATCTAGCAGTCTCTTTTAGACTGCATGATTTGGCCTCTGATAATGGTAAGATAATCGCATTTCTAATCTTGATGCAAAGTTTCACTACATTAAATCATTACCACACATTCCAAAAAGCCATCAGTCCTACTGTTAATGAGGCTTTGTACATTTTTCAGCGCTGTTAATTCATGAGGCTATGCAAGGGACAACTCTGTTGCTGGAAGATGTATGTTATGCCTTCACAGCTATTGAATTTGTATACAAAAACACTGGAATTTAGCTAAGATGCTTTCAAAGCCAGAAAACAGGATTGTCTTGAAGAGCCTTTTCTCAGTCATTTTCCATTTTCCTAACCTATTGGAAGTATTAATCTCTTTTCTTCAGATTGCTTTTCTCCAGTTATACCCTGGTTTTATATTGTGTTCTAGCCTGGTGTCTTTTAACCAAATCTTTGTCAGTCCCATAGTTTTTAATGACACTCAGAAATGTTTGTTGTTTTCTAGGAAAGACAAGCCCTTGTTCTGAAACATTCAGGGGCAGATTTTTCAAAGATGCTTAAGCATCCAAGAAAATTTTATGGGATATCACCTGCTTAGGTCTGTGCCTACCCACATCCTTCAGTGGTTTGATACCTTTGAAAATGTGTTTCTTGCCTAATCCAGATAGGTTGGGAAAACATGCAATAATATGACTTGCAATGAAAATGGGGTACAACAATAAAAAGGACAGACAAGGACAATTGTGTCATTCTTTGATATGGGCGTGAATATCCTTTTGTCTCTCTGAATCATGTCAGTGTTTTTTAATTGATTTATTTGTTTGGGTTTCCATGAGAATCATTGTAGCACTGTCTCTGCTTTTTCTTTGGAAATTTGGAATGAGGTGAGAGTGCTTAAAATTTAGCTCTTGGAAATAATAGCTCAGCACAAACACTAGCACAGAGAGACAAAAAGCAAAGTAGATACAAAGGAATATTCAACAGTAGCATGAGCACCATAAGACTCAAGAAAAGTGAAAAATGAAGTGTCATTAAAAACTTTCACTGCAGAGTATTGTCTGGAATGAATCCACCAGTGAGTGTACAGGAAGGACATTAGGATCGGTTAAATATGACCTGCTGAATGATTGTGGAGGTGGAAGGCTTTCTGCTGAGAGCCAGCTTGGTCCTGGGCCCATTTGTGCCATATGGGAAAGAAAACCATAATAAACTGAAATTGTTTATCTTCCTCCAGAAGGCATTCCACATAATAACGTGGTGCTATTAACTGCATTCAAGCTTTTAACTACAAACACCCATTTTGAGCTTCCAGTACTATTTTTTCTGAGTTGTGTGTAAGGCAGTCTCAACTCTGTAGAGTCAACCTGAATCTCTCTGTATCTTATATTTAATCAACCCCTTACATACCTGTGTTACTCCATCTGAAGAGATCTCAGTGTTACTAACAGTCTCCCTGTCGTATTTCCTGAGGTTTTTGTGTCTTCCCATCTCAGGCTTTACGCTGTACTTAGTTCATTATTTTAATTTCTTCCAATTCCCTTTGTTGGGCAGAACCCACTATACAAGTTCAGCAGGTGCTGGGAGCAAGGTGAAGGATGATCTGGAGCGATGGTGAGTTTGCAACCCTTACTGAAAACACCCCACAAACTGCTGAGAGGCTCTGCTGGGTGGCAGTTATCAGTTCATCAGGAATTTTAAGGAAAGTAGCAAATACCTAATTTAAGGGGGGAAAAATTGTCTATTTTGTGTCCAAAAGTATGAGAGTGGAGAGGCCAAGTGGCTTGTGAGGCAAAGGGGAGAGGACTCTGTGTCACCACCACTACCCAACCTGGTTGTGCTCCCAGGGCACAGGCGGGAGCTTGGGCAGCAGCTGTGCTGTAGGAGGAATCCATCTCCAATCAGCCCAACAGGCCTCCCACTTTGCTGCAGTATTTCCAGGTCCAGTGCTCAGATGAGCACAGAAATGGGTTTATCCAAGTCTCATCTGGCACACAGTCGATTCTGTCAGGCCTCAACTGTACCTTGCAGCAGTCTAGACAAAACATACCTCAAACTATTTTGATTTTTTCCCCACACAGGTCACAAGCTGTGAGAGTCGAGAGCTAGCAAGTGTTTTCCTGATTATGTTCCATTAATTTATAAAAAAAGAATCAAATATAAGAACACATTTATGCAGAAAGGAAGCAGGAAGTCAAGGCATGTCATGGCACTGCCCCAGCCTGAGCTGAAGGCTTTGGTCAGGTACAGGCTTATTTTCCATCCCCTAAACTGTATTTAGACTGTCTCAACTTGAGCAGTCTCTGAAACATAGAAATTATTTTATGCAGAAGGAGAACAGTGTTTGTAAACTCAAAAATAGGAGTGCACGTTCTCTGTATTTTAAGAGCAACCCAGTGCCACAGCATATAGACCCCTTCCTACCGAGAAACACAAACCAACTGACCGCAACCACTCACACGCCGTGTTAAGCCCCTGCCAAGTCTTAGACCAGAGCCACAGTTTTCAGTTAGTTTAGGTGGACGCGTGAAATTACTATTATTTTATTCCAAACAGTCCTTTGTCCTCCTTTAGGATAATGAAAAACTAAGAATGCTCTGACAATTTAAACTTTTGGTACGACGCTTAATACATTACTAAACAGCACAGAAACACAGTTGTGCAGTTGGTTGGAAGGCTCACCTGGAGTCCGTCCACCCATGTGGAGTCACAGTTCTTGAGGTAAATCTTGAGGACAGAAATCTTGAGGATAAAAAGACACGTCATAGCTGTTCTCAGCCATCATTAAGTAGGTTTTCCAAAGTTCATATCAAAACTTACGAGTCCTATTTCTAGTAAGAAAAAAAAAGGTAAAATATACCATCTTGTTTATGAATCATAACAATCAACATGGAGCACAGCTGCATTTTTCTGCTTTGTAGTTCATCTGCTTATAAGTGCCAGAGCAGCCTTCCCTGAGGCTCCTCAAAACCAAACCTGGTCTGCCCAATACTGTAGTTTCATCCACGTCGCAACACAGCCATTATCCTGACAGAGGAAGCAGAACCTCTGCATCTTCTACCTTAATTTGCTAAGAGAAATCCCTACCCAGCCAAAGCACCAAATCATGTACAATTATTACATATATTGCAGGAGTGGCCTCAAAGTACTAAGCCTACAGGGTAACACACCTGAGCTGAACTGGGACAGGAATGGGGGCATTTGCTGCTTTTGGAAGGGTTAGGCTGGGAGGATGAGAACTGTCATTGCCTCTGGTTTATGCAGCAGCCTGAGTACTTTGCCAGACACACAGTGCTCCTTCAGGACTGGGAGGCTCTTGCAGCAGCTACGAGACAGCAACTCAGCTACCAGTGTCATCTCCAGCACCCTGCTGAGGTCCCTTAGTATTTTCCAAGCTTTCTCAATGTTGTAGCAGATGGGATCAGAATTTATAACTGTAAAGATGTAGGAGTTAGCTTTTATCTGAGAACAAGCTCTACATAAGAACAATGTCCCAAGTTAACATTTTTAAACCTCCCTGCCTTTCTACCGAGGGTTTGGGCTGCCCTCCCTGACTGCCAGTGCTACCTCCATTCAGCTTCTTCCCAGAACCAGTTTTTCTCATCTGCTGGCTCTCACTCTTGCCCCAAACTGCTCTAGAACTGTGTATTTCACAGTCCAAACCTTGCCCATGGCTCCAATTGAAATAATTGGGTGTGTGGGAAGTACTTTGAAAATCAAGAAAGTCGGTGATTTCCATGTTTAAGTTTGATCAAAATTATAGTACCAAGATCCATGAAACCCTAAGGCATCAAGGCCTGGATAATGTCCTCTGCTGCTTTTGAAGGAAGATGCTTCTTTTACTCCTTCCAGCAATCCCAGTAGACAGTACTATATTTACCCATAACATAAGTAATAGCTAACAGATAAAGAGCTGCAAACTTATAAACAATTATTTAAGAAGTTATGGTTTGGAGGGGGTTTGGCTTTTAAAAAAAATATATATTTTTTCCTCTGCCCTGACATACTTTGCAAAAGTCCTTTGCCAGCATATTTTCAAAAGTCTTTTAATTAGTCATTCCAGGAAAACAAGCATTTATGACTTGATCTTTTGTCTATTGGTTCATCGAAGGTGAAAAAATCCTGGGAAGCTGCCATCACTTTCTGAGTTAATTCAGTACAAAGTCATCATATCAAAATTGCTCTAAAAGTTAGTTTTAAATATACAATTAAGCATTCATGTCACTGTCTGCATTAATTGCTTTGTGAAAGACAAAAGTAGTTCTTATTTATGGATACTATTCCAATTGTAATGATTGTTAGCAGAAATGTGGACATAGAAAAACAGCTGAAAATAGAAATCAGTATTTTTATCCATGATTTTAATCAAATTTCAGCTCTACCTGAACTTCTGTGTTCAGCATTTTAAGTCATCCACGGGATTTCTGCTTGATTGCCTACTGAGTACACTTAGTTAGCTCTACTTTATTTACCTCAGAAATTACAGATAAGAGAACCCTCATGAGTCTGGTTTTAACTCAGGATGCTCACTTCCCTCCCTCCAACCAGTATATTCCAAAGGTGGCATCCAGATTGCTTGTTCTAATTACTTTGGTTTTTTTTGCTTTTCTCTGTGCACCGCACAGCAGGTTCTTGCCTTTCCTGATAACATCCTGTGTGCGCTCATAGCCCATTGCAGGGCTCCCATTTAAATGCTGAATTATTTCAGCAACCAGGAAATTGTTTTCTCTTGCTCCAGTGACATTTTATAGCACAATAAAGCAGCTTCAACCTAAGAACAACTGCCTTTAGAGGAATATCCTGCACCATTTGAGCCCTTCTGGCTATGACAATAGTATAAAATATATGCTGGGCTCCATTTTAGTTTCTGGCCTGGATTTCTGTGGCAATGCCAGAACTTGCCTGAACTGCATCTGTACCCTGTTTTCCATGGTGCCCAGCAATCCACAGTTCCCTCAGCAGCCCCAGCTCTGCTTTCCCTGACTGCGCACTGGGCAGGTTCCTGCGTGAGCCTCATGCAGTGCCAAGGTGCTGCAACCCCCACCTTGCTCCCATTCTGCGCTCATTTCACACAGCAGAGCAGTGTGATGCAGAACTGTAGACATATGCCTCCTGCCTCTCCTACTATTTTTAATTATTTTTAACACTTGGAGAAAATTCTAGAAGTCTTGATTCTGGCTTGCAGATCTTCACCTGTGCACCAACTCACTCCTCTCTATCTCTGGCACCAATTCACTCCTCTCTATCTCTGGAGATCTTTTAAAAAACAAGAACTTTTTTTTCCTGACATAGCCAAATTCTTGGCACATTCTTCCAGCATTCCTCTGAACATGCAGTCAGCAAACACGTGCCTGCCCTCTCATTGTTTCCTGACCCTGATTTATGAGAGGTTAACATGATAAATGTTTAAACTAACCACAGGCTTGTTTTATGCTGGACCAGTCCATCTGAGCTTTCATGTCAAATTAATTACAATTCCTTTAAATTCCATTGCAATCAAAATCGAAAGCAACAGTTGTGTCCTTTCAGCACCTCCCACCCAAATACTCTGTACTGCTTGAGGCCAGATTCTACCTGTCTCCTTCTTTCTGGATATCATCTTCCCCTCTATTATTCATATTTTCAAATTGCTCTTGAAAAACATGGAAGTTCATCTAATCAAGTACACAGGCAAGTGTAGTGACATCCAATAGCAAAGTGCTACTTTAGACAAGAGTGTTACAAACTGGCCCTTTGCAGACATTTCTAAGCTGGCTTTCACAACACAAATATGTGGCGTGGGCAGGCACAGAGGCTGAGATTTTCTCTTTTGAAAAAGAAAAAAAAGAAGTTACAGCCCTGATTTTAGAGATATGTATCAGCTCTGATATCAAGCCATTAGGGACTATGCCACAAGAAATGAACACAAACTGCTGCAGGAGCCAGTATTTACACTTTTTCTCATCCAACAGTGGCACTGCCCACAGCAAAATGTCCTGTTCAGCAGCAGCAGCCTGAGGGGATGCCCTTGCCAGAGCCCTGGCCAGTTGTGCTGGGGTTTAGCTACTCAACCTCTTGCCCAGTAGATAAACTGCTAGATCATACTCAGCTTTCTGCACCTTGGCCTCTTCTTGATACCACCTCTCTTTTTTTCCATCACTGCATTTCCTTTACTGTCTTCCTTCACCTTGTATTGTATTTTTATTTCTGCTTTGTCCCAGTTTTGATGGAACCAGCAGCCTTCTGCTGGGCTTTCAGACTCTGAAGGATCTGCTGTACTTCCTTTCTGGTCTCCCAGGACTGCTGCTGGCACAATTTCTTTCTTGTAGCTTTTCCTTCCCCTCCTCCCCCCCCACTTTACTGAAATAGCTGTTTGACTTTCCAGTAAGAGATGCTGCATTACTACCAGCAGCAGGTGGTCCTCAGTTCAGAAATTTCATTCAAGAAACTGAAGCATGTGACATTTTGTGAATCATAGATTTTGGGTTTCTGCCCTGACATTTCTCTTATCTTTTTGAGTTGAAGGCTGATCTTTAAAATGGGTAACGAAGTGAAATTGCATACCATGCCACTGAGCCCCAGCCAAACAATATCTAGACAAATGGCTTAGGTGGAGTCATTGCAAAATGCAGAGTTAAAAAAAGATCACTAGATTTTGGCCTATACAATATTTTTATATTTGTACTATTTCTTTCCAGATAAAATAAAAATGACATAGCCTGACAACTCCTAAGCCAGTGTTTAAAATCTCCCTACATGTTACCTATCAACATAACCCCATATTTATTTTCTTTTTCAGAAAGTTCAGTCTGACATCCTATTTGCCATTTTACAGCCTTTCTTCACTCCTGCCTGAGAACTGGAGTGCTGGCAATTCCAGGCAGCCATCAGGCACTTCAGCTTGTTCCACACTGTAGGAAGTCAAACTGAAAATGTACCATCGTAAAACTTACAATTTCTCCAATGGGGAAAAAATGTATAAGGAGAAAAAGCCAGAGGAAATAGAGAAAATTAATATTTAAACATACATTACAAAAGGTTACCTATGGCAATACAGGATATCGCATTTAAATATCTAAAATTTAAAAATCTGAATGTCTTACACATTTTAAAATATGTCTCTGGGCTTGGAGGTCTCTGGCTATGGTCTGTCTCTCTATTTGGTGTTATCTGAATTGAGCTAGTTGAAAGGAGATTCTGTTGTCTCCAGACAAGTTCATCCAATTTCTATCACTAGCCCATCAAATGACAACAATAACTTTACACTTATGTCATGAAGATATGCCAGAGAATCTTCTTCCATACCTTGCTGCAGTCCAGACTGGCTGGAAGTAAATGCAGCATCCTGAGAGCAGCTATGCCTGAGCCCATAACTGCTGGGAGGTTTTGTCCTGTTTAGTATCTGAATGCTTTCAGTTGTATGCAAAGGACAAGAGGTTGGAGCTTGTGCATATGCTATTTAATCGGCCCTTGATAATGGCATTGCCAGAGAGTTACAGTCATTATCCCTGATATAAGCAATATTCTTTTACTGCCTCCTCAGTGGGTTCACTGTGAAAGAGGAAATAACGTATCTGTAGGTGTAAGGAGCAATGATTCTCAGGGATACTTTAGTCTCTCCCACCTTAAGAAACCTGTCCTTGCCTGTCCAAGTGCTCTCTCCTCCTTGCTGTGGGTCTGCCTTTTGAGTAGCACGTCTACATTCATTGCTCATGGTCATGGTTTTCTTCTTCAGTTCTGACCTAGAACCTTCTGACTTGGTTTCTGCCACCTTTGCTCCACTGAATTAGGGTGCCTAGCTCATGACTTCCATAAGGTTTAGAACTGGAGACAAAATGAGTCTTTCATTCTAAGTTTAAACTGCCACTTTGAAAACATTTTAAACTGTTACTTGTAAAACTCAGTTGTTTTAAAGACAGGAGCTTGTGGGAGAAGAAAGAATAGTGCATCTCAGCAGCCTCCTCGCAATGAAGGCTTACAAGGAACAGACTGTTATGCTGCATTTCAGTCCTGGCTTCCAGAAAGCCCAGTTATCTCTTAAGGTTCCCATCAAAGCCTCTACTGATCTATCTCCAGCTAATATTACTGTTCCCTCCTCTGTTCTGTCTTCTGCTTTCAAGAGATTTGCTCAGGTTACTCTTCCTGCTTTCATTTAGCTTCCACAATTCTATTTCAGCTTCCATGTCTTTAATCTTTCTTACAAGGTGTTAAAGGATCATCATTCTCTTTTCAGTATTTTCTGCAAATTCAAGAATAGCTGTTTTCAATCACCCTTTCTTCCTTCTCTGTATTTTGTTGCTGAAGGATCTCAGCATAAATACCATTTCAGCAGCTTTCTCCTGGCTTATGATTCACTGGCCTTTCTACATTAGATATGGCATATTCTTTACATGTGAAAATTTTGACTTACGTCTCTGGCATTAATTGCCACACGACTGTCTGGTATTTCTTAAGTTGAGTTTGTGCAGCACCCACATTGAGATATTTTAGGTAATCTTTTTTTAATACCACTCCACTAAACACATTTTCTTCCAACTCCTTAGCTTCTACAGCCTCTTATTATAGAAACCTGATTTCAGTTTCCCACATTCATTACTCCCACTTTGTATAACATGTTCCCATATTTCTGACACAGGTAGAAAAGAGGTGGTAGGTTTGGGGGGGGTCATGAGCTGCTGTATCCTAAAAAATGTGAGCAGGTCTCAGCTAGGTTTGGTGAATGGAAGTAGATTAAGTATTGAAAACATCCTTTAAGACTAACTTATACTGCCCTTCACTTATATTTTATTACCTCTGCATTTGAAAAGCTGAATAATATATAATTGAGCCTACTAGATTTTTTTAAAGTGAACTGTATCCAAATGTGAAGATGTAAACACAAAAGGGAGGGGCTGAGTGCTTAGCACTGACCAATGGGGAATAACTGGGAGTAATGAGATTAAACTGAACAAAGGAAAACCGCTGAAGGTTGAACATCAGGAAAATATCCTGGCCATGTCTATCAGACCATGGGCTAATTTCCCACGGGAAGCGGTTGAAACTCCATCTCTTGAGTCATTTAAAATTAGAACAGATAAATCACTAAAAAACAGAGGGCTGGGAACAACCCAGTTGAAATTGGAGGGGGATGAACTGGATGGTTTTGAAAGACAGTTTTAGTCTCAGCTTGTCTTACTCTGAAATTGAATAACATGCCTTGTTTAGGGTCTGTTCACACAGAACTGCCAAACCTGCAGCTGCACAGTGTTCTCCTCATTATGGACACGTTGAAATGCTAATATGACTCTAACTCATCATTTTTCTGTGTTGTGGTAATGTTACAGCTCAAGCCTGTGAGCTTAACCAGAGGAGTCCCCTCCTTGGCCCACCCTCTCCTCATACTGCAGACCTGGCTGGGGACTGTCAGAGTATTTTTCTGCCAAAATGCTTCTTTGTTTTGGACCAATTCCTCGTTATTTCCTCTACCGTGTACCCTGTTGGGCTGAGCTCCCCTAGATGGCAGAGCTGAAGCAATTTAAATGCAAAATGCTTTATGCAGTCTTGCTGTAACAGGGACTGCCATAGGCAGCCCAGTGATTTCTTGAGAGCTACTTGCTAGAAATGGCTTCTGTTGTCATGGTTCACTCTCTGCTACATGGTGAGAGATGGTCCAACTCCATGGACAGCAAAAGCAGGCCCAAAAGGATATTTTTTCCTACAAAACAATTCAGGTTTCCAGTTCTCAAAAACACCAGGTGAAGGACATGGTTCCTTTACAGCTGTGTCTTTAGCAAACCCCCATGGTCCAGCTACACTCACTTTTTGGTAGAAATTAGCTTTGATACAGTTGTGTAAGTGCCTGGAAAAGCCAAAAATGTGATGGGGTGAATTCAAAGAAGCTACAAGTGACCTTTGTGTCCATTTACACTTTTCAAGCCTTCAGTTCTGTAAAACTACAGGTTCTTCCACTAGCAGCAGTAGTCCACAAAGTTTTGGATGTTGAATAGCTAATTTAATTCTACTGCAATGCATTTTGGGGTTTAAAGTGCTGAAGAAAGTGGAACCCAAATTGGGTCACATTTTGAGGATTCCTACTGAAATTACATACATAATTTCCCTAAAATTTAAGGGCCTTATAAAAATTATTTGACTCCTGTTACCTCCAGAACCCTTTTCATTCTGTACAATTTGCAGAAGAGCACAACAGGTCAGGAGCTTATTTTGTGTGTTATTTCTTTCTCAGCTGAGCTCCACATGGTGTGTTGCATTTCAGAGCTGCCAAAAGATATTTTTTTTTGAGCTGTTGTGGGATTGGCACAAGATGCCTGAGAGTTTCCCATCTTACAGTCAGAGATGAAGTAAAAAAACTAATAACGTCTATGGCAGATACACAGGGGGATAAAAGAAATTACTTGGGAAGCAAGAAGATTGATATGAATTATTTCAAGAGTCTCTTTTTCTTATATATCTGAGCCTATAAGTTTTGGCAAGGAATGCAATCCAAATCAAGAGTAGTAAGCAGAGCATAGCAAAAAAAAAAAATTAAATTCTTTTACCTGTGTTGTAAGTCATCAGTTCAGAATCAAGCTGACCTTCTTAGCTCTAAATTTATACAACTTCACAGTTTATTACCTGAAGAATTTTCATTACATCATGGTTATTCTGACTTCTTCCACACATTCTTTTACTGATCATTTCCTTATTACACCTTCTGTGCATTGTAGTTTCCATTACTTTAATTGCTTTCTTGCTAAGGATTTTATTTCTTATTTCTTACTCATCTTTGTCTGTCTCCAGCTCATTTCACATTTACTTTACCTATTTTGCCAGTTTTTACTTCCTCTTTTTATCTGTCTTATCTTTATAACGCCTGTCTATTTTTTTTTTATTTTCCACAGCACAGCTTCACAGTATCAAACACTCATTTGCAAAATTTCCCCTCATATGAAGATCAACAATAAACTAGCTGGAAGTCATCTGTATTTCATTATATTTGGCACTAAGAAGTGCAGCTTTTACAGAGCCTCCACCCTACAGCTGCATATCATCATTGATCCATTTAAATGCACTAATCTAGCCAAAAAGCAAATGTTTCCCATTACAACCTGTCTCTAAGTGACATCTTTGTGCTAGTTTAGAAATAGATCTTCATAACAGAACTACTTTGGAGGTAAAACAGGAAAGGATGTTCTTCTGGTTTAGTACTAAATACTTGCACACTTTTTATACTGAAATAACCATGAAGCCATGTATGTCCATCAAGTTAAATGGTGGGTAAAGCAATCATTGTAAGTATTGCTTGCTGAAGAGAAATTCTGCAATTACAGGTTGCATGTATGACCAGTTAGATGACTACAAATTGGTTCCTACTTTTGCAAGTATTTCTCCACAATAAAGAAAAATTATTAAAAACTCTCAAGTTCATGAACATCGGGTAGGGTATCTAACATGCTACTAATTGCTCAAAGGCTCTCTGTTCTTTAAAATGGTGATCATACCACTACAGCTTTGTGAAGGGAGTAATGAGGCCTGACCTGCCCACAGGCTAATACAAGAGTATGTGAGATGACTTGGTTTGTTTGACTTCACTGACATAGTCACACGACTGAAAATCATAATATTCAAGATGAGGTGTCTTAAAAAAGGAAATGTGGGGTCTGCAAGTCCTGTGACACAGGAACATTTTGATGTCAGCATCACAGAGAGCCAAAAAAAGGGGTTTCTTAATCAAGATGGAAAAAAACCCAACCCAGTATATTGAATACCAGATTCATTATTTCACATACATATGATGAAATAACAATCAATATCCAGTACAGGTTAACTTTCAGTTCTCATGCTGCCTTCATACATCTAAGCTGTCGGTGGGCTACCTTAAGGTAGACATACTGTTAAAACCCCAAGTTGTATTTGCTTTCTGAATTAACATCCCAGCTGTGATAAATGTGGCAGTCCTTGGATAACAAAGTTATTGTTCCATGCTGTTTGCTGGCAGCATCAGGAGAATAATTGCAGTGGTCTCAGTTCAAGTCACACACCAAAGGCTGTTTTTACAGCCACAAGGACTGAAAAAATAATCTGCTGTAGGGAGGCTTTGATTCCCCATTCCATGAAAGAGACATATCTCCAACTATGATCTTGACCAGCAGGGAAGAAGATAAGGATTTAGTCACTCCTTGCTACACAATAGCTTAGAGAATATTTGTACTGAAAATCTTTCTTCAATGCTGACATAGAGATCTCCAATGAGCAAAATAAGAAAAACAAGAACAAAAATAAACCCCAACCCTTGTTGAGAGCATGTACCATGAAAAGACAAGATTTAAAATCAATTTTCAGTGCTTTTGGTACACAGTATATGATGCTTAACTCCTCACCTCAACAGAGGTCAGTTATATTGTTTGCTTTTCTCTGGACTTACACACAAGTTGGTTGTGAAACACATCTTCTCATAATTTTTTATGGTAGTGGACACCACAGCTTAATTCTTTATTACTATTAAATACACTCAATTTCTAAGTCAATAAAAATGACATATACTGGGCATAATGCTTCCAGGCTCACGACCATTCCTGGTATAGTCCTTGACAGACTCTAAATTTTGTAACATGATAAATGAAACTAAACTGAAAATCAATGTTTTCTTTTATAGAATCTCCCAAAATACAAGTCCTGGCTCATAGTGAAAAGTCCTTTCTTACTAAAAGTAAACCTCAAGTTATACAGATCCTGCAGAACAGTCACACGGTTGCTCTCATGCTGCAAAAAAATTATAATGTGATAAGCTGAAGAATTAGGATATAATTAATTAACTGAAATGTCTGAGTTAATGTACTTTGTTAACAGCAACGCTACCGGCAGAAAATTCCCCTACACACTTGGATGAAAGGCTTACTGTTAATTCATGTCATACTTATTTCTTAATATAGAAATAATTAATACTTGTATATGTGCAGTTACATAAAGCAGAATTGCACAGCTGTCCCTTGCTAGTCATCAAAGGGATACTGTATTCTGTACAGGAATAAAGCGTTACTTTTATTGTAATTCTCACAAGAAGAGGGTGGACAAAAAGGAAATGGGCTAATAAGATTTCATTACATCTACAGTAGACCACAGCTACTCTCCCAGAAGTCAGTGAAGAGAGGTAAGAACCCTAGGAAGTCAATGCAATCCATCTGAAATAGTGGTATTAATGTGTGTGATCAGCTTCTGGATATCTTCATTGACTACTGAGAGAGCCTAGCTGATCAGTTCAGATCAAATTAATAATTTATAGATGGGTAAAATCAGGTGTAATGGATACCAACCTCACTGCTTAGTGCACTTGAAAAGCACAAGGCAGGCAGAAAATTTCCTTTGCTTCCTTATTTTAGCAGGTTCTGTTATTAGGCTCCCCGTTTGCCCAGAATGAGAGTCCTATTGCAGCCAGATTTACAAGGATTTGTGCACCTGGAGGTAGCCACGTTGGAACACTTTTATCAAGAACAAGAGCCTCTTGTTCTTGTCTTCACGGTGAAGACTAAACTAAAGGTGAATAAGACATTCATATTTTCAAAAGGGAGTACCCAGCATACACTATGCTAATCCATTAATGTTTTCAATATTTCAGCAGCGCTCCTGCTTGGAATTGAAAGCAAAAGCAAGTCTTTTCATTAAAAGCTGGAAGAAGAGAGAGAGTATGAGATCTATTTAACTAAAACATTTCCAGCCAATACGCTAAGGAACATTTAGGATCTGCACGTGTCTTATCCACAGCCAATGGAAATCACATGAACAACGGCTGAAAAAGCTTGAAGGAAGCTACTGTGAAATGAGCAAAGGCTACAATAGTCTAGACCTTAGATTAAGAGAATAAGTCTCTGGCATTTCTCATAGAAGAATCAAAATACTTAGTTCCTAAGTGGACCCACTGTCTGTTGGAGTGGCAAGTAAGCCCTGATGCAGTTTAGAGCAACCTGCCAATCTGCTTTGTGCAGAGTGCCACGTTTGACAGCAATGAGGTCATCCTCCTGTGCCAGTCTCCCCACAGTAGGTGTATCCTCTGGCTGGGACATCTTGGTTTGATACCCTCTTTCAATGCAGAGTGTCATCAAAGGTGGGGCAGTGCTTCACTAGTCCAGTAGTCTCTGAAATAGCCATTTGGCTTTAGGTTTAGCTTAAGTAGGAGGCTATTTGAGGTAGCTGTCTTCAAGAGACATGAACATGCACCATCCAAGCAGCATGCCTCACTCTCTGCCTTTGTATTTGTTCTTGCAAGAACAACATTGTCATGGTCAAGAGGAGTGTAATCCTCCAGGATGGAGTCACAGAACATCTCATAGGAGGAAAAGCCAAAAGATGACCACTGCAGGGTTTCAGTTAATACCCTTCGCTAAAGCAGCTAAGTATTGGAAGGCAACTTGAGCTCTGCACAGCTGTTATTTACCTCTGTTTTGAAATACACAAAGTTGCAGTAATCTGTTTATTTTTCTTTAACTATTTAATTATTTTGTGCTTCAGAGGTATCACATGGTTTAAAAGGCAATATGACTAAATTTTAAGAAAATTACTGAGCCAGCAGTGTTTAAATAACTGTTTCCTTGTAAAAGAAAAGCAATAAATAAGCAAAGACAGATTAAAGAAACACAGAAGCTATCAATGGGAAAAAAAATCTTAGCAAATAGAGAAGTTTCACAGATGACGACTGGTTAAAATCTCCGCTTTTTCTCTGGCTTTCATCAAGATTTCTCTAAAACTAAAGAATGTCTCCAAAAGAGGAGCTTGGCACATTGGAAATGGAGCAGAACCTGTTGCTCCTGCAGCTGGTCCTACAGGTCTGAGACTGAGAAGAGCAAACAGGAATAGGGCATGCCAAGGAGGGGGGTTTTCCCTTTAGATTTCACTTCTTTTACTAAACAGACCCAGTTATCAATACTAATTACCTAATTACCTTTACAGAAGTTGTATAATACTTGTAGCCCCCACTTGGGGCAGTTGTATAGTCCTGAAATCTCATAGTGCATCCCCACCTGATAAAAAAGAAAGATCGCTCTTAACTGTATCAAAAAGATTAAGCCCTGTCCTTACACTTTGGGGAAAAATGCTTTGCATTACTGTGCTCAGAATCTGTTTTGTATTTTGCTTAGGGTTTAAGGACTGCCTTGAGAATTAAATTAACTTGGACTATTTCCCCTTGCCTCCCTTGTAACGCTTCAGTTTAATCCTGCAAAATGACCTTTGTGCGGACATACTTTGCATCCACATGGAGCCATTTGGAGTTTGCTACATATGAAACAGGACAGTACTGCAGTGAAGAGTTCAAGTATATCTAATGAGTTAAAATATTTGGCTGCTGCTTTCTGCTGGGAAAGCAGTTCTGAAATGAACATCTGAGGGTGTCTCAGCAGAAGACTGAGCTGAAAATATTCTGTAAACGTGGCTTTGTTCCTTAGTTCGTTACTTGCATTTTGACTTCTCCCAGCATTATGTTATTGCTGACCAGATTTCTGGATTGATTTTTGTCTAGATTTGCAACTCTAAGTCTATTGCCGAACAGAGCCAAACTTGTGGAGGGTGCTAACGATTAATTAATCTCAATAGAAACATGTTATACTCAAAGCTTTCTTCTGTCAGTTCAAAAGCCTGTTTCATCTTTATATACTACAGTTTGCATAGGCAGTCATCATAGACTGTTTACAAAAAATAAATGAGAGTTTCTGTTCATTAGTTGCAATAATTCATATAGATGAGCACCTATGATTTGTTTCTCCATACAGGCAGATGAGCCACTTAGATCCTGAACCCAGACTCAGGTGTCCCCAGCTCCCACAGTTGTCACTGTCAGTGTCTAAAACTAGAGCAGGATCACTCATTAGATGATATTTCTAACTCTAATCAGCCAGCATCTTCTTTAGCATCTGACATTTGTTCAAAGGGTTTGTGAAACACTGAAAGAGAACATATCTAGTATTTTCTTCTCCTTGAAAGCATTGTTCATAGACTATCCTTTCCTTGAAAATAAGATGTAGTTTCCTGGGGAATTTATAATACATGTACTATAACATAATTCCAGGAAGCTATGGTGACAGTTTAGTTGTGTTAAAATACCAAACATATTCCTAATACAGCTTCTTCTGGAAAATTCATACCGTACAAACATAATACAGTCCACCTTTCCTCTCAGATTTTTATTTGGGGGGGGTGGGGGTGGGGGGTGGGAGGAGATGTCATGCTTTGCTGGATACTGTCTCCCCATCTCTTACCTCACTTTTTAAAAGCGAGAGCAGGAAGACGGGTGGTGAGAAAGCAATAGGGAAAAAAAAAAAAGAACAGTGTAGTATCCGTTTCAGAGCCTAGTCCCCATAAATAGTAATCAGCTTACAGGTTTAGCGACCTCCTGGCCTTTAGATGACTCCTGCTGTCCCAGAGGACATCTCTCCAGTGAAAAGAGAGCTGAGCAGCGGTCAGTCAGCATAAGTAGCAGCCCATGGAGTCAGGTTTAGAAGCCAGTAAGAGCCAGGTATCATTTCTACAAAGTGTCTGGTAATGCGGTTCTGATGAGCTCAAAATAAAGCAAAAGTTCTGTGCAGAGTAGGCAAAATAAGAAAGCAGCAACTGCCTTTGGGTGGAGTGCATCACTGTTGAAGGAGGGAGGTTTCTGATGAAATTAACATAGTTGTATGATATAAATGTACTATTTTTACTCCTGAGCTTTTTCTCAATGCCTGAAGCTATCTTGACGAAGTCACACCTACAGACGAAGATCTACTAAATGGCAGGGCTCAGGAGAAACCTGTAACACTTCGTCCATCAGGAGGGAAGCTGTGGGTAGTCAGAAGAAATATGAGACGGATAGCCTGAATTCTGGAGATGGCTGTTAGCACCTCTGTGCTACTAAAACTGATTTCACTAATAGGTGGATCAAACTGCTGATTATGTGGCGAAGCAAGGAGAGAGCGATAACACTGTTGTCAATTCACCACTAGCTACTTCCACCCAAACTGTCAATTCAATAGTCAATCTAAACATTTTACAAAATAGGGCTGATTTATCACCTGTGAGTCAACAGTACAGCACTAAAAACACAGCTGTTATTTCAGTAGAGGAGCTAAGGTAACCCAGATTGTCATTTCAGTTTTCTCTGCCATTCAAGCACTTAAACCTTTTTTCTGTCATGGCCAGTTTTAAATAGATTCAATATTTATTGTGTTGAACTCTTTTAAACTGTGCATGTGTGGGAGGGGAGGTCTTCTGAGGGAAAATGCTGCACATCTAATAGTCCCGGCTGGCTTTCTAAAACAAGTTAACATTGTTTCACCTAAAGCGAATCAACCCGCAGCAGAACTGAGGCTGATGACTTTATCTGTTAAACTCCAGCTTCTCTAATTTAAAACAAATGAAAGAATGCACATAGAATAAATGAATGTAGAAGAGATGGGAATTATATGTTTTTTCCCCTAGATCTTTGCAAAATTAGCAAGTCTTGCTGTAAACAACAGGCATGGCATTTTCAGAAACAAATTGTTATTCCACAGCGACAGTTTCCAAGAGCAGAACATGAAAAACAAAGAATTTTTTCTCTGCTTATGTTCTCAGTGTTTCAGTAGATTTTCATTGCTAGGAACCAAAGTTAAAAGTGAAGTGAGTTAAGCTGGGCTCCTCCTAGCCATAAAAATAAATTTGCTTCCTCAAATTTTACACTGCAATTCCCCTGAGCTCACTGAATTACTCTTGAAATTGTTTTTGTCTTTGGCTCGATGATGGTAAATTCCTGCAGGCTTGAACAATTCTATATTTCTTTACAGAATACCAAGTTTGCTGTTGAAGCTGAAATACTAATGCCCCCAAACCCACCCAAATGTATCAAACGCCAGACTTGGAATTAGCTAGGATGGTTGGTGTGAACAACTAAGGCTTACTGATGTAAAAGTCATGCACCAGCTTATCTTGGCATATATCAGTAGCCTCTCACAAACACCTCCAGGTCCAGTTCAGGAAGACTATACGGAGGCACACAGAGGAGCATGAGTCAGTATCAAGTTTGTAGGGAATTTGTAAGACATCAGAAAATTTCACCATCTCTTTTTTGGACACATTTATCACAGAATAACCTACCTCACTGCTTGGTCATCCTTGCTCTGAGGGAAATTAAATACCATGAGCCTCTTATACAAAACCAGCTTCCTCTCTGTTTGGCAATGGATCAGTGATGCTGGTCAAAAATCTCACCATAAACTCCTGGCTTTTCTTTGTTCCTTAGGCATTGTCACTCAGACTGCATGAGGAGCAGCATCCTGACACAGACAGCTCTCCCTTCACACCTCAGCTTTGTTATCTGAAAAGACTACACTGAAAAGTGAAAGACACAGCAGCTGTGGCATTGGTTTTCATAGGGTAGCTAGTTGGTTCCCAAAACAGACAATTGCCAGAAGCCAAATGGCTCCTTTCTCTCTAAAATCCATCAGGATAAGGACTTGATGCCCAGACATCCACTCAAGCTATAACATTGCTGTCTCCTGGTACCCTCAAACTCAGAAAGTTTTTGAGAGTGTGCAGTTCATTGCCTCCTCTTCCAAACCCAGGGTTTTAGCCTGTGCAGACGTACTCCTCTGTCATCGTGGTCGTGCTATATATCCTCTTTGCAAAGGTGTTTGAGGCATATATATGTACACACACACACTTGCTCTGCCTCTAATGAGAACATAAAGAACCAGAAAACAACAGCAACACACAGTCTGGATTAAAAAAAGTAATATCTCTTTCAGGTAGCACTGAAAGGTGAGACGCAGTTTCCTGCCGTAGAGAAAGCTGATCCAAACCCATGGTGCCTGGTAAACCACTTCTCCCTCCATCTACCACCATCTTCCCATAGTTGATATGGAAAGAGACAGCCTATTTCTGCACATATTTCAGGTCATGACACCAGGGTCATTACTCACACTGTTGGATAAGTTTAGTGGTCTCATGATGCTACTGATGCTGAGGTGTCCTCAAAGCAGTGAGTAGAAGAGTTGTGCTGGCACAGCATACAATTTAAGTCCAAGGAAGTCAGCTTCTGGTAGTTCCTTTATGAAAGGGGCAGCTATCTTGCCATGCACATCTCTACTAAATGGCCATAGCCTTAGGGCATGAGTCTTGAGAGCATAGCCAGAAACATTCCTCACAGCTTCCCTGAGCGTACCCAGTAAATGCCTTGATGGTCTGCTACTTTCTATTGCTACTCTTCTGTTCATAGCATCTTTGGATGTCTCTGATCATTGGCGCTAAGGTGACCAGTGTTCCAGCTTATATGTGACACCTTAAACACTCTCAAGATGCATAGCCCACCATACATCTTAAGCATCCTCTCTGGCTTTCCAGTAGGCAAATGCCTCCTTTACACCACAATTTCAGGTAGGCAGAGATTTTCCCTGATGGCTAAGTCTTATAGAATACTGTATGCCCTTAAGATGGTGTCACTTCTAGGGAATACTGCCTAGCATTGGTGGAGACAGCATGACTGATGCTTCAGGATGCCTCTCTTACTGCAGATCCTGTGGCAAGGCTGGCTGCAATTCTCTTTGTCGGTGCTCTGGAGCACTTGAAAAGCATCAGCATCTGGGGCCAAATGAGGTAGGTATAATCTCCTGTGAAGAGAAGACTGAAATAAATAAAAGAGGTACTGTGGTCAGAGTTCAGTGTATTCGTGGGAACCAAGGGGCAGGCATGGCAGTGGTGACATTTTCCATTGCCAGAGAGTAGGTGATGGGCATGTCTGTAGAGAGGGGAATATTGTTGTAGAGTCACCAGGAAAACAGCCATCACCAGACTTGTCCAGGATGTATAATTTACTAGTGCTGGAAAGGAAACAGGTACCTGTATCATGATTGATTCTCAGGAATCTCAGTGAAGAAATCTGTAATGCAAATACAGTTACAGGCAATGGTCCCATTACTGTGTAGCTCTAGTAATGATCTCATGGGTTTACAGGTCTGTAGGAAAGAAGGGACTGTCTACTAGCTGCAGTAGTGCGGAAATACAAATTAATGAAAAATGTATGTCATCCACTTCTTTATCTCCCATTGTGGGGAGAATCTAATTAATCATTTTCATGCAGGGCTCCTGTCAACATCTTCTAGAATGGAGAGGCTGTTAAGACTGATGCTGATCAGTGCTCTGATCATGCATGGAAAAGTCTGTAGCCAGGGTGTTCACAGCTGTGTTTGCCAATGCTTTCAGGGAGGTAGCAGCATTTACTGTCTCCAAAGCAGAGGAAATGGCAGAGGTGTTAATGTTCAGCCTGAACCTCTCACAGTGGGCTCTGATTGTGAGATTTAAGTAGCTGGGGTCGATGGTAGAGAGTGTTATCACAATGATCATTACCTCAGCAGCTCCTACAAGTGACAGTTTCTGAGAGCAAACATCAGTATAAACATCTGCTTACTCGGGGGCATTATCTCCTCCCACTCACTCTTCCTTTCATCCCCAAACTCAGGTCCTGTAAAACTTGGACCTTTTCCTACCTAATTTCTCAGACTTTCTAGTCGTCTTATTCCAGCACAAAATATTCAAGATCTGCTGCTACCTCCCACTGCTACTACCCAGGCACTTCCGTTTCTCCCCACCGTGTTGTTCTCTAACCCAAAGGTAGGGCATTCGAGATTGGTTGTGGATGAGCATCTTCACTGCTTGTGGCACCTCAGGTCTAACATATCATGGTGCAGGTGGTGAGAAAGAGAGGGCCTTCAACATGGCAAGGACAACATACCTGCTTGGGAAGCAAGTTGCTTCACAATGGGCAGGGTGTAGATTAGATGTCTAAATACACGTACTCAAAAGCGAAAGGCATCCCACTGACCCCTGCTAGAGGCAGATGAGAAGAACTGTGTGGGAAGGACACAGGCACCTAAAACTCGTCTACTGCAAAGAATTTCAGTCTTCCAGTCTATCTAGCCAAGGGAATATTGATGTCCTCAATTTGGCCTATAGAATTTCTCTGTTCTCAAGGTAACAACATATTAATTCAGCAAATAATAGTTTAAGAAGATGGAGTCCCATAATCATGCCACTACGAACCCAGCAGAATGGGCAGAACAGAACTGTGCACACCTCTGTACCTGGACTGCAGTGCAGACTTAACTCTGCCTACTTCAGCGATTTAAATTCAGCTGCTAGACTTTGCACTAAAGTCACAGAGATGCGCTCAGAGATGTCTGCACTGGCTCTCCTTTGGTTATGATACTCTTTAGCAAGGAGTGATAATAAACAGTAGGATGGTGCTAACACTTTAAGCTGCTGCAGCTGTCTGCTAAGAGAATACGTGTCAACACTTTCAGACTGGGAGGTGAGAAAGTGAAATTATAGCTTTCAGCTACCCCAGTTCTGCTTTTGCAACCTCTTTTATTAAATCACTTTCAAGGGTGATTAAGGGACTCTGAGGGTTTGCTTGTGTGTTATGAATCCAAGATAACAACTGTGTTTCTGAAAGCTTGCCTCCTTCTTAAAGTTTTTCTGTTGTAGCTATGATACCCTATTTAGAATGAAAAATTACAGCAGCACAGCCTTATACATGAAAGTCCTAAAACCACCCCAGTATCTCAAAAACATCTGCAACACTTGATTAAGAGGAAGAAAATGAAACAGACAGTTTAACAAAGATTTGCTGGTGTAAATGTTCTTTTGATAGTTACGCAAATGTAACCTTCTCAGAGTTAATATCTATTTCCTCAGCCTAGCTATGTGACTCTAGGATCACATCTTCCTCTGTGATATTTTCATCACCCTGTTACAGTTCGAAAGCTAAAGCTAGAGAAACTGGCAACACAAGAAAAGTAAAAATGGAAGGTTTGTCATGGTACTGATGTAGCTGTGCTGATATAAATAGACTCTTGATAGATACCAAATGATCACTCAGAGTCTACTTGTGGTATAATCTCTGAGACATCTTGTAAATCTGACAAGTTCCTAGATGGATATTAGTTAAGATGCTAATTTAGATTTGGAGTCAGTACAGTAGCTCCTACAGAAAAAGTGATTATTATGAATACACAGAACTGATTTTATATACACTATGTATTTTTGACAACCTTCTGCCAATTGACATGTTGATTACAGTGCCGTGAGCAGTATGCAGCCAAGCACAGATATATGTGTCTAAGTTTTGTTTGATAACAGCTTCTAATCAGGAAAAGTGCTCTGACTGCTCCACCCTTCAAAAATCTCAAGTGGTTTTAATTCTGGCCTTTTCAACTTCTTGACGGCCATGAACCAGACTACATTATAACAGTTTTCTCAGGGCCTGGACAGCAAAAAAAAAATCTTTATATGTTGTATGAGAGTGAGAAACAATTACAGAGCTGGACAGGAGTACCTTGTGGATTGCCAGCTGGACAGCAGCATGCTTATTTAAAACGTGTATGTATTAACTGTGGTCCAGGTCAGGTTCAGCTACAAAGTAGTTTATAATATCAGAAATATATGAGCAACTCAGATTCTTCAGAAACCACTACAGGTTTTTAACTAACTGCATAAACACCTAATGAAATCCATGGCAGCAAATATAATTGTAGGTAAGCACCTGAAGCAATGCAACAGGTCTTAAGTTCTAACACCCTTTTAAACTTTACAGGTGTGACCTTGGTTGACAAGAATCAGCATTTGGACCTTGAGACTTCTTTGCTACTGGATGTAAGCTCTTTCCTCGTTTCTCTGGATCCCAATATTCACACCTGCTGCTGATGCAGGTTGCTGAGGGAAAACCAGGCCAGTCACTGCATTCCAGAGATCACTGAAGAGCAATACAGTAGCAAAATCACCACAACCCAAACAAACGTTATTGTTTTGAGACTACAAACAGGACACGACCTCTCATCTTACACAAGACCTTTAAAATTCCCTAAAACCGCTTTGTTCTTTGTTCCCTTTCACACAGAGATTCTACGCTGAAAATCCCCACCGCAGGGAATGAAAAGAAAGAAAAAGCACACGCTCCGATAACGATAGGTGAAGCGTCGAAAAGGTTCACGTTTCCTGCCTTCACGGGGAGAACCCACCTCCCCTCCCCACGCCGAGAGACTCCAGCGCGGCCCCGTCGCCCTCTCGCCGCCGAGGGGGGGTCGGAGCCGGCGGCGGCAGCCCCGAATCCCGAGTCTTGGGATTCGGAGCCGCCGCCGCCGCCGGCTCCGATGGATGATTCCTGCGTTAACCCCCCCGCAGGGCTCGGGACAAAAGCAGCGACCGCTCCTTTGTCGGCGCTTCCCGCTCCAGCCGCTGCCAGCGCCGACCCGCCCGGGCGGCTCCACCCCGAGCGGCGAGGAGAGGCGGGGGGAGCGGGCACCTCCCCGGGGCCGCGGGAGGAGGAGGAGGAGCCGGGGAAGAGGGAGATGACGAGCGGTCGTGATTAGCCGAGGAGGGACGGGCGGCGGCCCCGCGCCGGGACTAACGCCTCCGCTCTCCCTCCCGCTCCGGTCATGCAGGCGGAAGGTGCCGCGTGAGGGGCCGAGCCCGTTCCCCACCGCCGCCGCCTCCCTTCCCTTCCCCGATGCGGGCTCCAGAGGATTCGCCCCTCCTTTGTGACCGGGCATGAGATAATGGCGACCCGGTGGGCGGCGGGGCCACCCGGCGGCGACGGAGACCGCGAGCCCCCCCCGGGCGGCGGGCAGGTAGGGGCGAAGGCGGCGGGGAGCGGCGAAATGGCCGCCCACTCCCGCTCCTCTTCTCCCTCCTTCCCTCCCTCCTTTCCTTTCTCTCCCCGTCTCGCTCCCCGCCCGCTGGGAGCCGGGCGAGGGGAGGCCGCGGGCCGGGCGGTGGCTCCGCTTCCCGCGCCGGCCTCGCCCCGGGGGCGGCGGTTCCGTGCGGGCCCCTCGTAACCCCGGCCCGGCCCCGAGGGGCGAGCGCTTCCCGGAGCGGCGCTGGGGCGCGGCTGCCGCCTCCTCCTCCTCCTCCTCCTCCTCCGTTCTCGCGTTCCTCTGCTGCTCACTAGGAAAACGGGCCTGCTCGCTCCCTCCCTGGTCGTCCCCCTCTCACCCCTAGTCGCCCCCGGCTCCTCTCTCCGCCCCACCTTGCCCCCTCCCGGTCGCCCCTTGACGCGGTGGCTTCTCTTAAAGCGTTGCAGTCCGTAGCATTTGTTGCTCGAACGGTCCTCCGTGTGTTCAGTTGAAAAACTTCGTGGCATGCCCAACGGTGGCACCATTGCGTGTTTGAACTCGCAACACGGATTTTTTTAACGTCGAGCCCTGTCTGATGCTTCCTTCTGTGCTCCTAGTAACACCTATAAATGCCCGTGAAATAACTAATTTAGGATCTAACAAAATATTGAGCGGTTTCAGTGGGGTAGTTCTAAGACCTGTCTCAAGCTTTGTTTACAAAGACAAACTTGCTTTTGTTTTTCTCAAAGTTAGTGCATGTTGTGCCGAACGCACTTAAACCAGCAGGGCTGTGAAATGAATGCTATATAGAAGTTCCCCCCTTTTTTTTTGCTGAAATCGAGATACAGCAGAATGATTTAAACCTACAGAACTACCTGCAGAAAATGTGGGGGAGTTGTTTTCTTTTTTTCTAGATGCTAGGTTTCAGTTTATTGCTGTCCTCAATTCACCCTCTTGCCCTGGTTTTCAAGTGGCACATATGATATTGTAAGATTTTCCTTAGTGCCGTCTACTCAAGTTAAGAGATTGACAAAGTCTCTTCCAGCTAGTGGGTTTGCTGAGGGTAAAATATGAACCTTAGATAAGAACACAGAACATGCTAAAATTTAAGATATTGAGTAATTATCATTCTTAATTTGTGTGTAGATTTAATCATGCATTGTTCTTGTTGAGTTCTATTCTATGATTCTTCTTAAGTAAGTGAAAACAAGGCTGATTTTGGAGAACGTGTACTTTAATACTGTTCAAATACTGTGGAAAGAGGAGGGGAAACCATATGTGTAAGTGTAAAAATGAAAATCTGCTTTTAAATTCTGTTGTATTGAGACTGTTGGTCTTTTGGCACTGGCACTTGTCATAATCCACCTATCCCCGTGGCACTTCTGGAGCTCATAGTATTAAAGCTGTCTAATTAGGGTCTACTAATAGATACAGAATTGCAAAATGGACTGCTCTGCCTGTTGTTTTGCCCGATACTTATATGTTAACGTGTAACTGCTGGAAAACAAGTACTTAGACTGATGAATGCTGTAATCACAGCAGGCCTGACATAGTCTTTGCTTGAACATATATTGCTCTTGTGAATGCCTAATCAAGGTTGCAGTGCTTTCTCGGTTACTTCAGTAAAGTAGTACATCTTGCTGTGTGGCTTGAAATGTAAGTTATTTTCCTACAATTTTTTTTTCATAGATGGGTGTAAAATAACAGGATAGAGTGAGGACTTGTGGCTTTGGAATGTCCTTTCTCCGTTCAGTTGATGGAATGGTTGCTGTGTACAGTACTTGATGTGCTGTATGTGGGCAGGTCCCTGTAAATGAAGTCTTACTTGTACTGAACAGTGAGAACTGCTTTTCTGTTGAAAAAAATGGGGAATACCTTTAATGAAACAATTACTGTAAAAAAGAGTTTTAAGTTTGTGAAAAGGTTGCCGCAGTTGCAGGATTTTGTAGGATACTAATACTGTCATGCAAGGTATTAGTAGTTCTGGGAAATTACTTAGGTTTTTGGGACAGTATCCCATATGGTGTTTGCATTGTAAAAGCAGTATTAACTCTACTTTTAATGCTTAGCTGTAGACCTATATGCACAGCAGGTTGTCATGAGGAAGACTCCAAGCATAGCTTGTGTTCATTGTGGGCAAGGGAGTTGCAGCAGAAATGAGGGGTTTCAGCCAGTTAAAGGTTTTGGCAGTATACAGCTATAATCATCAAGGTCTTATTAAGAACTGACAACCTTGTCCAATTTTTTTTTTTTTTTTTTTCCCCCCACCAGCTTTGACACTGTACCTGGTGGTCTTTCTCACTTCAGAGCCCTTTCACTGCAACCATTGTTGAGAACAAAGATTGCACATTCAGGCTTGCGGGCTTCTGTCTGAATGCAGAGTGCCTGTTCAAAGGGACAGGTCACGTATTCTTGGCTCTCCAGGGAGCTGGCAGAGAGGACCAGGGACTCTCAGGGCTGTTTGCCATTCTGTTTGAAATCTGACACACATTTGCAAATGGGTGCAAGAATTGCTGAGCTGATGTTCATAAGAATAGATAAGTGAGAGTGTGTTCTTTCTGGCTTTTAGATTAACAGGCGTATGCTATCTCTCTCCTTTCAGGTTGTAGCAGTGTTGTGCTGGAGTGATTAAGCCTTAGAGAGGTACAGGCAGTACTGCTTCAGTCACAACATCACATCTACAGGTCTGTCCAGGTTCAAGGCTGTGACTGGCTTCTTCATTAGTGTAAAATTAATCTCCTTTCCTCTGCCTAGAAAGGCACAACAAAAAGTGCTTTTTTTCTTCTTTATTCCCACTGTTTTTTGTTTACTTTAAAAAAATTACTGAATCAGTTTGTGTTAGAGTTTACTGTTCATCTGTATTTAAATTCAGGGTGTTAAATGTAGGATTAAAAAAAACCAAAACCAAACCCCACCATAGTGTGTGCCTTTATAAGCCAGATTTTCAGTGTAAACACTACTGTTTCCTCACTTTATGAATGCTATAAATGCTTAATCAAATAATTTTAATAATTAAGAGTGGTATTTTTCTGCTGGAACTCCCTAAAGCACACGTACATTTACACACTACTTGGGAAATACATTCCCAATGACTTCTCTAAAAGAAAAATTGGGTTATTCAGTACTTGATTTTTAACGACAAATTTTCAATTTCAGAAAAGGGTAGAAAACTGCTTAAAATTCTCACTCCTACACCATATCAGAGAGCAGGACTCCGTAACCTGAAGTGAAACCTGTGCTGGAAGAGTCAGGAACAAGAGAAGGGCAATGATGACACTAAAAATAGAAAATTATTTGCCTTCTCACTAACAATAATTAATAGATTGTTTACTATTTTAACAGCCCTGCTGGGATGACATTGGTAAACTTTAAGTGGTGACTCCCAGGTTTTAGGTTTCCCTGCTGTAGGGGCACAAGCACTGGTGGGCTGTATTCTGATCTTGCATTTAAATCTTTATGTAATTATACTTTTAAATGTGTGAACTGCTCTGGAACTCTGTTTTTGGTGATTCTTTTATGGCACTAAGAGGCGGTAAGGTTTAACTATAGTGTAAGAAATCAGCATTAGACAGGTGCATTTGTAAGGTCTTATATGTTAAATAATACACAAATACAAACCCCAGAAGTAGTTGTTAGGAGTTTATATTACTGTGGTGGCAGACAATTCTTCACAAACCTTGCATCAAGTGAGAATGAATTCAATTTAAATACCAGCTTTATCAGGAGTTGTAGTTGTGTGATTAAATAGGATTTGATTCAAGCTTTCTGCATAGTTCTGAGTGTAACACTGACTTTTGCTGCCATTTATATTGCAGTAAGCCTAAGATAATTTGACAGAAGATGGACCTTTGCCACAAGGAAATGTTAGGTATTTGGTAAGTGACAATATAAAGTAGCAAATAGTTCCTTTAAGAAAAGGAAGGGATCTGCCCTAGAATGTAGCTGCATCTGGTTGTTTTTAAAGTGACTTTTTGCTTCCCAGAAATACACCATTGATTGCGCTGCATTAATAATTGTCTGAAAGAAAATAATTTTTGCGAGAGAAAACTGATGAACTGAAGAATATCCTGACTGTGTTGGTATAATATAATTGCATTTATTGCATGCAGTATATATAAGAGTGAACTTTTATCTTTGACAGCTTTAACAAATGTAAAATGCTTGTTTAAGCTGTTTTTAATAATTGCTTTTACTAAAATGTGAAGCTGTCATTGCTACTTTAGACATTGTTTCTTGTATGTACTGTTGACTTGCATACACGAAGAACAACTGAAAGAAAACTGCAGAAGAGAAGGTATTTCATCTTAGACTGTGCATCGGTGATCTTGTCCCTCTTGAACTGCATGAAAACATCTTCCTGTAGGTAGATGGCCAAGTCGTGTCTCAGCATAACAATGTGGGTTCTGAAAAGAGTAAAAGTTGGTCTTGTTTGTTTGTTTGTACTTTTAAAATTTTGTGAATATGTTGCTGAGTAGGTGATGATTAGAGTATAGACATGTGCAGTGTATGAGCCTTGTCAAAAGAAAAACTTTCTGTATCTCTTACTAAGGAAGTCTCTGTTAGACTAACCCATTATATTCACTGATGATTTGTAATTAGTATATTTTTCCTCTGGTGTAATAACTAGAAGAAAAATTAAGGTTTTCTCACTTGGAGTTTGTGCATTATTTTTCCTTGCAGTTGTTTGGATATTAAGTTGTATAAGATAGGAAGCACATAAAAAAGAATTAGGAAATGATGTTAAATGAAAACATTTTTTTTCTGTCGTTAACAGGGGTCGTTGTTTTTAAAAACCATGAGTTAGCCATAGCATAAATGATGAGGCTTCTAATTTGGTGTGGGAACAAGTCTAAATGGACAATGTTCTAGAAGTCAGTATGATGAACTGTTAGGTGCACCTCCATGGTTGTAGAAGGCATCGGATCCCGTGATCTCATAAAATCTTTGAGTTTAGGGCCTTGCTACAGAGGAAGTGTTTGTCTGCCTAACATAATATACAATATACGTATATGTACTAAATAATATGTTGTGCCAAGCATAGTAGATAAACAGTGGGATGAGTTATGTTGTCTGGCTAGACTGGAGTATGAATGGGGATAATCATGTCACACTTCGCCTTGTTATTATGGAGAATGTAAATTACTAGAAATAATGTGCATTTCTCCTATTGAAATGCTTTTTATGTTTTGTAATTTGGAATTTTTGCTAAGACAAGTCTGTGGTGTTCTGCTCTAGGTACCTACTACTAGGTGATGGGAGAAGTGCTTCTGCATGGTGGAAGCAGCAACATCAGACAGATTTTAACTGTGGTCATATTAGAGGCTTGACATATCTTGTGAACCTGATGATACCTAACCTTACAGTGAGATGAGCTGTTTCATGTTTACATTTCTTAGACAGGTAAAGATTATTTAAGGGGAAGACTCCCTCTCTTGTGCTTTTCTTTTTTGTTCTTTTTATAAACCAGGGTGAAATGTGCTTTACCTTTACTCCAGTTACATGGGAACTCTAGCTACTCCCTGAATTGTCATTTACCATCTTTCATGAGCAATGGTGAAGTGGTTTTCTGAATTTTCTGTTTTATCCTTGCTGTTAGATTTGAAGAGAGCTCTTCTGGGGAGATGATACTAGAGTTTAGATGCAGGATCACTTGGTAATAGGAGACTGAAAAGTAAGCACAGCTGTATGCTTTGTTCTCTGAATCTCTTTATTTGCATTGGGGGGTAGAACTACTGAATCTTTCTGAATTAGTGTGCCCTGTTACATTTTGTATGTCATCAGTGGATTGTGTTCAGCAGGAAACATTGCTGCTTTCTATCTTCTGTTCTTGATTTTTGTGTTGAAAACTTGTAGTTCAGAAAGTATTTAAGGGTAAAGTGTTAGGAGCTGTTGCTGCAGCCCTTTGAACATCCTGGTGGTTGAGAGCCTGATATAAATCATGTCAGTAAATATTTGGCACTGGGCATGAGAGGTTCTGTGTGGGCATTCTGGAAAAATATAAACAGCTGTTTAGGTTTTGACTCTGGCTTGCAACCAGGAGCATACACCTCTGGGAAGGTAGGTAGTAGGCTTATTTTTGTTCTAAATTGCTTTATTTCCATTGCCAGCAGCTGCTGCTTTGCTGAGAGTGAATGAGGTGCCTCCTTAGAGGACATGGCTAATTACAGATCGGCTGTTGGTGAAGGGGTGTGCTTTGAGATAGACATTTTCTCTTATGTGTGTGTCATTTGCATAATGTGTTAGGACACACAGTATGGACTGCATTAAGCACTCGCAAATACACTGTAGGGAATAATCTTTTGCTGGCATCAGTGGGCTGGATGGATGACATAATCTTCCTTATTTTTAATTTTGAGGTTTGTTCTTTTTGTTTGGAGGGCCAGGGAGGATGAATCAAATAGAAACCTTCTAGCTCTCGCTGAGGCAAGAGATTTTAAATATTTCTGCATGACAGTTGCAGTTGATACAAATGGGTTGAAAAAAGCCCTGAGCCTGTTTCTGAAGTGATATAGTGTTTTTACTAATGGAAATGGTGGCATGTCCTCCTGCCTGTAATAGAGTAGTACTTCTTACTGAAATTTAATTAAAAATCACTCTTAAAAGACTGTATTTTATTCTTTTTTTACTTTTTCATTTAAATATATGGGGCTTTTTATATTTACAGGCTGATGAAAACATAAGACTATGAACACTCCTGTCATACAAAAAAATACTGAAACTCAAAGCTGCCTCAATTGCTTTAGTATTGGTGTTGAAAATGTAGTTGTTCTCTACTTCGGATATCTGTGTACTTCTTTTATTCTAAGTGTGAGGGCAGAAAAGGTTACAATAAATATAATTTCTTGTCATGCAGTTTGGTACTTTGAAGTGAATAAGTGTCTTGGGTATGACCTGTTCTGATCATGGGATGAGCTAAAAGACACCATTTAAATTCTCAGAAACCCCTTCCAGATTGTTTGACTTGTGACAGTTAGACACTGCCTAACCAGTGTCATTGGGATGAACTTCGCAGTTTTAAGAACTAAAATTGAACTAAATCTACGAGATAAGTTGCATTTTTGTATTGGAAAACGTTGTGGAGAGATATTGTTCAAAAACTCTGGAGCTAAAGTCAAAACCATACAACAGTTCCAGTTATTTCTTGGGAAAACATTTTAACTTGTCCAAGAAATGTCCTGTTGTACTAGAATGTGGAAGTGGTTGATTTCCTAAGAAATGACAGATAGTTAAATACCATTATTAAATTTAAAGGTCTGTTATACTTTACACATTTAACTCCTGTGTCCTCAGTTTTAGACCATTTAAAGGACCAGACCAGAATTCAGGTGCTGCTTGCAGGGGTATGCAGAAGCGTCAGAATTTCCTTGTAATGCAAGAATTGAAAGCCTAAAATTTTGTTGTTTTGGCCGGCCAAAGAAGTAGCAAACCTAGTATGCACACCTCAAGCAGGTGGCTCTTAATACCTGTAGGTTCTGACCTGTTTTGGTAAGGTAAAGGTCTGGTTAGGCTTGTCTCCAAAAGGAATGCTGCAGTTTGTGAAACAAGCTGTCCCATTGCAGTTCATGCTGTTATTGCTGTGCTTTTCTCAGCTCCCCTGTTCTGATGCAGCTTTAATAGGGAGCCTGTGACTTGGGTGAAAAGAATTCCCACGTGCAGCCACAAACATTTCTTGTTCATCAATGGCTGTAAAATCTTACTTGTTTCTTCTTGCATGCATTTTAAATTTTTATTATCCTCAATCACCATGGTAAAAGGTGAGTGAGTGAACTTGGCCCGAAGTAATCAATTTTCATGGCAATTTTACAGGCCTTCTGCTCCATTCTCTGCACTTACATGTTTTTCATGTGGGACTGAGTACAAAATCTTGCATTTTCTGTTCACTTTAGTTATTTCTAAGATAGTGTAGGGGAGAAGTAGCTTTGGAGCTGCTTATGAGGTGCGATTTGGATATGATCTCTTGTTTTAAGGAAGGAAGAATGAATGGCTTGTGTACTGCCCTTGGAGTATTAAAGCAACCTGTCTTGCCATGTTGGCATTAGTATGGAAGTTCAAAGTGAAAAGAGTTTACATGAACAGTCTTCAATGTTTTGTGCAATCTGTGCATCTGAATCAGGTGCTGGAGTAATTCAGCAGTCACCAATAGTTTTGCAAGGTCACGTTCTAATCCTGATGTCATGGACATAATTTTTCAAGCTGATTAGTTGCATCTCTTTTTGTTAGCATTTTAATTTTTTTAAATAATGAGAAGTTGTACTACTGCTTTTAAAAAATACTGCATACCTGACCAGAATAGTCCTTGTAGCTGAGTCTGTAGAACAAAGGATTTTTCTGTATGCGAACATTATCAAACATGATGTTATATAATGGATGCAGGCCAATGCCGGTAGCATTTCATAGTCCATGCTCTTTATGTGTTGTTTTTCATTACTACTTTATAGATGGTTTTGAGTAATTTTCTGTTTACACTGTAACTGAAAATATAATTCAACTGCATGTCTAATGGGTCTGATAGCTTTCTGCTGCATACCTCTCCATTGCCATTTAGCCAGTGGAAAGTGCTTATTTTCCTGTCTTCCTTTGTACATAACTTTTGCTTGCTGATGCTGTTATTCAGGTTAGTGCAGATGAATTGTCTGTGAAGAAATATGGAGGGACCTTTTGATGTTCAGCGCTAGTTGATAAAAAGTAAAATGGAAACTCAACATGCACAAATGGCAAGTAATGTGTCACATATAAAATACTGAAGTAATGATTAACTAGGAGCTTATGGGTGAGGTCTTAGTGTTGTGATAGGTAACTCTAAAGATTAAACAGCAGCTTAATGCTCAGCAGTGGTCAGAAAAGCAAACTGTCATACATCTCTTAATAGTTTTGAACAGTTAGTGTTCTCTGTCATGCCTCAGTATATAAATCCATAGTGCACTTGGAACTGCTGTGTCTAAGTCTAGTTCTGTGCACTCCCCCTTTGTTTTTCCCCATATTGGTAGTAGTATAGTGGTACCAGAAATATCACAGAGAAAGGGCACCTATGGTAATTGCCTGAATGGAGTTGTTTCCGCACTGAAAGCGACTGAGAAAGCTAGGACTTGGTTTTGGGAAGGAGGAGACTGTGGAGATTGATGATTTTGAGATGTGGTAGCTTTCTCAGTCTCTTAAATTTCTGTGGATCAGCTTTTTACATTCTTCTCCAAGAACCTGGAAGTGTCAGTTGAGCATGGTGGATGGAGTGAGAACAAACAAAAGCAGGTGATCATTTCTCTAAAAGTGAAATTGAGCTTGTTGCTCTACCGTAGTATTTTGAAGCTAAAAGTGTGTATGTAAAGGATAACTCAGATGCATTCCTGGAAGAGCAATACTTTCAGACTTACAAAATACCATTGTGGAATGAATTATGGATTTATGAATAATCGAATCTGGGAGGATATTCTAGTGATGTTTGTTCTTAGGTATTTTCCTAATTGTCTACAACTATCTGCATTAGATCCCTCCTGGAGATGGGCTAGGTGGACCTGTGAGCTGATCTTCAGGTGTTATAGGTTAAAATGCTGATTCCATGATAGCTTGTTTCTAGGAGGTTCTGTACTAATTCTGCTGAAAGAAGGCAGGTGTTGGCAATCAGCTACAAGAAGTGTAGTTGTCAGATGTTCAGGGCTTGGACCTAGTTTTGCTTCTTGCAAGCTCAGGCTAGATATCAAACTTAGTCTTTTATTTTGGCTTGCCGTTGCTTTCAATTCTTGTTGCATCATATGGGTCTAATGTTCTCCAGTTTTGATAAGTTAAAATGAAATTCACTGTTAACCTGCTTTGTGTTTACTTCATCTCTTCCTCCAACACCCTCCCAGCTGAAGGAGAAGGCAAGGTGATCATGTGATTTGTACATGGAACCTAATGAGAACTACAACAGCACATTTTCTTTTCTACTTATTTTCAGTCAGAGACCTTTTTTTTTTTTTTCAAATCATTTTCTGCATTATTTCTTTTAGTGGACTGCATGACATTGCAGGGTTTCATTCTTGATTCCAAATCTTGCAAATACTGTAGCAGCAAACCCAGTAAATTCCAAAGTGCCAGTGGAAAACTCCTTTATCTTCTGATGGTGGGTGATGCTATTGGGTTTTCTCTTTGCTGTTGAATAGTTACTCCTCTTCCACTCCAGCTCTGTGGTACCAGCTTAGAGAAAGAAAATGGTACTTTGAGTGGCTGTGCAGACAACTACATAGCTTCAGTGTGGTGTACAGGTAGGGAAAGTATTGGAGGGAGAAACTCTGTCTGGCAAAAAGAAGCCTCTCCCCTTCATCAGTCTTGAAAATCAGTTATCAATAAGGTAAAGAAAAAAGTAAACTTTTACCTAAAGAACCCTGAAATGAGGTGGCCATGAAATAGTTTTGCTGACTTAGGGTTGTAGTCTTTTGCAGCTGGGCAGACCAACAACCAACGCCTCCCAAAGTATTTTTAAAGCTAGATCTAAAATGTTAAAAGGCATTTGTGGCTAAGATGGTTTCTGCTCTTGTAATCAGTGATTCATGACTCAGAGAAGCTGAATTCTTTAAGGTGAGTGAGTAGAGATGGTGGTAATGTTAGACAGTTACTCAGCCAGGCGTGTTCAGGGTAAACAGTTCCCACTGGGAATTTTGTAGAGGATCACTTCTTCCTCATACAACTGGGGAATTGTATAAACTTCAGGAAAAAATCTTGGATTCAGTTTAAGGCTTCTTAGAATTTGGAGTTGCTTTTTATCGATCTTTCTGGTTTGAGTGTATTTGGGGAAAAGATTCTGCTTCCCCTAACTTCCTCATTGTGAACCTTTATCCATGTCACAACCAGTTGTCAATGGCTGTAATTGTGGATGACGCAACATCAGTCAGTGGTGTAATGGGTGTCTGTAGGCTTCCTTGCAGCTCACAGTGGGAACCTGAAGTTTGGAAACAGAATTATATCTGTGTATTGTTTTGTGTCTGCTGTGAGGGAGGTGAAGCGCAAACACTACAATCATCTTTGTCTCATTTTGGATAGTGCCAGCAGGGTGAATCATACTGTTTTAGTATGGGGGTTTTTTGTTTGTGGTTTTGAGGTTTTTTGGTGGAGTGGCGTTGTGTGGGGGTGTTAAGGTTCTTTTTTTTCCTTTTTTTTTTTTTTTAAATTCAAGCCATTAATGCCAGTGAATGAGTTGAGGAGAAGGTATTATGTGTAAGATTAAGAACAAGATTTGTAGGAGTTACTTGACCTTAAGTTCAGTTAGTACTTTGTTCCCCAATTTCGATAATCTAGCCTAGCAGACTTTTTTGCTACTTAGGACCCAACATACCATGAACTTTCATTCTTTGGAAGGCTCTTGTAGTCTTCCCTACTCGTGTAAGTGAGAAAGAAAGGATTACAAGGCTACATCCTCAGCTGAGTATTACTAGCCTTTACAACCTGTGAGGAGCAGTGCTGGTTCTTCCTCTGTATTCTTTATCTCATGATGCAGTGGTTTTCTAAGGGACTTGGTTTCTTCCTTCTAGAGACTTCTGTCATTTGGGAAGGGAATAGGACTAATTGTGTTTTAGAGTGATTTGCTACAGAAGGATCTTCCAATTAATTTGTATTCCTTAATAAGGCCTTTCTGGGATAGTTGCACTTTCTTTCACAAGACTGTTTTTTCACTGTTACCTTATTTTACACACTGCTATTACAAAGTGGTAGTAGAGGCTTTACTGTTTGCTTATGCTGAGTTCCATCCATTTCTGAGAAGTTCTATTGTATTTATTGCTTAAAGTGATTGTAGTACAGTCTACTTTTTTTAATTTATTCTTAAGTGCAGATTTAGGATAGGTGACTTAATAAGTTATATAAAAAATACATGTGTAGGAATACATTTTGTAATGGCTTGTGTTAAAGTTTTGCAAAAGGAAAAAAAAGGATTCACAGTCTGACTTAAAACACTGAAATAGGGGGAAAATGACATTGTTCCTACTTCATAAAGTAACCTGTGTAAATAGTTTCAACTGAAGATTCTTGAGCATCTGTCCATAGCAAAATGAAGTATAATTACGCTTCATCTAGAGTCTCCTTTCAGCATTAACAAACTCTGCCTATTTTAAGAGAATGTTCTCTTCATATTTTGTTTAACTTTCTGCAACCAAGATTTTAATCTTGGCAAAGTAAAGCTTATAGAAGCCTTAATTATTGACAGCATAACTATCTCACCTGGAAATGACAGTGAATGGTTAAATGCTCTCTGATCCTTTTGTGATTCTTTGTAGTCAGCTGTGAATATTTGAAGTATTTATTTCCTGCCTCCTGTTGGGCTTTGGATAATGAGGTAGATTAATGTAAAAATGCACCTTCTTAAAGAACATAGTTGTAAATGGTAAGTAGGTTTTTGTATAGTATAGCCTGAACTTGAAGTAAGAGGTAGAAGACTGCCCACAGTGACAAGCAAAATACTAGGACCAGCTACATGTGATAACTAGCCCTTGTACAAAAACAAGGCTTTTCTGTAGTATTCACAGGTTTTCACATGGAGCCTGGAAGCCGCTGCTACGCTTGCTGCAGTTAGTCTTTGGTATTATATCTTTCTATGACGCAAGAGTTTCTGGCTCTCTTAGATCAGTATCAAGGTGAACGTCTTCTTCTGTCTCCTGGTCCCTTCCCTATGCACATGTGATTGTGTTGTAACAGTCAGTGCTTTAAATGTTTGAGAAAAGGATGACAGTGGCATGAATGACATAATTTCTCTACAGTTAGATGAAGATGGCAGAGAAGGGATGGATATGCCTTTACACTGACCTTTAAATGCCTATGTGTGTGTTAGCAGAGTACTACCAGGCTGTATTGGACTAGAACAGTTAGGGAATCTTGGGGATTTGAGCTAGAATGTAATACTGTGCCAACAGTCTAAACGTGATTTGTCTGCAGCTGACATTTGTGTATGCTGTTTAGTGCAGTCTCATCACTGAAAAAAAGACATGGACTTAAAAACAGTCTTCACAGAAACAGTGAATCACTGAGGTTGGAAGGTACTTTTGGAGATTGTTTAGTTCAGACAGCTGGAGCAGGATGCTGAGGGCTATGTCCAAGCTTGTTTCGACTCCAAGGATGGAGCCTCTGTAGCTTCTCTGGACACCCTGTTCCAGTGTTTGATCACACTTACAGTAAAAGGGGCTTTGTAAAATTTTTAAACAGGATTTCCTCTATTTCAGTTTGTGTCCATTGCCTCTTTTCACTTTATTGAGAGAGTCTGGCACCTTATTCATCTGTCTGCCTGTTTTACTCATCAGGTACTTGTATAGTATACATGTATAAGTTTCTGCCCCTGCTCCCCAGCCCTCTCCAAGCTAAAACAGTCCCAGCTCTCAGCTTTTCCTTGTGTGGCACATGATCTGATCCTTTAATTATCTTTGTGTCCCCACACTGGGCTTGCTTCAGTGTGTCTGTGTCCGTCTTATGCTCGGGACTCAAGAACTGGACATGTGACTCCTGATATGATCTCACCAGTGCTGAAAAGAAGGGAAGTATCCCATCTCTCATCCTGCTGTCTGTATTCTGCTTAATGGAATGCATCAGGCTGTTTGCTTTCCTTGCTGCAAGGTCACATTGGTGGATCATGTTCAACCTGTTCCCCATATAGAAGCCCTAGGGCTCTTTGTGAGAAGCTGCTTTCCAGATGATTGGCCAAAAGCCTGTTCTGGTGCTTGAGGTTATTCCTGCTTGGATGCAAGACTAGATGTTTCCCTTTGAATTTCATGAGTTTCCGGTTTGTCCATTTCTCCAGCTTGTAAACATCTGCCTGAATGGTAGCACAGCCCATCTGGTATACCAACCATGCCTCCCAGTTTTGTATCATCTGCAGACTTTCCGATGGTTTACTCTGCCTGACTGTCCGGGCTATCAGTGAAGAGGTTAGCCTTGGCCTCAGTATTGACCTTTGGGCTACACATAACCAGTGCTAGTCTCCAGCTGGATCTCTTGCTGTTGGTCATATCCCTTTGAGCCTGGTAATCCAGTCAGTTTCTAGTTGAGTTCCTTGTCTAGCCCATGCTTCATCAGCTTATCCATAAGGATGTTATGGGAGACAATGTCAAAAAATCTTGATGTCAAGATAAACAACATCTGCTGCGCTTCTCTCATCCACTAAGCCAGTCAACTCATTAGAAATGGCTATTGGGTTGATTAAGCATGCTTTCCTCTTCAAAAGTCCACCTTTTTGTCCTTCATGTGTTTGCAAGCCTTTCTTGTTTTCCTTCATGTCCCTTTCCAGGTTGAAATCTAGGTGGGCTTTGGATTTGCCATTCCCATTACTGCATTCTCAGGCCATGTGTCTCTTCCTCTGGGATCACATGGGTCTTGCTTGCAATCCTTGTATGCTTCCTTTTTACATTTGAGTTCAGTCAGAAACTTCTTGTTTATCCATGCAGGCCTCCAGCCACTTGTGTGTGACTTGATGTGCATCGGTATGGACCGTTCTTGAGCTTGGAGGAGCAGATCTATGAAAATCAGCCTGTTCTCCAGGACCCCTCTTCTGTTTAGAATGATCGCCTGTGGGATTCTTCCAAGCTGATCCCTCAACAGGCCTGGTTTTTTTTGAAGTCCGAGGCTGTGATGCTGCTGGTAGGCTCTGTTCCCTTCTCTCAGGGTCTTGAACTCCACCACTCGTGTTCCCTGTAGCCCCTGAAGTTCACACCCCCAACAGCTCTTCCTTGTTATTATGATATCCAGCACATTGCCTCTTCATTTCTGGATCCTCGGCTACCTGTGTCTGGCAGTAACTATTTGCACACTCCAGAAACCTGCTGGATTGCCTGTGTATTGCTGTGATGTTAATAAAATTATTAAAAATATTTTTATTACATACATATTTTGTGAATACTCTCTGAATTGTTTTTGTACAGGGTAAAATAGGAACTACCCTCACAGGCTCTTGGTCGGGAACTTGTACAGCAGAATTAAATGCAGGGAAGAGGAAGTTTCATTATAGGAGGAGACTTCATCATATAATAATATTTAAATGCTAGGATATAAAGTTGGTAAGAAAACCAGTGAGAAGGTCTCAAAGAAAGGACTATTAAATAAAACTGAAACAACAACTTGTGTTTCTACTACAATTTAAGTAGCTTTTAGTTATTGCTTTGTTTGTTGTGAATTCAAAATGTGATTGAAAATAAATTGGTGTGTTTTGCTTGCTATGTGTCTTGCTGCCGTTTATGATATTGCAGGTCTCATCCTTGTTCGACATGGGATACTTTGTGCAAACACTTCATGTGATTTTTAGATCTTCAAAGTGTTTGATCTGAAGTGGCAGCATGGTGATTTTTTTTTAAAAAATCATTCATCACATGAAAAACAGGGTTAGTCCTTTTACATCTCTCCTACAGATGTAGTAAAATGAACAAACCTGTAAGAGAGCCACTTCTCTAGTACTGGATCTGTTCGCACAGTTCTATTACTGTCACTTATATAAGTAGGAGCTTGGTATGTGCATAGTGTAGTTGTGATTGATGGGTCACAGCATGCATACTTGCACTTGGGACAAGACTGGTAAAAGACATTCTTAAGGTACACTGTGAACTTCATTTGACACCAAGGGGATTACATATGAAGACCTGCTGTTGACTGAAAGAAGGCTGTGATAACAAGGCAGACTTTCTGCTGAAATAGAAGCAACTCTAATTTGCGTGGCTTGCTGTTTGTTACATAGTCAACCCATAGTCTTCCATTAATAAACATCCTGGTTGTTTCTTGGTTTCTGCTAGTGTGGTTGGTTTTTTATCCTGTATTTCACACATTCAGCTATACTTGTTTTCTTTAATTTTTTTTTTTATGTTGGAATTGGAGAATATTTGATAGGATTTTTTGTCTGTAATATCAGTCCTGCTCTGAGGACTAACAAGTCTGATATCTGAATATCACAATTGATTTAGGACTTGCTTGTTAAAATGGTATGTTTTTCTTGAAACTGTTATTTCATTAGGTTTCACCAACGCATTAGTTCCAGTGTTCGAATATAGGTCTTGTAGACTGCTTAGAACTTTCTGATAATGTTTGGTGTGATGTGCTCCTGCACATACAGAAGATCTGTTGATGAGCACACAGCGTTTTAGTTTGTTGATGTATAGTGGTTCAGGTGAGCCTATGTGCTCTTTCCTTGGTTTATGCATTAGATTTCTGGCTTAGGTTGTTTTATTCAGATTTATAATTCTTAGGAGTTTCTTTTGAGATTTTAAGTGTTAGTGTGTTTATTTTATACTTGCTAGGAGCTTGTAAAGGTGGATTTCTAAAATCTTTTTGCTTGTTTGTTTTACACTGTAGCCGAGAACTCTAGTTAAAAAATAAAATAATAAAAAAATTTTGACCCATGACTCTGTCCAGCTTTTGCAGAAAGAGAAATATTCATAATATACTTTCTGTTTTGTATTCAGTACAGAGGGACAGTTTTTAATATGTGACTATTTCCTCTTAAGTTTGAGTGCCTTTGTGTTGTCAGTCACTTCTACTGGGCAACCTAAAAATGAGGATCACTTAATGCTGTCTCATCCTATTCAACCTGTCTTCTTCCTATTAAACCCTTACCTCCCTCACTGTTGGGGTTTCTTCCTATTGTTTAGTATGTGGCAAAAGACTTCCTCTTTCAGCAGCTAAAATACCTGAGAAAGGCTGTGGAATTGTGTGCTGGTTTTACAGTGCTAAAGGGTATGGTTGAAACAAGTCAATAAAAGAAAAAGTACTCCCTACTATAGTGAGTAATGCTGGTGGTGTAACTGTTGTATCTGCGTAGCATAGTTTGTTGCATAGTTAGATAGTTGTTCACACTTACTGTTCACAACGCTTGTACTCCTTCATCTTTAAAACATTTTGGTTACATTCCCCATCTGTTTGGCACTATTGAGGTTCCTTCCAGAAGACGGGACCCTTGCTACAAGACAGGAGAAACTGGAGAGAGGGAAGAGGTTTAGGGGCTGGAGCACCTGGCTGTGAAGGAGGCTGGTGACGCCAGCTTTGCTCAGCCTGGAGTAGGCAAGACTGGGAGGCAGCTGGCTGAGGTCTTCAGCTGCAGTAAAGTGAAAGGGCAAGAAGGAACAGTTGCAGTAAGGGAAACTCTGGATGAATACAAGGGGAAAAACTTCTTGAGGTTGATTAAACACTGGAACCAGTTGTGGGAGGTCCTGGAACCTTCCACACTGGACACTGTAGGACTGGACACTGGGCAAAGACTTGAGCATCCTCTTTGTCAGTAGTCTCCAGTGACAGTGATTAAAACTGTGTTCCTTTTCAAATAACCATATGTTTTGTCCCATTTTAAACCCCATACTGGCCTGTGCTTTTTAAGAAAAAGTTATTTCTTGGTAGGTTTACGGGGTGATAAAATCACTGGGTTGGAAAAGACCTTTGAGATCATCAAGCCCAACCGTAGCTGTCCACTACTAAATCATATCCCTAAGCACTTAATCTACCAGTCTTTTAAATATCTCCAGGGATGGAGCCTGTCCCAGTGCTCAGTAATGCTTTTGATGAAGAATTTTTTTCCTAATGTCCAGTCTGAACCTCCCTTGGTGCTTCTTGAGGCCAGAATACTGGGAAAGGACACCTGTCTGATCCTGTAGAGTTCTTCTTAGAAATTGGGAAAATGGAATTAAATTCACTGCAAAACACTGCATTCTGTTTCTCTTGCAGTGTGATTTTCTCCACCCTTCCCTCCAAGGGCCACCTGTGAGTATATAATGAAGTTAAACTTTTTAGTATAGTGTAAAGACCAGCAGTACTGTGCTATTTTGGAACTGGGAGCGATGCTTGAGTTAGAGATGAAGGTGTTTCAGGCGTAAGAAAAAAATGACGGGTGATTCATCTTGGTCTTAAGTCTGTTTTGAATGTCAGTGTGATGACTGAAGAGGAGATGGCTCTTCATCATGCAACATGACTTTTGACTACAGTGATGATTAGGGTGATGATCAGATCATATTTACAGTTCCTTTTTATCACCTAACTTTAAAAAAAAAGAAATTGTGCTAAGGAAAATAAGAACATTGGCATCAGGATGACTTTCTCAGGAGCTGTTTTATCTGTGTGGCTCCTGCATTAGCTACCTTTTTGCAGGATCAGTACTCAAGTAAAGTGAAGGTACAAATCTGCTTTATAGAAGTTTCTTTCTTAGCTTATCTCCATGTCAAGGAATTCCAGAAATTGTATTTCAAATTAAGTTCTTGGAAGCCCTCTGTTTCTCTCATTTTGCTTTAGCTTTTTAGTGTAAATCATTTTTTAGTGTAAATCATCTTCTGTTAAGATCTCAGGAATAAGGAGTATGAAAGATGAATTTGATATGAGTATGCTTCTGAGAATGCCATAAAGATTTATCAGTGGTGGGATATGATTTAGGCCATCATACTACAGGTACCATGTTTGTTCTTTGTTTATTAGTGAGAATACTGCAGTGAATGCTGCTGATGGTTTCAAAATAATGTTAGGGCTACATGGATGTTTGTGGGCAGGGTTGGAGATGGGCTTGTGAATAGCTCTCAACTTGGTGGTGTAGAACTGTTGGCTAGACTTTTGATATGGCTCTGTTTGTACCTTCTCATAATAGTGAGCACTCTAATTTATTTTTATACTAAAAAAAAAGTGAGATTTTGCAGTTTTCTTATAGAAAGTTGATAGGAAAACAAAATTGTTAGATTGAGTTAGAAGTTACAGTAATTATCTCCAGTCTCTGCTGACTAGAATAGAGTCTTTTCTTCTACAGTTAGAGGATTTTTATTTATTCATTTTTATGAACAGAACAAAGTTCTCTACCAGAGACCAGATAAAAGTTTTCATTCCATTTTCTCTGAGGTCTGGTCAGGCTTCTGGTGATTGTTCTTAGCAGTCTGTGGCTTTTAGTGACATGTGGGCTTCTACCTTGTTGCTACTATATATATATGGCTTGGGTTTTGGGGTTTTTTTGGGTTTTTTTTGTTTTTTTTTGAAAATGCACTGCAGTGCTGTCCTTGTCCTTTCCAGGGAGTCCTGGCTTTTGCAGGGCTGTAGTGGTTCCCTAAAGAGTCAGGCAGCAAGCTGTTAGGTTGGCCAAACCCTGTGGCTTCTAGGTGTGTAGTGTTGGCTTTTCATGTAGACTTGAGAGATCATTTGGAAAGTGATACTTTCTTATTGAACATTTTTTAAGTGCTAATGGATTATGTGTGTCTGAGCAAACATGTTAATATGAGCGAACTTCTGGTTTTTTAAGATGCCACCTTCTTTGATGCATCCCTGCACTGAGGTAAGGTACAGTATTCTATTTGTTTTATCATTCAGAGAATGCACTGACGTTTTTTTCTTTTTTTTTTTTCTTTTGAGTTTTGGAAGGATGGATTTTACCACCAGCAAAGGGAGGTTTAACAGTATATTTCTCAGTGACACGTTATTACTAAGATCTACTTAGATACCATCCCTGCAGAGCAAAGTGTGTTCGGTCTGTGGTTTTTTGCAATCGGTGTATTTCCCCTTAGTGGTAACCACTAAAAAATTACCCTGGGTTCACAGTGTAATTGAAGTTTTGAGGCTAGAGGGTGAAGCCATTGACTTCCTCTGTAAATGTAATAGGGCAGTTTTTCTAGTTGAGGAAAAACAGGGCTTTACCAGTGCAGCAGGATTATTTTGCATACTGTTTGTTTTTATCATAAAAAGTTCTTGTCCTGTGGTTGAGAAATAAGAAAGGTTTTAAAATCTAGTGCATGAAAGAATTAAGTTGTGTCAAGTCTTTCCTGCTTTTTACATATGGACAAATTCAGATACCTTGCTTCTGTGCTTTTGATAATTTAGACACATATTGCAGTAATGCTTGATTTTATGTAGTACTTTTCTTACCCTGTCTAAAAATATGTTCAGTCATCTGAACTCTAGAAATAAGTGGGATTTTGGCAGTACTTCTTTCTTCAGCATAATGTATTGCTGCTTTTAGCCTCTGCCTGGTCAGTACTTTCCTCTTCTATGCTATGTGCTCAGGTCTGTCCATTGCTGAGATGCCTGTTTTCTGTGAATTTGAATTTACAGACTCCAGAAACATACAATTCAGCTCTTTTTTAAAAAAAATTTTTGTTTTGTTCTTCCTTAGAGATATATAGCAAATAGGAAAATAGAATTTAACCTATTGGAAAATGAATGTTGGTCAGAAAAGAATTGTTTATTGGTCCACCTGTATTCATACATGTTTTGATGAGTTTGTCTTTTCTAGAGAATTCACATGGGCATTACATGGTTGAAATATATTAAAAGCACTTACTTACAGTTATACAATTTTCTTTTCTGCTTCTGATGAGATCACATTCTCTGCATTTCTGTAGGACAGTTTGAGAATAATGATTCTATAGGATTATGGAAAAAGTATGAATGGAGTAGAGGATGGCTTGTTGCCCCTCAAAAATAAGCTGTGGGATGTAGCTTGTGCTACAACAACTGCATGCTGAAGGAATGGAACTCAGTATAGACGAAAACACAGGGCCTGTGTTCTTCAGGCAAAAGATGTGGTAGGAAGCATGTAATATAATGCAGAAAAGAAGTAAAAATTTTGAATCTGACTTCTTATGTGCATATCATTAGCTTACCTATCTGTTACCTCCTTTGCCATTGCTCTTGAGCTCCTTGGCCATTTTCAGTCAAATTTCAAGGCAGGAAGAGGCTCTCAGAGATAATGAAGCGTCTGGAATTTTTGGACAACTGGCTAATTGGATGAGAAACCCAGCTTAATGTTTTGTGGTGAAGGTGAGGTGGGGGAGCTTTGGTGGCCAGTTAGCAGATGTACAAGTGACTGCTGTGTAGCCAAAAGCCTCATTCTTTAATTAACAGGTGATCTGACAGGAGGAAAGATGATGAGGGGGAGCTACAAGTTGTGAGACCAAAGTCAGGTGTACTACTAATGTAGCAACTTCATGTGTTTAATTTGTTTCTAAAGTAAACCTTAAGCCTTCTTAGAATTCCAGAAGTGGCTGGAAAATATGTTAACTTATTGGACTTAGAGAAAAATACACCTCAAATCAACCATAGAATGAATGAAGGCTTTAGTGAAAGGGTGGAAACTTGCACAATGGTGGGGGGGAGAGCTTTGATCAAGCGCACAACAAAATAATCCTAGAAGCAATTAAAGTAGTTTCAGAATATGTTAGATGACTGATTTGATGACACTGTTGCAAAACTGGGCTTGGTCTACATGGAAAGAATGATGGAGAAACTTAAGGAAAATTTGGATTTTTAAAAATTTCTTCCTATTGATCAGATTTCCTGGAGAGACTAGTAGATAGGTGAAGTTCATAGAGCTTAAGCTTTGAGTTCTTTGCTTTCTAAAAAGACTAGAGGTTGAATCTGTGAAAACACAACATGTGGAAGCAAGGTTACAGGGTCTAAACTAAAATTTTATATGTAAGTCTGATGTGCAGTGATGTTTGGTTTGGGGTTTTTTGTTTGGTTTTATTTGAGGTATCTCAACTTCATCTGAAGAGGGTTATGTTAACAAATTCCATCAAAATTTGTTAGACTAACCTCTGAGGCTGTGCAACTTCATAAAATTTGGGGGCAGTCAGAAGAGAAAGCCTAGCTGTAAGAGTCACTAAGCTATATTAGTTAATAAGCTGTTTGTATTGAACTCTTCTTCACTTAAGAGTGACAAGTGCTGATACTTGTTCCTGTGCTGTGTTACGTAGCTGGAGTGTGATAGGAGTTCTCTGTGCTGCATTATGTTGACTGTAATCAATACGAGAAGTGGTCTGACAAGTTTGAGAATTAGCATGCAGTAGCTTTATTTGGTAGCTGCTATATATGTATTTTTATATGTTAGCTGCTATATTTACGCTTTATCCCCATATGAAATAAAAGTGGAAGTGAAGAAAGTTGCTCATTAGTAAGGCAGTGGCTTAGAATCTGTGTCCATTGTCCATACATCTGCAGGAACAAATGTGCTGGTGAATGATTCTTGTTTTCCTCCTCAGCAAGCTGTAGGCTTCCAGTCAGTGGTGTTCTCTTAAGGCCTCTATTTTCATAAATTCCCCACCTATAAAAAGTGATATTTTTAAATGTCATGTTTTTAAAACTCACTTGGAAGTAGGGATGCTGCTGTGATATTTAAGGAGACTTGGGCTTCAAACTGCAGTGAGTGATTTGGTGCTAATAGTGCTTCCACATGGCACCTTTCTGTGTAGCATTTGAATAGCACTTAAAATGTGTGAGATCTACTCAAGCCTTAAATTAACAAGATCACAGATGAGAACAGGAGAAAGGCTTCTTTGAAGAGTATTTTGAGATTTCATTTGGTGAGGTGGCAGAAATGGCTGAGGAGGGTGTTGAGCATGCCTGGGCCTTGCTGGCTGGAGTGTAGCTGCCTCCAAGGCATTTGCCCTGGGAACGATGATGGGAACCCTTCAGCAAGATGTTAAGGAATGCACCCACTGACTATGTGATGCTCACTTTCAGCTTTTTTTTTCTAGAGTTTTTAGAATGTGTACTGTGACTGTGATGATTACCTGAATTTCAAGAGAGCTATTCTAACACCAACTTAGATTTTAATTCAAAAATCTAACACCTTGAAGAATGGGTACTCAGTGTAAAGTTGTGTACGCATGTTTGAGTCTTACTCAGGTGTTTTGTATTGGAATGGAGGCAGAATGATCACCTGCCTTTTTCATGTTTGATTGTTTTGTTTTTTGGGGTTTTTTTTTCAAAATTGGATGCATTTGGAACAACAAAGGAAATGTAAATGATGAGAAACTGTAAAGGCATAAGGAAAGGTAAGGGTGTACATAAAATAGTGTAGAAAAACCTTGTGAACCAAGTTATCATCATTAAAAAATAGTGCTCCAATAGTGCAGATGGCAAAACTTGGTATTCTAGAGTTTGACCATCTGCAAGGGTAACATAGTTTTACATTAACATGTTTTTATTACTCCACTATACTCATGGGGAAAAAAAGCCGTGCATGTTTAGAATAGCATACTAAAGATATTCTGTGAAACATAAGAATAGTAATGCTATGTAGTACATTTCCCAGTGTGCCAAAACTGATTTTCAGGATCTGGGAGTTTGTCAGTTCAGTCAGTGATACAACTTAAGTGAAAGAGATATTAGGAAATTCTTAATTGTAGTTAAGATTAGACCTTTGGCTTTCTGTTGGAGCTTACCTTTCTGACAGAGCTCTGTATGGTCCCTTTCTTGCTCTGCCACTGGATTGCTTTCAGCTGAGAGAAGAGGAAGGCAGGAGAAACAATGGAGGTCATTATTTTGCTAGCTGAGAAACTTGAGAAACATGTGTTCATACAGCATCGCTAGTACTGTAAATAGCAAAACTCCTTTGAGAGAAAGTATGTGTACTATTGGTACCAAAGGCATTAAAATTGGCGTGATTTAATTTAGATTCTTGTACAATCATTCCCAGGAAAAAATCCCCACCCTACCCTCTACCCTGACCATGACTGTCATTACCACTGTGAACAGTTTGTCTTCTAAAGGTTCACGTGTAATTCAGGCACAGTTGATATAATGTAGCTTATAGTTGTTGCTCTCATGAGGACAAATTCAGTGGTGATGGTATGTTATGGAAGCATTGCAGTATATTTTCATGTTTTGGTTGGACGTGAAAAAAATTACCATGGAGAGAAAGTTTAAGTCATGTTCTGTTTCCTGTTTGAGTGGAGATGATGTAAATTAACCAGGTGAACACTGCTAATGTGATTTAAAACGCAATGAAAACACTTATTTTTAATTTTTCTTGATCTTGCTGTTTCATCCTCTGACATGTACGATTGAGGATAGTGAGAATAAGTGAACCAATGCAGTTTTGTGGACAGTCAGACAGAGGAATTTCCACAAGAGCACGCAGTCTTTCTTTTGTCATCCAGGAACTTGCAAGTGGAAAGCAAGCGATCTGCTCTTGTGAAATGCAGAGCTGTAGGTAGTAGTGATGATAGCTTGAGAAATGTCTGCATTCTCATGAGTTTGATCTCATTGACGCTGTAAAGGTTACAGAAGTTTGTAATGGTATCACAGAAGCATGATTTGCTTAACAGTGTGCATTGCTTCTATTATCCGCTCTCCACTAAATATGGTTCTGCATTTCTTAAATAAAACAGTGGTAGAAGCTTGCTTCCAGTTTCTAAAGATTGTCAGCTGCCTTACTAGGCAGTTCAGTTTGGAGGCTTGCATGTTCTTTTTTTTCCCTCCAGTATACTAATTTTTATGAAATAACACACAAAATAATACTTTCCTGTAGCTGAGGTTAATATAAAGTCAGTTCTTATCTAGTTACCTGATTATTCTCTGAAACGAAGGAATTTGTAACTGAGTGGGTTAGAGGAGGAGGGAAACAGCATCTTGTATGCTATACAGAAGTTGTTTAGAGTAAGGAAATGCCAGACTAGTCCACTGAAAATGGCAGAGGCTAAAATCCAAGGAAGTGGGCAGTACTTCAGCTGAACTGGTGAATGGGTAGCTCAAGAGAAAAGGGGTTTTCTATCTGTTATAATTCTGAACCCTTGACAGATCAATATTGCTCTACTATGTCCTTCTTGGAAGCAACCGGGCTGGCAGTGAAGTTGTCTGAGGGTGGATATAAAAGGATTTTTGAAGACGTAAGGAGCCAAAGTGATGAGTACCTCATTCTGCAGGAGCCCTTAAATTTTACCAGAACAACTCTCTTTCTGTGATTTTGATATTTTGAATTTGTTTGGGGGGTGGGGTGTGTATATGTTCACAAAATTAGATCTATATATCTAATGAGCTTATATGTTGATTAAAACTGTAGGTCACATTCATGTAGAGAGAATTGACAGTTACACTAATTCAGTTATGTTCTTTTGCTCTTAGTTTCTGAAAGAAGAATCATAGAATCATAAAATCACCAGATTGGAAGAGATCCACTGGATCATTGAGTCCAACCATTCCTATCAAACACTACACCATGTCCCTCAGGACCTCGTCCACCTGTGCCTTAAACACCTCCAGGGAAGGTGATTCAACCACCTCCCTGGGTAGCCTGTTCTAATGCCCAATGACCCTTTCTGTGAAAAACTTCCTCCTAATGTTTAGCCTAAATCTCCCCCGGTGGATCTTGAGGCCATTCCCTCTNCAGTGCTGAGTACAGAGGGAGAAGAACCTCCCTGGACCTGCTGGTCACACTGTTTCTGATACAAGCCAAGATGCCATTGGCCTTCTTGGCCACCTGGGCACACCGCTGGCTCATGTTCAGTTGGCTGTCGACCAACACCCCCAGGTCGCTCTCCTCCAGGCAGCTTTCTAGACAGACTTCTCTCAGTCTGTAGCACTGCATAGGGTTGTTGTGCTTCAAGTGCAGGACCTGGCATTTCGCCGGGTAAGAGTGGTAAGTCTTGTGTACTTCCTTCGTTTGTCAGTGCTTGGACTACAAGGAGAGTTGTAGCAAACTTGTAGGAACGTGTTGAACAGGCTGAAATTTTACTGTGCCAGTTCTAGGGGTGCATTTTTTTCACCCTAAGGGTATCTATTGTGTTTCCAGTTCTATTAACTGCATTGCATCTGAAAAAGAAGTTCATATATGGGGAAGGAAACAGTCCAGATTTTTTTTTTTTTTGTAACGTGGAGAGAGGTGTTTTTTGTATTCACTGTTTTTTCCTTTTTTTAATGTTCATAGCTTTTTGTGCCAATTCTGATGATAGGAAAGAATTTGGAATGGAAATCATACTTCAGCCTTTTCCTGCCCTTGACTCAGTTTGTAGGAACTTTTCTCATTGTCAATCTTGTGAGCTGAGCAATGGAAATACTCTGGGGTTTTTTAGGATACGCTTTTCATTTTTGTTCCTGTGCACTTCTGTGTTTTAATTTACTTAAAACAAGCCAGACTTCCTCTGAAGCTTCAGTCATCATTATCAGTCCATACCTTGTTGGTAACCTCTGAAATACATTTCAGCTGCTCTTGAAATTCTAGGTCTCTGTGAATGGCTCTGGTTAATGGTAGCAAAGAGGACTGTACTAATGGTTGCAAAGAGAAGTACTGAACCTCTTCTATAATTCAGAGAACAAGGGGGAACAAAATCTATTCTTCCTAGGACTTTTTAACATCAGGTGTAAAAGAATTACTTTCCAGATTTGAAAAGCACCTTCACTAATGTGAAAGAAGGGAGGAACCAGTGAAGATGGTATTTGTTGCTTTTGTGTGTGTGTGTGTGTGTATGCTTTTGTTTTATTTTTGAAGTCATTAAAATGTCAGTAAAAGGAAGAAAATATTAGTCACTCATTGCAGAGTGCAACAAGCCTTTGTTGCTGTATTGGCAGTAGTGCTGCTGAAATTCCTGTAACTGTCTCCCAGCATGCTGATTTCTTGATAGGTGAAGTAATAACTAGATTGGCTTGTAATAGGACTTTGAGTTCATGGAATCACTAGGTTGGAAAAGACCTCTTGGATCATCGAGTCCAACCATTCCTATCTGCTGCTAAACCATGTCCCTGTGCACCTCATCTACCTGTCTTGTAGATGCTTCCAGGGATGGTGCCTCAACCACCTCCATAGGCAGCCTGTTCCAGTGTCCAATGATCCTTTCTGGGAAAAAAATTTTCCTGATATACAGTTTGAGCCTTCCCTGGCGTAGCTTGTGGCCATTCCCCCTTGTCCTATCACCTGTCACTTGAGAGGAGAGGCCAGCACCCTCATCTCTGTAACCTCCTTTCAGGTAGTTGTAGAGAACAGTGATGTCTCCTCTCAGCCTCCTCTTCTCCAGACTGAACAACCCCAGCTCTCTCAGCCATTCCTCATAAGACCTGTTCTCCAGCCCCTTCCCCAGCTTTGTTGCTCTTCTCTGGACTCGCTGCAGAGCCTCAACATCCTTCTTGTGGTGAGGGGCCCAGAACTGAACACAGTATCGAGGTGTGATCTCACCAGTGCTGAGTAGAGAGAAAGAATAACCTCCCTGGACCTGCTGGCCATGCTGCTTTACTGAAGTACATTTTCCATGCCTGACTTTTAAAAGATAACCTTAGAAGAGTCATTTTAATGCATTAATATATATAAAGGTTTATGATGCCTTCTTAGATGGGTATGTTCTCTAATAGAAGGATTATTAATAAGTTAGTCTTGGTAATAACCATTCCTGACTAGAATTCGCTTAATGGGACAAAAAGGTTTTCTTTAGGAAAGGGTTTATTCTTTCTAAGAATCTGATGCTCTAAGTTTTGAATGGCATCATTTTGGGATGTGCTTCATTGTGCTGGAAATGTCGTTGACCCTTGTGTACGGCTTGCATATTTGTTCATTTACAAAAGGTATCCGGAGTTGTTAGGAAATGGAAGCCCTTCCTTTCTGTGACCATTAGCTGCGTTTTCTGTTTCAGAAGGCTGACTGCAGTTTTTAGGTAGAAATTTAGATACTTGAGGGAACGTATTTTTACTGTTTGGTTTTTACCCTTCCAAAATTTGCTTACAAGACTGACAAATTCTGAGAAATAATTTGCTGAGGAAGTTGTTTCTGACTTGTTTTTAGCTTAATCACCTCAAAATATTGAGATCCTAAACCTGTATTTTTTTAAGGAGAAGAAATTGTGCTCTGTGACAGGCAGCCCTTGTGAGGACATAAGCTTTGGACAGGCTCTTACTTTTTTAATTAATAAATTGCATAACTGAGCTTCAACTTTATTGTACCCTTGGAATTTTAAGTGGTCCCTTCATTATTTTAGGGGGAGGAAGACTGACCAGCTGTAGAGCTTCAAAACCTGGATGTCATCTTTTTTTTCCCAGTCAAAGCTCGCTGTATGGCAAGGAGCTCTTTGGTCAAATAGACATTGTTGTGTCCTCGCATCATTCTCTAGTTTATTATATGCCTACTTCAAGGCATTTTCATCACTTCTCATGCACCCAGATAGGAATGTTCTAAGCTGAATCTCCTATGCGTAGTAACCATGCATAGGAGAAATAAATAAGGTCTTCCAAAAAATATGTTAACAGTAAGGAGGCAAAGTTAGAGCAGAGGAGTGCCAAGCTAGTGGAATTTGATTTAATGTTGTACCAGGAATGAGATTCTCTTGTAAATGCGAGAGCAGTTGTCAGGCTGACTGAAGGTTATTAGAAACTATTTTTGGTAATAGCATATAAAGTTTACACATATAGAGGAAAATTTTGAGAGTCAGTTTTAAGCAGTAACTGCAGCATACTGTTGAAAGTGCTACTCTTGTAGCAGTCTCTGAGCTACTACTCCTTTTACCTAAGGGCCTTAAGTAAAGACTCAAGCCTATAAAAACTTTGGTCCTAACCTGATTCGGTGCTTGCTAGAATTCACAAGCAGTTTGATATGGATATTTGGTGGCAGCTGTCAGGCCAATACTGATTTGTTTCTGAAAATGTTGTCCTACTTCTCTGTTTTACTTACAGTTTTATCTGCAGTAGACACTTCAGCATTAACTGCAGTGGATATAAGCACTAGCCAGATTGGAGGAGGGGAAAGAAAATGGTTTTAGAATTTCCTTAAAACACATCTGAAGATGAGTGGCAGAATGTAACGTGTTAATAATGGTTGCTGATTTTATGAGAAGAGTTGGCCAATTTTGATTCTGAGGTTTAACTGACTTTTTTTTTTGTAATATATTGTACTGAACATTTGGAGACTTTTAATGTACTACGTTGAATACTTCATTAGGAGTTTAAGTGCTTCAAAAGGAATAAGTTGATAATTGATAATGAAACTGACCACTGCAGAATTGTACTAAAATATGATTTATAAAGAACATGGTTGATTTTGTTTTAAGTACAAAACACAATCTTCTCTTTTAATTTTCCAGATCTCCTTTCCCTTCTTCCCTTCACCTTATTTAGTTGATTACAACATTTTTCCACAGTTCAACTAATCTGTGCCAGGCTGCTTTTCCAACTATGTGTAGGCTGCCCCAAGTGTTCTGCCAGCATCCCTGCTGCCAGTTCTGCAGGGTGCCGGGTCCTTCCTCGTTCCAGTGTTCCTGTCCTGGAGACTTTGCTGCCTCATTATGCTCCAGCAGCTTTGCAGTAACAGCCCACTCTGTAAGACCTTCCCAAACATCCTCCCTCTCCAAGATTTCTCAGACTTGGATAGTTATGATGTCTGTTGTGAGGAAATGTATCTGCTCCACCTAGTAATAGTTGCCAAGCAGGACATTTCTTCTCGCCCCTTGTCTGCACAGGCTGCTTCAGTGCAGACCATTTAACTTGGAAGAGAAGATTTTATTGTTCTTGTATCTCAAGCTGTTTAATTTCCTTCTTTAAGTGTTTTTTCTGGGACCACATTAATTTTGTGCTATGTTGTTCTGGTACTACTGTTCTCCTTTTTTCGTAATTAGGCGTTGTAAGAATAATAGAGAACCTCTATGTGCATCTTAAAACAAACCACAATAGATTTGTTGTACACAGCTCTGTCTTGGAAGTTTGCAGAGTACTTACGTTGGTGAGAAGGGAAGAGACTGCCTTGGACTCTGGCTTTAATTCCCAAGGCTCTTGGCATCAGAAATTCAAACAAGATTTTTGGTTTGGTTAAAACAAAAAAGGCCTTATTTGTATGACTGTTTCAGAGTGACAAACTGCGTTTTGTCCACACCATTTGTTTGGCCCTCTTGTTCATGTTTGTTTTATTTCCAGGTTGCTTTTATAGCACAAGTTTTCTTTCACATTTGAAACAATTTTCAGTCATTTGGCCACTGCTGAACCAAAGGGCAAATTTGCTTCCTGTCCTTGTAGCCATTTCCTCCATGCTTTGTCAAGATAGAAAAGCGTTCCTCTCTCACAGATGTTCTTCCTTGAGGCAGAGCATGAGTGCTTATGCAGACGGACGGCTGCTCTTCTGGGCAAGTAATCTCTTGTATTATCCTTATTCTGCTCTTACTGAAGGAGCAGCTGAGTCTGGGAATGGGGGGATCCTGAGGCCCATTTTCTGTGGCACTCTCTCTCCTTGCTTTTTGGCTTCAGGTCAGAAGGTTTGGGTTCCTTCTTCTATCAGTAAGAGATGCTTGGGACCTCAAACATACTTTCAGCAAGTAGCACATCCTAATTTTAAATAGTTGGTTGCAGTTGGTAGATAAAGCCTCCTCTGTTTCTGAAGCATTTGTTAGTTAATTGTGATGTTTAAGCTGCAGATTGCTACTGTTTCTGTGACCACTCTAATAGTTCAAGTAACCATAAAATAAAATGCCTATGTTTCTGTGGCAACTTATTACCTGTATTTCTGAATTTCAGCTTTGAAGGGGACGAGGGAATACAAGGTAGGCAGTAAAAAGACAGAAGTTGAGGTGCGTGTTGAAATAGGGTGGTTGTTTGCAGACTGCAAAAAAAAATCTGTCAAGGAAGAAAAACTTTTCCAGTATATCTGCAGTTTCTCAGTAACCCTCTAGTGTTGCATCTTAGATTTCCCTATCAATAGGGCTGTAATTCTTCATTATAAAAGGCAGTCAGTATTTCTGTGCAATGATAATACTGTGATGGATTTATAGAGGAATCTGCCGTTTAAGAACCCAAAGTAGATGAACTCATGTAATTTTTCTGAAAACTGTGAATTTCAAAGTTGCTTATATTGTGCTGTGTTTAAAATAGGAGCTCTGAGCTTTTGCATCACATGGAAACACAGAAGCCATTGTCACAACTATGCCTATGCAAGTTTAAGATTCATACAATTTGAATTATTACTGAGTTGTTGATATCCAGAGTGATTTCAGCAGCAGCAAAAATGAATGGGAGAAAAATAGAGAATTAGCACGGTTTGCAAGTGCCTTTGTGTTCACTTCAGTGAGATTTCTCAGGATGTTCTTATTTCCCCTTTTCCCAAGAATGCATAATTTGGCAGCTTTGGAAATATTATTTTGAAGAATGTTATGCTGTTGTGTCAGTTTATCATGTTGAGTTTGACACATGGTTAGGGTGGGAAGGGAGCCTGAGGAGGAAGGAAGGTCCTTGTTCCTGAATGTCATTGCTGCATAGCTCTCATATCCTTGAGGATCACCCAGGCAAAAGCTGAGTCAGAGCAAACACAGCAGCAGTCTGCGCTATAGCAAGACATGGCCCAGTTCAGGATTTTGGACTGCGTGATCAATCACAAGTGGAGTTTCATCTGTAACCTGTATTGTGCGTGGAGTGGTCAGGTTTGTTGTTTCCTTATCCTTATGTATTTTAATGATTTATATAGCATAAGGGAATTAGATTTTGTTATAAGTGGAAAAAGGCTCTGGTTTATCTCTTTTCCCCACCCCCAGTCCTACTGAGGATGTATTAGTAATGTTGCCATTTACTAAGGAGTTTTATGGAGTTATTAAGCAGATAAAGCATGCTTTGACTATATAATTGATTTTTTTAACACTTCGAGTACTTTAGATTGTTCTCTTGGAGTCCTAAGCGTCAAGAGGTTTTACATTATGAATTGCACAAAAAGATAAATTATCACATACAGGAAGAGGCAGATATGCCAGGATAGACTGCATTGTTAATAAATGTAAAGCTGATTTGTTTTCCCGCTTTAAAAGGACTCGAGCATTTTGGCTATTTCAAAACTCTTGATCGTGAATATAATAAAATATAGTATATGGGGAAGTTTGTTACATATTTTGTTTTAAACATACAGGTTAAAATAAATTTCCACAGGGTGTTATTCAGTTCTTAATACAGACAGATTTAAGTCTAATTGATTTACTTGCTCCGGAACTGGAGGGGGACGGGACAGGGGAGTACCCCCAAACCTGCCTGGATTTTGAACGGAAATGTTTTAAAATAGAATCCACTTAAAGGTTTTTAAATTGTACTGTGCTGTTGTAATACTATTTGTATTTCTCAAATAATATTCAGCAAGTTACTGAAGAAAATTTATTTTATTTTTTTGTGGTGCAAGAAGAGGGTAAGCACTTCTTATAAAAGTTATGGTTTAATGTGGTAACTAGAGGTAGGTGATTAAAAAAATATTACTACCGTCCACAGAAGTCCTTTTAAACAATGTCATTCTAAATACAGGCAGCCCCTTTTTGTCTTGTCTGTACTGAAACTTCTCAATCAGGAAAACACACATTGCTGTGTGGTGGGGTTTTGCTTGTTTGCTTTTCGTGCCTTTTTTTTTTTTTAATGATGCAAAAGCTGATTCAGAATGTCTGGGGTTTTTTGAGTCATCTGCATGCTGTGGGTTGAAGAAGTCTATTTGGTTGTATTTAATAACAGAGGAAACTTGAGCTGTTCTCTTAGACTCTTAATTGTCACAGAAGCCTCATTGTTTACAAATACCTACGAATTAACCTGTGTAGGCAAATTCAGTGTAACAATTAGTTCTCAAGAAATCAAGAAGAAATAAGAAGAGGGTTAGCTCAGTCCTGTGAAGTTTAGAAATGAGCTTGATATAACTAGGGAAAAGGGAAAGGGGGTTTTTTTTTGAACAGTCTGAAGTGAAAGATTTGGAAAAATCTCAAATGAGAAAAAAAAAAAAAAAAAACCACCAACCTAAAAAACCCTAACCAGCCCACCAAAAAGGCAGCCCAACCAGTCTCCTCTCCCAGAACAGAGTTTGCATAACCTCAAAATTCAGTCTTGCCACCTGGAAAGAAAAAAAACAAGCCTTAGATCAATATACTTGAAATTATTTGAGTACTTACAGAATCATAGAATGGTTTGGGTTGGCAGGGACTTTAAAAATGACCTGGTTCTAACTCCCCTGCCACAGGCAGGGACACCTTCCACTAGACCAGGCTGTTCAGAGCTTCATCCAGCCTGGCCTTGGGCATCTCCAGGAAGGGGGCATCCACAGCTGCTCTGGGCAGCCTGTTCCAGCACCTTCACCCTCAAGGTGAAGAGTTTCTCCCTTTTATCTAACATCAGTCTATCCTCTCAGTTCAGAGACATTAACCCTCATGCTGTCCCTACGTGCCCTTGTAAAAATAACCTTTTCCGGCTTTCTTGTAGCACCCCCCCTACCCCCCCATCCCTTTAGGTACTGGCAGGAAGGCTGCTATAGGGTGTCCCTGGAGCTCTCTTCTCCAGGCTGAATTAACTCCTGTTCTCTCAGCCTGTTTTCATGTGGGAGGTGCTCCAGCTGTCTCATCTTTGTTGTTCTCCTTTGGACTTGCTCTGTCAGGTCTGTGTCCTTATGTTGGAGGACCCAGAGCTGCACGCAGTACCTAAGATGGGGTGTCATGAGAGCAGAGTAGAGGAGCAGAATCGCCTACCTTGACCTACTGCTCACACTTCTTTTGATCCAGCTTGGAATGTAGCAGAGTGCTGCTTGAGGTAGAAATGTTGCTGAACTGTTTGATCTTGGTAGTTGTTACTATTTAAATAGAATACGCAGTTGCTGCTTGCTGTGTTGTGGGGTTTTTTAAACTGAAGCCCTTATGAAATATAGGTTTAAGTGAGTTGCTGCTGCTATTTTTCTTTGAAATTACACCGAATGTGCATTATGGGATATTACAGTTCACCAAATCTCTTCCTGCTGCACTGAAATGCCATGGCAAAAGGGGAAGCTGTCGGGCCTGGTGAGAGATGCATGCTGCTTGGTGTATCAGAGTTGCTCCACATTCTCCTCCTAGCAGTGTCCGAGCAGGCTACTGGTGAGAAAGCAGATGGGTAATATGTGAAGTCTGAGACCCAACATCACTTTCTTAAGTGTAACCTCACAGCTCTGGTTTGGCATGTGGCATCCTTGAATTAGTAAAAGTTATGCAGCTTTTTTGACCATTTCCATCCATCCTGACCACAGCAAAATGCTGAAAAACAAATTACCACTTGTAATCTGGGACCTGAGTTGAAGGCATGCTTCATAATAAAACAAGTTTCTTCTAAAGAGTCATCAAAAATATATATTCAAGAAGAAAACACAAACCTACATAATAGCCTGCATGTATTACTAATAATTTCTCAAATTGGGTTATGGAGTAATTCTAAGGATTTCCCAAAGTTTGGGGCTTTTTTAAAGAAAGGGAAGGGAACAAGTATGAAAGAGGCAGGAATATTTTCTTTTGTCCACCATAATAATTTAGATTTTACAAGAACTTACACAGTGCAGCATGAAAGTTAGCAGGGCTGGAGGCAGTTGTACTTTGCACTCTAATACAGCAAGCTGTTGTGTGTATTAGAATGTTTTCAAAGGATAGGCAGTATTCTGTACTAAAACAGAAACCTCTAAAATTAAATTATTAGATGATGCAAATCTCTGTAGTTCTGTTGGCATCAATGAATTACTGTTTTTAGCCCAAACCTTGGATGGGATTGATGGCTTTCATGTGATGATCCGTGAATAATCACTTAGAAGCCTTTTGCTTTCATAGTAATCTGCGAGTACAAAAATAAACTGAATTGTTTGTAATTTTTTCTTTCATTCTTCTTTCATGGGACAGCTTCATTACATATCTCATCTTTCTCAAAATGAGTTATTGCAAAGTACTGAAGGGTCTTGCTTCTTTTCTGTGTTTTGAGCGTTGTCGTTGGATGTACAGTAGATTCAGGAGTAGGAGTCTTAGGCAATTTAGAACTTCAGTGTGATTGCAAATGCTGGATTACTGAAGGAGCCTAGCAGGTATAAAGTTTGTATCCTGCGGGAGACTCTTGTAAGTAGATTTAAGTGCAGATTTGTCTGTTCTTTACCACACTGCTTCAGCAGTATCGTAGATGATTAATTTTATTATTAATATAGTCTAGTCTTGGTTAGCAAGGAGGTTTTTAGTGTTAGGTGTGTGTGTTTGGTTTTGTTTGTTTTTTTGTTTGGTTTTTTTTTTTTTTTAATTAAAAGAGATGGCATCTTAAAGCTAGGGCATTTTTTTCCCCCTCTTTCTGTATTTTGGTATTTATGCAGTTATAGTCGTACCTTAGCATACTAGCTGTGGTCCAAGTAAGAGTTCCTCAGCACATGAGAGGAAGCACTTACTAATATTTTTTAGTTAATAACATAGCAACTAGGGTTATCTTCAGCAAGATACAGAAGGAGCTACCCTCGTTATCCTTGTAAGGCCATCCTTTATCATCCTTCAGCACGTAGGTAAACTTTCTAGGTGTTTGCTATGTCTGGTTGTCTTGTGACCATGGTGGGATATACTAGGGCAAGTATGTCTAAACCACTAAATTCCACTTTCAGATGGCTGGGAAAATTACTGATAGATACTATAAAGTACATGATAGAACTGATTTGTTGGGTTTTTTTCTCCTTGCATTGCAAATAACTTGCTTTCGAGTATTAGATAGGGAACAGTAGATGACAGGTTAAATGTAGGCTGTCTTCTTGCCAGTGAAGAACATAAATCATCCACAGGCTTTTGTTAGTCCAAGGAGAGCAAGTCTTGTCTTGTGATGTTCTCATTGGTTCTTTGCTGAACAATGTGTGGCTTCTGTTTTTCTTCTTATTGTTATATCCTAACCTCTAAAAGTAATAATAATGTTCTTTTGGCTGGGTAATATTTAAATCTTGGATTTTTCAAACAGAGACAGGTATTGTGCAAAGATTGATAAACTTGGAGTTGGTGAAATTTCACTGCATAGGGTGGGCCTGACTGTTGAACTTGCTGGGCTTGGAGGAATGTTCTTGTCAAAGCCTATCTGTGTACATGAAAGTATGTTAGTATGTGGTGACGTAGCAGCCAAGATCTTATTTCTGCTTTTTTAACTTGAGCTGATTATTGAAGTCTGTTTTCTGTGAGGTAGTGTGCGAGAATGAGATGTTGCAGGGTGAGCCCAGCTCTTGTATTGCCTCCAAGCCCCAGAATGCAGCAGTACTGCAGCAGCTGCTGCACTGCAGCTATTTCCCTGCATTCGGAGCATCTCCAATAACATTAAAAAAGCTTTTCAGTCTTCCAGATGTGTCACTTGGAGGATGAAATAACAAAGGTGGCTGCATTCCTTCTGAGATATTTGCAGCTGATAATGGATTTGAAATGTGATATTTGTCATCTCACTGTGTCCTTATTTCTTCTCATCTGCTGCCTGAGGGAGTAGGGGAGGAATATGATAAAAATCTTGTCTCATAGCAGTACAGGGTGTGATGTTTTGAGTTTTATTGAGTAAAAGGTGTAAAATCATTGCAGGAAATAGCTGATGGCTTTACTCATTGCTGGAGAAACATTTTGTAATGTTCAGAAGTGCAGGGAAGCTACTTGGCAACACTGAGCAATTCAAGCCATAGCAATAGGCATGCAAAGACAAGTAGTTCTTAAATAAGTGAGCAGATTTGTGTTAAAATAGGTTCTCTCTTCCCCACCCCAGTCTCCAGACAGACAGAGATAGAACTGTGGATTTAGTCATCTGTACAGCCATTCTTGGTGATATATTCAGTGCAAACTGGGAGGAAATACGCAGGCCGCGTGTGATCACATTATAAGTCAGTGTTCAAAAGCTTCTGGATTTGCAGCTGAACTGAAAATCCTGTGGACAACTTTCTCCTCTTTATCCTCTTAGTGATAGCTCATCTCTGGGTAGAAAGATTTAACTTCTTTTTTGTCTGATTAATGACTTCATAGGCTTTTTTTTTAAGCGTGTATTTCTGCATTACATCTTAGTAAATGAAGTTCTTCACTGAAAAAAAAGCGGCTTTTCTTTGTCTGTTGTATATCCACAATAGATTACAAAAGTAAGGTTTGAGGTAATTAAATTTGAGTGTTTGGATGTGTGACTTTGTATCTGTGTATGCTGTTTTGGTTTGGGGTTTTTTTTGTATAAAATTCAAGCCTTTTCACTTCTGAGTTGAAGGCTTTTGAAACTTACAGTGCTCGAATTAAATATCTGGAAATATGGGACCAGGATTGTATTTAACTGTTGAGTTTGTGGGAGTTAATTATTAGTCCCTGTACTAGAAAGCTTCAGTACTGGGTAGTTCAACCTCTATATACGTAAGTTGTTTTGGAAGAAGGGAGCTGTATATGTGGGGATGTAAAGAAATCTTCAAGTGTACAATTGTCTTGCAAGTTTTGTGGTGTTTTGAGTGATGCTCTCTCTGTGTTAAACTTTTCAGGAAGTTTAGATGTGATATGAATAGTTCGTCTCTCAGGTCACTTGTTCTTAAAACTGTCCCTGTATGTCTAAGTAAATCTTCTGCAAACAGATTCAGACTCTGGAATGACAGCTTGCTTGCAGTCACCATGTTTTTAGGGTGATAGTTTGGATTTTGGCATTGAGGATTGATTCCCTGATCTTCCTTTTTGCCCTAGGGCAGGTGAGGGATGTTTCTGTTGTACAGAAATAAAACCTAAAATAAAACCGGGTTTAATGATCTTAAGTCTTAACAGCTTGAATTATCAGCAGGTACTCTGATGCATTTCTGCAGATGGAGCAGCATGGCAAATCTCTAAATGATATAATTTTCTTGGGTTTAGAGCAGGAATGAGCATATTCTTTTCATTTTGAAAAGTTCTGTAAGAGAAGATCAGCCTTGTACCTACATTCAATAGAGAGTGGTTGTAAGGTGTATTTCAGCCCCACTATGGAGCCCAGAAAGCAAAGCCCTTGCTCAGCATTATAGTTGCACCATGGAGTAGCCCAGTCCAGGCACAGAGATTGGCACTAGGGTCAAAGTAGTTGGGGAAAGGTGGGTGCTTTCTTGGGTATTTTGGCCAACTTAAACTGGGCCTCTTACAGAGCTGATAATTTTTTACCCAAGTCATAGCTTCTGGCTACAGTGGAGAGAAAACTGTGAACTGAAGAAAATGTGTAGGTAGCTTCAGGGCTGACTTCTAGCTTAAAGCTGTGGTGCATCTGATCATTGAAGTGGAATCTATGTGTCTTGGACTTTACACTGTCTGGTGATTTTGTTTTTCTTAATCACTTCTGCAAAACTACTTCACATATGTAAATAAGTGCGTTATAATAGTCTGGACGTTTACCTGATTTGTTGTATGCTTGACAGGGTCCACGTTATTCTAGAAAGCAAAAGAGTTCAATCATTGTTGAAATTTACTCCTGGTTTTGCAGTAGTGTTCTTAGCTGGGGACATTGGTGGTGTTTCTGATTATTCTCTGCCCATTTGTAGGAAGCAGAGTGGGTCATGGGGTGGCTCGAATTCTCGGGTCTACCAAAAAGATCCATTGGCTGAAAGCAGCTATATAAGGCAGCCCTTGACAGGCAGCCACTCGCAGAAAATGGCTCTTTATTACTTCTGTCAGACTGCTAAGAAGGTTATTTTATCATGCATAGAGTAACCTGAAACATAACCATAGTGCTGAGGTGTAGAAGCATGCTTTCTTGGTCTTCTGTTTCCGGTATTCCCAGATTAGACTGTAAGGTGAGGACAGAGCAGTTCCTATTCTTAACAAGCAATGACAGAACAAGCAAAGAAGGAAGAGCTCCAATTTAGCTAAATTAAGATCATGTGACATTTTGCTTCTATGTTACCAACCCTGCAGATGTTTCCTTTCTTTCCAGTTTAAGGATGTAGAGGGGAGGTTTTTACTAATAGGCCTATAAGAAAACAAGGAAGCTCTCAATTTCTTTGTTGTTAATGTTTTTCTGACTGAATTTAATACTTTGAACTTTGTGGTTTGCATTTAGTATGCACAATAAAACATATAAGCAAAAACACATGGTAAAAATGCTTTGCATCTCTGTGCTTCAAAGTCTGTTTCTTGGTACTGCTGCTTCAAATTGGCTATTCCTCTGAGGAAGTATGAGGTATGATCTAAACTGAGGTGAACTTAAGTACCTTTGAAAAGAATCTTGGTAAAGTAGTACAGCTTTGGATGTGGACAAGCTACTACAAATACTTGTATTTATACAGCTTTCAGTGGAATAGACACATGGAAGCAATATTTTTGAGGTAAAACTTTTTCAGACTGTCATAGGTCCCTAAATCCTCAAATGGTTTGCCAGTGTAAAGCTAGTTACTTGTGGTGGAGGATGTTGATTTCAAACCAAGAAGATGGAGATTTTTTAGGTACAAGTAACCCTTCTTGTTTTTCTGAATTTGAGTTTATGGGCAAAAATTCAATATAAACGTGAGCATTTTAAAGAGAGGGAGGAAAGTAAGGGTTGCTGTAGATAGCCTTCAGCTTTGCTTTTCAGGTCTTGTGGAGTAGTGATGAGAGTGACATGAGCACCAGCTGGCAGTTTTACAAAACAGCCTGTCGTGAGCAGTAGAGCACAGTAAGTAAAGTTTAAGCTGTGTAATAAACTGCATGTATGGAGGTTTTTATTGTTTATTTTCTGTGTGCGTCTTGGCCTTTGAGAACTGAAATCCTTTTCTTGAAAATACTGTTTCTTTTGAATGATTGTCTTTACTACAATAGTAGTTACAAAGGCACAGAGAAAATGCCTGTTCCTCTGTCTTTCTTCTTCCACCCTCAAGCTGGCTCTGTAGGCTGTACAGTACATGGCAGCAGTGGATGTCGCCTTCCCTGTGCCTCCCAGCCATCTGCCATGCTGGCATGGGCACTTTGTTTTTGAAAGGCTGCAGATTTCCCACTTGGCTTCGTACATTTGGAGGGGTCCTGTATAATTTTATTAAGCCTTTATCCTTACCTGGGCTTGGCTTGAGAACATCATTTATCTACTTTGAGTGGAATTGTTTTGTTCTGGGGTGCATTTCAGAGCCTAATGCACTGGTGTCCTCATTGCTCTTTGCTGCAGGCAGGCACTCACTCCCTTCATTACTGAATTAAAAGAATATTTCAGGCCTGTATTCCATCTGGGTAGGATTCACATTCCTGTAAGAATGTGGGAGGTTTGCTGCCATGACCACCTCCTACCAGATGCCTGAATTAACTTTGGTTAGTCCACTCTAGGACCTGTTACTGTGGCTAGCTGCGTTCAGTGCCACAGCAGTGCATTAAATAAATGAAAAGTGAGCTCCTGTGCAGGAGACACCTGGATCTGTGGTCACTCCATCCAGTGACATTCACATCTGTGTTGCCTTGCCCTTGCTCTGAAGTGGCTCGGCTAGATACAGATATTGGCAAAACCTGTTAGAGGGCTGAGTAAGGGAGAGCTGCTCACAAAGACCTCCTTGCTGCTGTTGGTGGCTGCTCAGGGCTTGCCTGACCAACCAAGGTGAGCAATAAACACAAGAAATGGCATTGCTCGTCCTTGCCCTTAGTGTTATGGCAATTGATAATAACATATTTCTGTTTTCCTCTTGTTTGATATTGAAAGCTGTTCTTGTAGTAACTTTTTCTCTACCTGGAGCCATAAAGGATTTGGATCTTGTTCTGGAGAGCTAGCTAAGTTCTTCAGTTTGCTTGCCTTTATTATCCTTTCCAGTTAAGCATTCCTCTCAGCTGTGCAACTCAAGAGAAATGTTTGTACTTGGGAGTCTTGGCAAATATCCTCCACTTCACCTATTTCTACTATGTGTCCCATGAGAGATGAATGAGGCCCCCTGGTGACTCTGACAGCTGACACTTTACCTGTGTTTCAGAGTTGGAGGAGACTTTCTCTGGAGATCAGTTTCCATCTCCTCGCTGCTCTCATGCCTTCACGAAGAGGTGCTGGATGGAAGAGCTATGACTCCCAGTTCCCAAAGCAAACTGTCTTCTGCTGTTAGCAGTACTCCAGAAGAGAGGACCCTGACCAGACCAGTTTTATCTGTCTCTGTGGATGCCATCTACTGATGGTTGTGTGTGTGAGGACTCAGGTTTTGTTTATTTCCACATCTTGGCTCTCTCTTGTGGTGAAAGTGGTTTGCAGTTGTTTAATCTTTTGAGCTTTGAGGGTTTATTTACATCTTCCTTTCCAGTTTCAGGTGCTTCATGGCAAGTCAGCCTCTTCTTGATACCTACTGAAAACAGGCAGAGCAGTTACTGGTGTTTGGCAATTGAGTCCTTCCTGCGGGTCTCTAAAATATATAGCATTGGAGTAGACAGGATCAAGGTAGATAACTTGTGTCTCATGCTCCGAGAGTCTCACTGCCAGTCAGTATGTCCAGCACAGTGTGCTGGATGTGATCTATTTCCCTGTGGCCCATTCTGCAAAGGGATGGATGAATGCTTAGGGATGTTCAGGGGCAGAAAGCTTTTCTGTGCTTCAGTATGTCTTTGTCTGACACTTGCCTGTCTCTTCTGTCCAGGGTATGCTCTTACAGTGTCACTCTGTAGATAAAAGGCTTATTCCTCTTGAATTGCTTTCACTCTGATCTGCTGCATTGTGGTCTATACTAGTTTTAGTGAATTGCTGTTAATGGAAAGTACACGTCAGCCCATAGTAAATGTCGACAATTACATAGATTGTGTGTAGTGTTGTATATATTGTATTGTGAATTTGTATTGCATGTAAGTTCTGTTTTGCAACTTGAACTCATTATTTGTTAGAGGAAAGCTTTTATTTTTAATGTTGTGGTGGTTCAATTCTACTTAGTAAAGCTTGATGTGCAAACATGGAGGTGGTTACACTTAACTGTGGCTGAGTAATATTTTTATTTCTGAAAGGTAGAAAAGAAAAAAAATATGTACTACCTGATTACATTAGAAATCACAGGAAAGTTTAATGGCAGGGTTCAAACATAAGTTAGTTTTAGAGGACAGTGTGTACACAAGAGAGTCAGAGATTATATAGACAGACTCTGAAGCAAAGGAATTTTTTGAAAAAGTAGTATTTAAGGCAGAAACTTTGCATACAGAAGTATTCACAGCCTCAAGGCTGTGTAACATCTTGTTACATGGAGGGAGAGTATCAGTTAACTTTTATATTAATACGGAAGGAGCAACTTGTTTGTGTGACTGATATTCTGCAGGTGCTGCTGCAGTTACTTCTGGAATTTAGCCTAAAATTTCTTAACAAGTCTAGTAGTAAAGCTGTTAAATATTTAAGTTCTCAAATTATTTTCAACCTCTCTTCCTTTGTCTTTTCTCTTCTTAGGTATCTGTCTCTGGTGACAGCTAGTATCCAAGTCGATGCATCTAGGTTTTTATAGGCTTTCTTTCATCCCAGCAGTATGGCAGACTAATTTCTGGCCATCTGCATGGGTTTTGAGATAATGATGGTTTTACCTTCTAACTGAGTTGCAGGGACAGGAAATGATGGAAGACTTACTTGAGGGAAGGGCGCTGTCAGGCTGTACTTCCTATCTGAATTTCTGTCCTCTCTAGCTGTTTAGGGGATGGCTACAGGATTTTGTTGAGCATAGAAAGAAGTCAAGTTTGGACTAGTGGATATTTGACTTGGAGGCCTAAAATAGTTGTGTCGGTTTGGAGTTTTTGACATTCCAGTTTTCTTGCTGGTCTCCTAGAGATTTTTTGGGTTTTGTTTTTTTTTTTTTTTTCAGAGAGGGATGAAAGTGTTGCTGAGGCTGAAAGTGATGGAACTAGTTTTTGTTTTAAAGACAAAACTGTGTCCTCAATACCTGGAGGATGGATTTGCTTGAGGTGTCACCTTTGTGTCAGTAATTATTTTTTTTCCAACTGAGAATGACTTCTTTCTGTAGAAGATGCTATTTCTACATTCTAGTCTAGTCTAAAGATGTTAGAAATGCCTTACCTCACCACGGCTTGAGATTGTTTCAGTGTGCGAATGTTTTATTTGTCTTTATAAATGTGACACACGTCCCTTCAAGTCTGGTTTATGAACTTGAGGGGAACCAAAAGGAAAAATCTTATTTTGCACCTTGTGTGAATGATCATGCTTTTGAGATGCTACTGAGATAAAACCTTGTCTGGCTTTCCCTGGGTGCTGGATTTACCTCCCTGTATTGCAAATGAGGATCGAGATAATGCAACACAAAGACAAGTTGTGTAACCTTTTCATTTACTGTCTTAAATGTCCATCTGTCTCAGATCTTACTAAGAGAAAGTGTTACATGTTTTAAGAACAGAGAAGCTGTGTGTTTTTGAGGGTTTGTGGTTGGTGTCTGTCATGTCGAATGACCAGGGGACCTTGTGTTCTCCAATGGGTTGAACTTCTACTCTACCTGAATTCATGTGTGTGCAGGACTCCTAGGTGTGTGAGCACAGGAGAAGATGATGAGAGTCAAGGGGAAATGTACCATGCTCAGAAGATAACATGTTATCTTCATCATTTCTGATCAGATAGGTGTAAAAAAAAGAATAAATAAAAACTTGAGGATTACATTTATTATTGCTTCATTTGACTTGTCAGATTCTGGCAAAGCAATTCAAAGTTCTCTGTATGTTTGAGACTAAAATGTCCTGTGGCTTGTTATAACCTTATTTAAAAATCATCTGTGGAAGAACCTGGTTAGAAGTACAATAGAGCAGAAAGGAAGCAGTCTAGGAGGTTCCTGGAGTGTGTGGAAGACAACTTCCTTGCACAGCTGGTGAATGAACCAACAAGGGAAGGTGCCCTCCTGGACTTGCTGTTTGTGAACAGAGAAGGCCTTGTGGGGGATGTGGCAGTAGGAGGACACCTGGGACTAAGTGATCA
>WAAB01015110.1:0-69213 GCA_013389865.1 Piaya cayana | reverse complement strand
CTCAAGCTCTGCCAGGGGAGATTTAGGCTGGACATTAGGAGGAAGTTTTTCATGGAAAGGGTCATTGGGCATTGGAACAGGCTGCCCAGAGAGTTGGTTGATTGCCCTTTCCTGGAGGTGTTTAAGGCACGGGTAGATGGGGTCCTGAGGGACATGGTTTAGTGTTTGATAGGAATGGTTGGACTCGTTGATCCGGTGGGTCTCTTCCAACCTGGTGATTCTATGATTCTATGATATACTTGAAGAAACAAAGGCTGACTTGCAGTGAAACGTGCTGTCGTTCTGTGGGTAACATTGTCTTGCCCTCTTGCTCCATTGTCATTCCTCCTGTTCAGTAGCCTTAGCCAGGAAAGACCCTTTTTCCCCATGTTACCTTTCTAAAGGATATAAAATAAGATCAGACTGTTCTAGAAAAGCCTTTTTTCCTCTGGAATTGCAGCTTTAACAGGGCAGTTAAGTGATAGCTACTTAGGTACAGAAAAGAGGGAAAATAAATGTCCTCATACAAGCAATATCACTGTTTACAAATGAGTCTGGCATGCATTATAGTGTTTGGAATGCCCTGTTGGTGTCCCAGGATGACTTTAGGGGTTAGTAACAGTATTCAAGATCCATGTTTCTGTGGCTTATATTAGCAGTTACTGAAAAAAGAAAAATGTCATGGTGGCTGTTGAATCAGTAAATAAGGTAAAATCTGTTCAGCTTATAGTCATCTATCTGAATTGCTATTTTGGTTGTTAGACTTCCTGGCAGGTTAGCTAAAATTTGACATTGTGAAATGCAGCTGAAACAGGCCCTGCTTAGCCCTGTCACCATGTTCTCATTGAGGTGTTGATAATGAAGTACCCCAGTTAGTTTGGGTCTCACTTACAATGAGATTTCTTTACTTAATTTCTTTATGTCAAGTTAAGTTAAAAAAAAAAGTTGAACACCACCTTAGAGCAAATCTGGACATCAGTCCGAAGTGTTGATACAAAGAATTTTGAACTAGTGGACTTATCACATAGATGAAATACCAAAGAAAATTCATTATTTGTACCACCTTTAAAATGGCTTGAATGATTGTTTTTGAACGATTGATAGTGCAATATATCGATTATTTCTTGTGTTCACCCTTACTTGTCTGTGTGGATACCATTCACAAATCAGTCTATCTTTTCATCTGTTTAGATAGTCAAGATGACAATTCTTTATTGGTAGCTTGCTTTGCACTTACGGCTGTCACTTTTAGCGTGCTCAATACAGGTCTGTCTGTAAATTGTGCAGAAGTTTAAAGGGGGGTCTTTGGAGAGCATGCAGGTCGGGTGTGCGTACCTTTAAATTTTTTTTTTAGACTGATACAGTCAGAAATTATTGATTTGAGATTTACTTTTAATTGGATATAGTATAATTTATAAACATTAATGCTCTTTACTGATTTTGTGTAATTCTGTTATTGTGTGTTGAGCTCAAGTGTCCACGTTGTTTTTTAAACTGCCATCTGACTTTTGATGGATGCTTTCATTGCTCAGAGGAGAGGGTTAAATACAATATTAAAAATAAAGTATGCTCTTTCAATACACTTAAGCATCTGGTCTGTGTCCTTGTGATTGCATAGAACGGGAAGTGGTGCTGTGAGATACTTTGTGCAGAAAACTTGTGTGGAGAAATCCTAAGGGAAATGATGCTTGAATCATTTTTAGTAACCTGGGATTCTTCAGTCCTTGCACTCAATTCCACGCATTCTGAATTTGAGCACTGAATCTGTACAGAAACAAACATAGATCTTCAGAAAGGAGAATGGCAAAATAATCTTTGATTTGTTGGATTATATGGGAAATAAAAAAAAAATAAAGCATTCAATTTTCATTCCCTTAAAGTGCAAATGAGTCTATCCTGATGACAAATCACCTTAAGGATGAGAGATATTTATTTATTTGTAACTTGATTACTATAGCTTTTGGCTTGCAAGGAAATCTGTGTAGGAGCTCTGCCTTCATTCAGTAATGTATTGCTTGTGCTAAACATCATCTTGTTTTTGCTTGCTGTCTTGCATCCGTGTTTTGTTTATGTTTTTGAAAGCTTCTCTTCCTTTTTAAAGCTGCATCTTGCAAGTGGTATTCTGGTGGGTGTGTTGTGGCTGGGTATGTTATGGGTTGAGTTAACAGATGTTGACTCTTTTACTTGAAGTTCAGATTCTTGTTCATATTGGTGACTGAAATTGTCTGTTACTGAACATGTCTCACATTTGTTATTAATGTTGAGTTTTATGTTGCCCTGGTGGCAGACCTTGCAGGGGGTCCAGAGTTGGTGCAAAGATAACCATCCCCTTCTGGCAGGCTCTTTCAAGAAATAGTGGTTTGATTTGGGAGTACCATGATTTATGAATAGTTGTTAGTTCAGCAGCTTGCATCAGTGCTAAAAGTTAACGTGAAATGATGAGGACTTCAGGTTCTGTTCTCACCATGGTACATTTCTCAGGCTTGGTGAAGTTCTCTGTATTGACTTTAATTTGAACTCGGGTTACAGTATTGTATTCCTGTGTGTAAACCACAGTGATGAGTTGTTATATGTATTACCTTTAGGCTAATGAGGGAGGGTTTTATCAAAAAGATGGTTGTATGTTGTATATTTCTGTTTTTCAGTGCTATGTTTTGGCTTACCGTTTTACATATCCATAGTGATAGATGTGTGATTTTATTAAATATTTTGACCTTGTGTGATAGGTGCAGTTGTTTACATTTATTCAGAACTTCTGCATCAAGTGTTGACTATAAAAATTTGAGAGGAGAAACAGATTTCAGAAGAATGTTGAATAGGTGGATTGCTGCCTGTCACTTAATGGAGGAAATCACTGTCATTTTTTAGAGGCCAGTGATTTTTTTTTGTTAGGAGCTATTTCCTTTGCCAATTTACTAGGATCAAAATGTTCTTACTGGCTTTGGTTTCTGCTCATGTCATGAGACTGAAAGACTGAGAAGGGAAACTTATCTGTGCAGAACTGAAAAAATACTGTCATGTTCAGAAGCTGAACAGATTGGTGGGGAGCATCTCAATAACAAACCCCAGCCTTAGGCTACAGGTTTATATAATTTAACTTCATCTTTGAATTGCTTGAACCTTAAAGCCACTCACCTTGGCTGTCCCACTGTTCTCACTCATTTTTCATTCATTAGTCATCTATTTGCACTGTCTTTTCAGTTTCACACTAACAGCTTAAAATATGCACGGTGATAAAAGATGAAGACAGACAAGGGCAAGATTGAGTCCTTGATGATATTTATTATTGTTCTTTCCAAAATCTTCTGATACTCCTTCCAGGCTTTTCAGAGGAGTCCTGTTGGGCTGCTCTGGATTCTCTGCATTTTCTGGTCCTAGAAGTGGCTCCATTTCTAATCTTGGCTGTAGCACTCTTTCATTTGCGGAAGAACAGGGTTGTTGGAGGTAGGGAAGCTGGTCTTCAAAGCTCTGGCTAGTATTTTCTTGCCCTCCCTGTTAAAACTTGGTAAGATGTGGGTTTCCAAGGACAAATGGCAGCATCTGTGTAGAATTACTGTGTTTGGGCCCCTCAGTACATTGCCTTGAGCATGCCCAGAGGAAGGTAATGGAGTTGGTGAAGAGTTTGGAGCCCAAGCCTTACTAGACGTGGCTAAGGGAACAGGAATTATTTAGCCTAGGGATGAGGAGACTGAGTGGAGCCCTTGTACATTATATATATATAAGTATAGTATATAATATAGTATTATACATATATATATATATAGCTGCCTGAAAGGAGGCTGAAGTGGGGTTGCTCTCTTCTCCTACCTAACAAGTGATAGGACGAGAGGAAACAGCCTTGAGTTGTGCCAGGAGGATTTAGATTGGCTATTAGAAAAAAAATTCCTTACTGAAAGAGTGGTGAAACACTGGAATGGGCTGCCCATGGAGGTGGTGGGGTTACCTCCCCTGTAGGTGTTCAGAAAGCGCTCAGACACAGCACTTCGGGATGTGGTTTCGTAGGCATGGTGGTGTTGGGCTGACAGCTGAACTTGATATGGTTGGAAAAGATCTCTAACTGGAATGATTATATTCTAAATGTGTTGTTTCACATACCAAAATGCAGAATGTTCTTCTGATGGGTTAAACTGTCTCACCAAGCAGCTGCAATGATTTCCTTATTGTACTCTATGTTGCCTATAATTGTGGTTAGAGTAGGAATGCTTTGCTCTCTCTGTAGATGTTGATTAGAGTTGGCTGTGCCCACCTTACCGATAAACAATGTTACATCCCAGCTGTAAGAGTTGAAGCAAAAGGGAGGGTTTTTTGAGCAGCCTAGGGAGAAAACTAAGCAGTAAATTCTGACACGTATCAGCCAGTTGAACCACAGCAGCGGAGCTACAGGAGCACAAGACGACTATTATTTCTGTTTGAATACCCTCTGAATAGGCTATAGGCTCTGCTATCTAAATTTATTTCACGCACCGTTGAACTAGAATATTTAGAGGAGGGTCATAGAGTTTTGCATGCTTTCTTTGTATGTCTTCTGCCTTTGATTTGAAATGCTATGTGTGTGTGGTGTGGCACTCACTCTGAAAATTGAAATGGAAGATTTCATAGAAGGCTGAGGATAAATGTTTTTGTAAAAAAATTTTTTTTGAGTCATAGGTATATAAAATTACCCATTTTTCCTGTATGAGAGGAGGGATTGCAGTAGCGATGTAAAAGGAAATTTGGATTCTTTTTTACTTTTAAGTTTAGAATTTGCATACTGAAATGTTCAGAGAAAGTAGGTAAGGGTAGAAAAAGCAAAGTGAAGTCAGAGATATGACTAGAGGAGAGTGTGACTTGCTGAATAAGCCTGAATGTTCTTCAGTTCTGTTTTATTTGTTTTAAGTGAGAAGATAGTTGAGAAAACCATGCCTGTGTCGAATGTAGAAAGAGGATTTGGTGAGAGCTGTGGGTTCCCAGAACACACGTTTGTATCTAAATATAGCAGAAAGCAAGTAAAACATGCAAGCTGTACACTTTCTTTGCAGTTCATTTGAGCCTTTCACTTTTGTACATGGATTTTCTTAATATCTAACTTCACTTAAAATTCGAGTCATTCTGTATGTGATATGACCAGTGGTGTAATGTTGTAAGGGATGCTGCATTACAATACACATTTCTTTTGAAAATATAAGTTATCATTAAGTTATTTTGGTAATGGGGTTAGAAATTATTTTTTCAATTGCACAGGAATATTTTTGTGGTTTGGAGTTTTTTGTTTGTTTGGGTTTTGTTGTTTTTTTTCTTTTTTGTTAAACATTATCCAAATTAGTACTTCTTTGTATGTCTCTTTTATTTTAGGCATCAAAAAATAAAGATGGAAAAGAGCAGAGTGAAGCTATATCCCCGTCGGAGGAAGAAGAGATTTTCTCTTGGCCTGGTCCCAAAACTGTCGTGCTAAGAAGGACATCTCAGGGCTTTGGCTTCACCTTAAGGCACTTCATAGTTTACCCTCCAGAATCTGCAGTTCAATTTTCTTTTAAAGTAAGTGAAATTAATAATAAATCACTTATAGCTTTATTGTACTTTCTAGGGTCAAAACATCCAGCTTGCTTAAATCTGTGTTGAAATGTGCCTTACACACATAAAAGATACGTTGTGTATAAGATGGGCGGGCTCACTTATTGCATCATTTGATAGCTGTGCCCTGAGCTGTTCCAAGAATATGGAATTGAATGAGCTCAGCTGAGTTAAAAATACTTGTTATTGTGGGTAAGACCAGTGGTTATTGCAGAATATGGAAATATTTCTCTGTACAGAATTATTTTTTTTCCTAAAACCAGTGTCATTAGTCTACACTTTTTGAAGTGTAGAATTCAAGAATGAGAGGCTCAGGGGATTTTATTGTTGTGGTTTTTTTGGTTTTTTTAATTTATTTTTTAACATGGACAGCATCTACTAAGGGAATAGCCTAGAAAAACATTACTTGACCATAGTTTCTGACTAAGTTTTCTAAAACTAATGTACGTTAGAAAGATGGATTGTGTTTCTGTATTATCTTCTTTCTGCTGAGGAGAACAACAATCTGCAATTTCCCATTAGTCAAGAGGCAATACATACAAAATATATATAGGTCTACATTAAAAGACAGATTTCCTAATTAAAAAGAAGTAAAATATTTGGAATTAAAACAAGTAATCCTAAATATTAAGGAGCTAATTAATTGTCCTGGCTTGCTCAAAGGTGGTTTTTATTCTCCTTTCATGACTGAACCTTTTGAAAGTTGTTATAGGTACCTGGTGTTGAGAAAAATTCTGTTTAGTAGTAATAGAAATTTGAATGCTGAGGTAGGATTTTTCCTAGTACATTCAAATAACATTTACACGTTTCAAGTTCTCATAATCCATGCCACCACTCATTTTCATTTCTGCCCTTCCAGTTAGTCAGAAGGGCAGATTCTTATCAGAATGGGGAATGTGTATTGGAGCTTCATGATCTTGGTAGATAGTGAATTGACTTGTGTGCATCTGCAAGAGTGTTCTGTTAAAGCTGCTGTTTTTTGCATGTCCTCAGTGGCTGTAAGATTTCTTTTGAAGTGGAAAAAGCTTGACAGGAGAAAATTGGCACATTTTTTCCAGTTAAGTTCAGCTATTCAGCCTGCACTTGAGTGCCCAAATCTTTTCCCCTCAACAAGGAGTCAGTGAAGCTAATGGGAAGTGAGGCTATTAGCAGTATCATGTGATCCCAACATTTCTGGCCTTCAAAATGGGTTATAGGGAGCCAGAAAAGAGCAATCTCTGGTTGGATGTGAAACAGAGGAAGGAGGGTGGGTAAGCCTTAGCTGAGCAGAACAAATTACTTGTACTCCTCAGAAGCTCCCAAAAAAACCCCCTGTTCGTGTTGAGGGTGAAAACAAAACAACATCAACAGGATTAATCTCCTTAACTAAGAAATGACTGGGTAGGTTTCTTCCTAAATGTATCACTATATCTTTGAGGACATTGAGGTGCTGGAGTGTGTCCAAAGAAGGGCAGTGAAGCTGATGAAGGGTCTGGAGCACAGGTCTTATGAGGAGCAGCTGAGGGAACTGAGATTGTTTAATTTGGAGAAAAGGAAACAGAGGGGAGACCTTATCACTCCCTTTGCCTGAAAGGTGATTGTAGCAAGGTGGCTGTTGGTTTCTTCTCCCAAGTAACAGATGATAGGATGGGAGCAAATGGCTTCAAGTTGCACCAGGGGAAGTTTAGACTGGATATTGGGAAGAATCTCTTTACTGAAAGGGTTGTCAGTCATTGGAACAGGCTGCCTAGGAAAGCAGTTGAGTTGCCATCCCTGCTGCTTAGGGACATGGTTTAGTGATGTCTTGGCAGTGTTAGGTTTACAGTTGGGCTCAATGATCTTTAAGGTCTTTTCCAGCCTAAATGATTCTGTGATTCTCTGTCTCAGAGGAGGCTGATATTTTTCACTTGTAGAAGGAGACAGGGACAACAAAAGGCAATTAGTATTAAAAAAACAACATAAATATCAACCCCTCCCCTCTCATCCTTCTCATTCGCATCTGATGATTTGTGAGAAAGACCCAAGCAGTACATAGTGAGTCTGTAAATATTGAGATGTGTGTTGAAATTCTACCTCTCTATTCTCGAAGACAGCCCTTAGTGCTTTTTTTTTCTTCCCCCCCCCGTTTCTTCTCTACTATGTCAGAATTTGTATAATGCATTTCCACTTCTGTCTGTTGTTTTTCAAAAAGGAAATAATGAGCTTGTCAGACAACTGCAATACCGTCATTCAGGGATTCAGTTACATCTAAAGATAATAAGATTTGTTTGTACAGAGCCCTGGTTTGATATTTCTGTAGATTAGCCTTAACAGATATACTCTTTCTTCTTCCTTTTGTTTTCTGTGTGGTGGTAGGAAATAACCCCAAACAGCTCCTCAAAATGTGGCTTTTATAGAAATCTGTGTACTCAAGTTATTGTACTAAAGAATGAAATTCATGTATTGTCAGTCTGATCCCAGTATGAGGCAACTCTGATTTCTCTGCTGTTTTTGTTTCACCAAAGGTTGTATTGGTTAGCAGCTCATTAGTCTTTGTCATTGATTCTAAGCTCAAGTATCAGTCTTTTCTCTTATTGATAAAGCTTAAGGGAATTGGAAGGCGGAGAGGTTTTGTTTTGCAAACCATGGTTACTGACAGTAACTATGAGTAAGTTTTCTTTCTTGAACCTTGTAGCCTTCTATTCTTTACACTTGAGAATGCAAGCAGTTACCTCTGCCATAAGATAAAGGTTACAGCTGGAAGTTAAAGATGCTGTGAACATAACAGAGTTATGTCCCTACTGGTTTCTCAGATCTGCAGCCCTTATGTTAGCAGAAGTGTTGACCTGATTCTAGCACTTCCCATGTAAAGCAGTGCTGAGGTCTTTTTCACCCCAGCAGAGGCTTTGTGTTCTAGCTTGTTTGATGTCTTTCAAGTTGGCTTGCCCTAATATTTCTTAAATAATACTGCCAACCAACATAAAGTGGTAGAGGTGGTAAACAGAAAGAAAAGCATTTGAAAGTTTTCCTTTGGACAGTCCATATTCTTTGTGTGTATATGTATGTTTTTTTAATATCTACCCTTGGTTGGTTCCAGTTCAGAAATGTCTAGTGAAAGTTACTCCACTACAAGTTTTGCTCCCATTGCTTGCAATTGGTGTGTTACAAAAACTGTTGATAGGTCAGGCAGAATTCTCTGGGGAGGAGAGGACAAGACTCCTCACTTGGAGGGAACACTGGGTGTCTCTACAACAGAGTGTAATTCTCCTAGACTGCAGGCTGTGGTAGAGTTCACTCACAGCTGGATATTCCATGAGAATGGGAAGAAAAGCTTCCTATGGGGTGGAGAAAGCTGCAGTTTGGAGAACCACTGAGGTTAATTTTCCTGGAAGCAAAGAACTCTATCCCAAAGGGTATGGAGAACAGTGGGCATTATTTGATAGAAGTCTTTAATAATATGTTCCCTGCCTAGATGTATTTGTGGTGTATTTAGTTTTTTTTATTTGTATTTATTTTTAAGAAGTTCAGTGTTCCAGCTGTTAGTCTGATAACACATGTCTTTAGTTGAAATTTTTTTTTTTCTCAGCTATCCTGGGGAGCTCCCTGCAAGGAAGAGATTTAGGCAGATCTGCCTCCAAGCTGGGGCAGACTGGGAGTCCCCAAGCACACTTGACTTTTAGTAGATTAGCACCCAACAGTATTTGCCTTGAGTCATTGTCTGTTCTTTCCTTCGGAATGAAGCTGTGTTAATCAGCTGAGGTGAATTGTTAGGAATACTTCATAAACAGTATATATTAATCCAAGAAATTGTATTTAGGTTGAAAGTTTGTTACTCCATTAAATTACAGTTCTGAAAGATAGCACATGTTTTCACTTTTAAACAATTGTGCTTTTCAGATAGTAGAATTTTGTGGAAGAGATTAGCTATGATCTTTCAAAGCCCTTCATTCATATTAAAATGTTGACAAGAAAGTAACTTAAGTAATCAGTTGCTATTTTAAGCATGCAGTTTACTCGTAGTACATTCCATTTGTGAGATTTCCTCTTTTTTATAGACTGTCAGTGATAACCTGGTAGTTATGATTGTGTATTTATAGTGCAACAAGCACAAGTAGAATCCTTGTGGTTGCTACTAAATAGTGTTTGGGGTAGATATTTTTCTCTAGGCAATTGCGCTGAAGGCAAAATAAATTTCAGTAAATATGTTTAGAGCTTGCTTAAAAATATTTTGCATTGTGCATATTATTTAGCTTTGAATCCTTATACTGTTAAAGCCTGACCTCCTGCCTGGCTTTTCAGGGTGGAAATGTGCTTGCAACAACACAGAGTGCAGCATTAGGCTTCATGGCAGTGTTTTGGGGCTTTTGGTATATTTGTTTACAGATAAGCTGTTTTTGTTTCTGTAGGGATGTTTCATGGAACTGGACTTATTTTTGTTTGTCAGTTTTGCTGTGTGGTTTTTGGGGTTTTTTTAAATCTCTTAAGTTCACATCAGGTCTTCATAGCTTATAGATGTCTATGCATTTTTCCATTTATTGAATTTTTAATATGTTCTCTTTCTATTTCCTTAGGATGAAGAGAACGGGAATAGACAAGGTATGCCTTATTTTTATTCTTTCACAGTTCTAATATGTTGAACACTTCTCTTTAGCTGTATAATGGACTTTAGTAGCTACTCAGGATCTTGAAGTGGAAAATCACTTCACTGTGGCCAGTCGAGCTCATTGGATCTCATGGTGTTAGAGCAAAAGAAAGAAAATACTCGTCTTTTATCTTTGTATATTTAGTGTAGGTGTTTGTGTGACCACTAAATTAAAATGTGTTGTGTCATTTCTGTGCTGTGTATATCACCTTGTCATGTACATGACAAGAAGACAAGAAACCAGCTGTGTTACCATTTACTGCCAAAGTTTCACGTCCCCTTAATGTGATCTGCGTGTAAAACCCATGGTTATCTGTGCAAAGTTCTGCTAGAAAGGGTTTGAGTCTCATGGGTATACTTATATACTTGCAATTTAAGTACTATACAGTGTCCCAAAGAGCAGCAAATATGAAATTTGAATATTGTTGCTACTTACTTTAAAAGCAACACAAGTATAAAGACTTAATGTTGGTAGTGATGGTAAAAATTATCCACAAAACTGGTATACACCTGTTTCAAAACCAGAAGACAGAAGGGTTATTCCTTTTAGCTTTGTGATACACTTTCTTCAGTATTTAATAGTACAGATCTAACTATTTCATCAGTTTGAGTACCGTCATGTATGTTTTAAGAGATCCATGAAATGAGCTTCAATGATGTCAGATAAGATGTGTGAATAAAATTCTTGCACTTGATTTATGAGGGATGGAAGAATCACGTCTACATTATGCCTGTTCCCTCTGTTTTCATAGCTCACTCTCTCACATACTACCTCTGTCTGCACTCTTTCTGAATTCACCAATTAATTTGTGTTTCTATCAACTGGTGCTACATGTCAGTCCCTCTTAATTTAAAGTTCTCTTTGATGTTTAGCTGTTTTCTCATACAAGTTCCCCTTTTTGATATCTTATTGTTTCTTTAGAAGAGTGAAATGTGTTGATTTAGGAAGGAAACTGGGTTTTCATATTGAGAACCCAGCAGCATAGTATGTTGTATGCGTTGAAATACTGATTAATGAGCAGAGTGCTTTGGAAAGACATTAGTGTTCTCATTAGCAGGAGAGAAGGGCAGGCTTTTGCTTCTTCTGGAAAGAGAAGAAGGGGTGACTGTGAGGTAGAGAATGTAGGTATCAGGAGAATGTATCCTGCCAGTCTTGTGTATTATACCTTTAAAAATAACAAAATGGGGCAAAGCATGTAAAACATTTTTCTCCAGCATTTAGTGTATTTTTGAGAGGAGGAAGAGATGAAACTTTTTTTCATTTACATTGCTACAGGTTGTTCCTGTTCCTAAATGAGGTGAATAGGTAGCTTGCAAGGAGAAAATCGGGAAAAATGAATCTCATTTTTTGTGTTCATGTACGTAGTGTTAATTTAGCAAGAGCAGGTATGCCAGAAATTGTGAAGGATTATCACAAGGATTCTTAAAGTAATTAACGTTGGAAAACGAGTCTAAGCCACTTTGGCGGCACAGGAGGCTGTGTGGCTGCTGGCGGTGGGTCTCTTGCTGCTGAAGCACCACTTGCTTCTACAGCTTGAGGCAGAACTTGGTGCTGGGCTGGGGGCAGTGCCTTGTGTCTCGTATAGAGGAGCCATCTAGTGGCAAATGCCATGTATTTTCCTTCCGACTTAATTGGAAAACTTGTCTCTGAAGCTCTCTTGTGTCTTAATTAACAATGAAAATACCTTAATGATTATCATTTTTCTTTTGAAGTCTGTAGATAATCATTTATTTAATTCACTTGAGCTTTTCTCTCTCAAAGACTAAGCTAAAGGCAGTCAGGCTTTTCATTTTCATGAAGCGGTATGTGCCAGTGCAAAATCATTTTTTTTAATAGCTTTTGAGTGAAGGTTTCTAATTACCTGCACTTTCTGCTTTGTTCTTTTTCACAAGTTAAGCTTACCTTTAAATTTGAGATTTTTTTCATATTCAGCATTTACAGATTTGAGTAGGTGAGCATAGAGAAAAGCATCTCTATTACTGCTGTCTTTTATTGAAAGCACTTGACTATTTTTTTTAAAAGAACTGAGCATGTAATGAAGGCTAGAGGGCAGAAGATAAAAGCATGGAGCATGTTTACTGTATTCTAACAGTGAAGGAAATATATTAATGCGGTTTTATGTTCTAGTATAGAATTCTAGTGCAACTTGTTTATTTATTTATTTTGATCATGCTCCCAGCTTGCATGACCCTTGCTTTTAGTAAGCAGTAAGATTTTGAAGCATGTAGAATCAAAGGTAATACAAATGTGCCCAGGAGAGGTTTAAACTAAGAGTGACGTAGGAAGGAGATGATATTCAAGAAACAAGTGAGGAAGTGGTAGATTAGGTTGTCCAGCAGAATGATTGGGATGCTGTGAACAGGACTTCATGGTCAATAGCTGGAACAGAAGGGGAACCCCTCAAGTGTATGTGCATAAGTAAGGGAATGCCTACAGGACAGTCTGATGGAGAGAGTGCTCATATCTTTTTTTCAAGGCCTCTCTGAAGCCCATGTGCACTCATGAATGCAGTGTTGTGAAAAAGCAGGAGGAACTGGAAGTCTGCATGCAGTTGCAGGGCTGTGTTCTCACTGGGGTCACAGACATGATGGAGTTGAGTGACAGTGCTGCAGTGGGTAGGTACAGTCACCTTGGGAAGGAAGAACAGGTTGGAAGACCATGGAGGTTGAGTTGCCTGTCTTGTCAAGTTGTAAGAGAGTAGCTGGGATGCATAGAGCTCTAGCTTGGGATGGATGGGGAGCTGGCTTAGAGTTTATGCTCAGGGTTTGCAGGTAGACCTGTGTTTTGGTGGATGTCTGTTACAGACTGCCTGATCAGGGAAGAAGTAGATGAGATTTTCTTCAGACAAAAGGTTGAAGCCTCACATGTGCAGGTCTTTGCCCTTATGGGAGACCTTAGCACTGTTACCTGCTCTAAGGGTTTCACAGTAGACTTACTGTAAATGTTTTGTAGTTATTTGAAATCTTGTTTTTCTTTCCTACTTGTACTGCTCAAGGTTGTGCCCTTAAGCTAAACTACTAAAATGCTTTTCTAACAGGTGCATTTTATCAGAAAAAATATGGGTCCTTCTCAGTGGATTCCTTGGTCACTGACTAGAAACTTGTATCAACTGCTGTTTTCTTGACAATTTGTTATACTGACCACCCTGTATTAACTTGGAGTACTTAATTTATGCATTTTCGGGATAGTATACCATCAGTATTCTTCCTGTTTTCTGCAGTTAGCCCTGTTTCAAAATTTTAAGACGTATTTCACAGGCAGAAGTCTCCCAGGAGACCATTGTAGGAATACTTGAAGACAAGCTGAAAAATACCTCTGCTTATTAAAAATAGTAATATTATATATTTAAAAACTTGCACTGTCAACACATGGTTAAGTGGTACTGAAGAAATCAATTTCCATTGCCGTCTTGTCTCTGTCATTTTGTTGTGCACCTAATCTAGTGAATATGTTGCTGGCCTTCAGAGGTGCTTTGAAGCTGTAGCTGACAAAATACAAGTTTAGTACATATTAAGTGGGTCATTTCTTGTATCTTGTCCTAACACGTGTTTTTCTTCAAAAAAGTTTAGCTTGTGGATCATGATTACATCAACAGTAATAAGCGTATAGAAATTATCTGAAAGGAATTTAATCTTTCATATGAGAATTAAGTTATTTCATGTTTAATACAGTGCCTGGAAGTCTGGTATCATCTAGTGTCATATTTTTTTAATATGATGCTATTGCTTTTCCTGGTTTATCTTCTATTTCTGTGTAGAAGTTTCTATAGCAACTAGCAGCTTATCTTCCCATAAAAACAAAAGGTGAGTTAGGTGTATTGCATAGTGTCCTCTTCTGTCTGCTCTTTCTAATGAGACTTTAAACATCTGTTGTCAATGAGATTTCTAGATTGTTAAATTACGATCACTGGGCTATTCTTTTAATGTGTCTAACTATGGATTAAAATTTCTACCCTTTAATTGTCTATGCTAAGGAGTACCAATTTATTATCTGAGCTTCCATCAGGTCTATGCAAATCTGATTTGACACCTAGAGCCAGTGGGGGGGTTGGTGTAAAAAAGTGGGAAAAGCTTTTTATTTCTTGCTGCCACTTATGTAGAACCTTTTAAAAATGTTTTATTTCTTTAAACAGACTGAAGTGTGCAGTGTGGTTTGGGTTCTCCCAGGATTTGATATAATCACATGTGTTCTAGCATCATTGTCTATCAGCTCAGTCTCTTACGGAGTTGACTAGTTCTGCCTCTGATGATGGGAACAAGGTGGATAAGAAGTGACAACTCACATACATAGATTGCTGGGATGGTATGGTCTGAGGTACAGGATAGTGGAATAGGAGTAAGAGGTTTATAACACTAATGCTTTAGGGTAGCATCACAATAAATTGTTCTGTTTTATGCATTTTTAATCCAATTTCAATTTAACACTAAATATTGAGAACAATAGAAGTGGGCTCAGTTTTCCACAGACACCACAGCCTGATGATCCTTTGTTCCCTTAGAGTACCTCCAGAATTTTCAGCAGAATGAGCTTCCAACTAGTCATATGTACAGTGTTTGTCGGTGACTAATATTGCGTTCAAATCATCTTTAACTTTTAAAAAAACCTAAAAACTGTGTAAGTTTTAATTTCTGTAGTTTTGGAAGAGTGTCTGTAGCTTCCCTACAACAGATATAAATTGAGCTCTGTGCTTATGAGAGCTAAAGTAAGCCCTCTGGACTGTTAAATTGTACATTACATTTTTAATCTTGAAAAGATTTAATTCCAGATTTGAGAACTGAAAAAAACACCTCTCATAGTATTGGCAAATTATGCAATGGGAAAACACAGATTTGGAGAGTATAATTTGAAACTGTTATTTTTTTTTTCCTGTAACAATGCCAGATTTTCTCTCCTTACTGCTCCTGCCCCCCATGAAATTGTAGTTGAGGCTGTGCTAAAAAACCAAACAAAACCAAAATTAAAAAAAAAAGCACACCATCTTAGAGTTGCCTAATCAAAATGCCAGAGGTGCTTTGAGTAATAACAGAATACATTTTTATAGTATTAGAGTTGGATGCCAGGTGTTTCCGTAAATTACTCAACAGGACATTTTAACTTATCTTCTTTTAGGTGGTCATCCTTGGCACTGTATTTTGCTTAGCATTTCCTAATTGAGTTAATTTGTGCTTAGCAGTGGGTGAAATAAGTTCTGTTGGGTCTGGGCTGGGACCTTTGGGCTCCTTTTTTGCAATATATTGCTAGTGGAGAAATTCTTACTATGTGTTGCCATTGTCCACTCAAAAACAGACGTGATGGTTCGTTTCAGCTATGATCTTGGAGTGCAAAGGAAAAAGCAATAATTCAACACGTCAAGGGAGTTAAATTTCAGTCCAAACCGGAACTTTATTAATTGTGCCCGTAAAGTGGCTTGCGATAGAAAGAGAGAGAGATTAAGGAAAGAGATTGTGAGGAAAGGAAAGAAAAAGGGGTTTATAGCTACCACCACGGGTCCACAGACGTATGGAGTCTCTAGGGATCCTGGTCCAGAAGGGGTTCCACTGTCTCTATCTTCGATCGAGGTGATCTTATGGTGGGGATGATCTTAAAAAAATTCAGCTGCTCCAGAGCTGTCTTTCATGCTAGTCAACACAACTGCAACCTGCTTTGCGACCTGCCTTTACCTGTGGAGATGTGCCAGTCTCCACCTAGCAGGCCATATGTGCCAAGAGAGGAGTGTCTGAGGCAGGTCTTCTCCTCTTGTGCATATGCGCTCCTCCTGGTGGTGGTGGTCGACTTGGGGTCTCCCGATGAGGGCCAGTAGTCATCATCACCTTGAACTCTGGTTGAATTGTTCTTCACGCATGCTGTATTGGGGTATGGGTCTGGCAAGTCATGTCATTAATTTCCTGTCTCTTTCCTCCTGGCTTCGTGGACCTTTCACAATGGTAGGAGCAGGGAGGCTTGGAGACAGGTACAAAACATTTTTGAGATAAGGAGGTAGGTACGGGTAGATAGGCACAAAGCATTTGTTTTGTACCAGCTTTGACAGGTACAACTCATTTGTTCCATACCAGCTTTGACTGTTTTCGTAAGACCCGCATCTGTGATTTATACAGTCAAGTTCTGAGGCTTAGCACTGGATGAGAAAATGTTGCGGCAGAACCTTTGACTGACCCTTACATTTGTGAAATTCAGTTTGCAGATCATAAAGTCCAGAATTGTCTTTAGTTGGACTTCATCAGTTAAGTGTAGTCCTGACAGTTTTGTAATTTATATTTAATTAAATTAAACCTCTGTTATCAAATGTAAGTTCTACTGTACTTTCAGCAGTTTCTTTTTGAGTAACTCAGAAATTACTAGCAGGTTTTTGATTCAATAATTATTTAGAAGCATTTGTCCCACAGTAGCTTCCTCCTCCATTTACCTGAAAGGCATCCCAGGAATTACTGCTACTTGGCACTGTTGAACCAACAGAGTGCAAATTACTTGGGTGTCCAGAAGCATACTTGTAGATCATCATGTTCAAGAGGAATGCTCTTCCTTATTGAGTTGGAGGAAGATGTACAAAAGACCCTGTCTTAATTTAACAATATGACATGTTTTGTGAGGCCGGTGGTTCTTCAGTATAAAAATGAAAGCCTTGATATGTGCCAAACATGGGACCAGGAGTAGGATTATTTGGCATAAGGTTATCAAAACTAGCCTTTCTTCAGTTCCTGTGTTACAAGGATTTCTAAGCACATTTCAGCTGCCCTGAGCAGAAGGGTTTTTTCTTCCTCTAGGAAGAGGAGAAATGGCATGGATTTAAGCAGCATATTCTTAGGAGAAACTTCATAAAAAGGATGTGTTATACCATGTCCCAAAATGCTTGCAGGTTTGTGCTCTGAGGGTCAGAAAGAAAGGAAGAGCTGTGTTGGTAGTAGTGCCTTGGTGTGGGATTTTTTTTTTTGCTTCTTGTATTGTGGGTTTTTTGTTTTGTTCTTCCTCGTCTTCAAATTGTAAAGATTCTTTGTTAGAGAGGTGTCCTTTTTGTAGTTCTTAAGACTCAGATATTTCTGTCTGTGTTTTATATTGGAAGGTTAATGAATACAGAGGAGTGACATGCTTATTGTTATCGTGTAGTGTGTTGGTAGATTTGATAGTATAACTTCTGCCATGTAATTTTGCTTTCCAGATGAATAGGAGAACTGTAGTTACTCATTTGATATAATACCAGTTATGTGCCATGTAGCAGTTGTATTGCAAACTAGCATTTTAGGGGCTTAAGCTACAGGTTGCCCAGGGAAGCAATGGCTGCCCCATCCCTGGGGGTGTTCAAGGCCAGGTTGGATGGGGCCTTGGGTGGCCTGATCTAGGGGGATGTAGCCCTGCCCATGGCAGGGGGTTGGAACTAGATGATCTGGAAGGTCACTTCAAACCTAAACTATTCTATGTTTCTAATTTCTATGTCAAGTTTAGGGGAGTTAAAATTTTGCTGTGACACAACACCCTGCCCCCCTCAAGCTGTAAATCGTTATAAATGTTAACTGACAGGCTTAGGGCATTGACCACCTCTCTAGGAAGTCTATTGCACTGCATTACCACCCTCTTGGTAAAGAGATGCTTCCTGATGTCCAGTCTAAACCTTCCCTGGCACAGCTTTGAACCGTTCCCATGTGTCCCATTCCCTCGATACCAGGGAGAAGACACTAGCACCTTTGCCACCTCCCCTTCTGAGCCTGCTTTCTCCAAACCGGGCAAGCCTGAAGTCCTTAGCTGTTCCTCACAGGGCATTCCTTCTAGCTTTTCCACCATCTGCGTTGTCCTCATCTGGATGCACTCAAAGATGACCTGCACATCCTTAAATTATGGGGCCCAGAACTGCACAGAGTGCTCAAGGTGAGGCTGCACCAGTCCTGAATCCAATGGGCTAATCCCTTCTCTAGACTGACTGGTTACCCTGTTTGATGCCCCTGNGCACAGCTTTGAACCGTTCCCATGTGTCCCATTCCCTCGATACCAGGGAGAAGACACTAGCACCTTTGCCACCTCCCCTTCTGAGCCTGCTTTCTCCAAACCGGGCAAGCCTGAAGTCCTTAGCTGTTCCTCACAGGGCATTCCTTCTAGCTTTTCCACCATCTGCGTTGTCCTCATCTGGATGCACTCAAAGATGACCTGCACATCCTTAAATTATGGGGCCCAGAACTGCACAGAGTGCTCAAGGTGAGGCTGCACCAGTCCTGAATCCAATGGGCTAATCCCTTCTCTAGACTGACTGGTTACCCTGTTTGATGCCCCTGGGATGTGGTTTGTCCTCTTGGCTGCCAGGGCACACTGCTGACTGATGTTGAACCTGTTGATGACCAGCAGTCCCAGATCCCTTTCTGCAGGGTTGCTCTCCAATCACTCCTCTCCCTGTTAGTATTTGTGCCCAGCAAGGATTCAATAAGGCTACCTGTGTGACAGAGTAGTAGTGTGAGTTGCTTTGCTGTTCCTTGCTGTATGGCCTGGTAAGGAATTGCTGGCATGCTCAAAAAAATTAAGCCTTTTGATATTAGAAAGGAAAACTATGAATTTGGTCTGAAAGTATATAGTGCAGAGCTGGAGAACTTAGTGTAAAAGCTCCACTGTGATAGCCTGTTCTACATGGTGGGCTTTAGAAGGAAGGAAGTTTAGGCACACATTTTGGATAGCATCTTGCCTTTGCCTGATGATTGGGTGCAGACCTAACAGATTTAATTGTGGTGATTGTTAAATTTTGAGGCATGAGGTAAGCTAGTAGATTATATGTTTTACTTGGAATTTATTTCTGTAATGATTGAGTGCATATCCACATAATTGTGTGGATCCCCCCCAGTTGGTCTGAAAAAGGTATTGTTAGTTCCTGCTGTCAGAAAATACTATTTAGCTTTGCTTGAGTTTCAAAATCAAATATAAATGTATACACTGAGCACATTCAAGGAAGGTCATTTATATGTTACTGATGGAAGAATGTTACGGCTTGTATCCAAGAATGTAGAAGACCAAGGAGAAATAAAGAGCATGTGTTCATCTACTAAAGCTTGGGAATCCTAGTTTTTCTTCTCATCTTTACTTGTATTTGGATATTACTGAGGTGAAAAATGAATCTGCATGTGTAAACAACATTTTGAAACTTTAATCTTTTTTTTTTTTTTTTGCCTCTAAATTGATCTTTTTCTTTAGGGTAGCCATTCACCTTTTTTAGGAAGAAGAATGAGTGTTCAATGTAGCCTCCTTCTGTGTGTAGGCAAAGAACCAGGTTTAACGTGTTATCAGTTTTGCGAATTTGTCCATGAAATAGTTGTGAAAACCTGAAGCGAGTTCCTGTAGTGTTCAGGAATGTCTTGATGTGGCTGACAGGTCAGGTCAGAAATTAGATATTTAGGGAAGCCTCAAGTCTCTGGTCTCCATATATTGGTGCAGTTTCCCCCTCTCATTCTGAAGTGGAACTGTATTAAAGATATTGTGTGTTGGATAATGAATGGGAGTAACCTGTCTACTTGACCTCTTGCCTTGTGTGTTCACGTATGGGCAAGGCATGAAGTAGGCTTTGAGTGTTAAGCAAACTTGCAGTAGGCCACTGTCACTTTTTGATGAGCTTTTTGTAAAGGAAGCGGAGGTAGTGGCTGCTTGGTGCTGAAAGTATCACATATTAAGTATTACAAATTAAATGTGCCATGGGAGTTCCATTGTTTTATTGTCACTTGTGGGATTGTGTATCTTCAGTAAAAGATCAAATGGCAGGCACTGGGAAGGATGTTTGGTGGTCTAGTACAAGGCGATACTGTAACTTCGCTCTTGTAGATGATTGAAGCTGACTTTTTTTCATGGCATCTGGGTAAATACTTCTTGGAGCTTGCCTAAACTTGTTGAGTCGTTACTGCCTCTTAAAGGATGAGACCCATCATGTGTTCAGTGTCTATTTAAATCAGCAGATTAAAAATGACAGATATTGCTTTGGCTCACAAGGAGTGTTTTGTACGTCCTGTAGCTGTGCCCTGATAATCAAATTTTGGAGTATTCAGGGACTCAGCTGCCAGATGGAGTTGCTTGATTTATGATTCAGTTGCTTTGTATATAGCAGTTATCTGATTCTATCAAATCAACTTCTTGATTGTTCTCTACCAATCTGGGGTTCCTTTGAGAAGGCCATTTAGAGCCGTGTGAGTAAGTTGCTTTGTGGGAAAACGGCAAGACACTGAGGGTCTGCAGATTGAAGGCATTTGGCAAAAATTTGTGCTTGAAAAATATGAAAGTCAGAGGGAAGTCTGGTTTACTGGAATTTATTAGAATTGTTCAAATAATGACCTTTTGCCGTACAATAGGGACAAGGGGGCACCTTATTTATATTCAGTAAATGTTGTGGTTTAGTAAATGTGACCAGGTAGGATATTTAAAGGTGTAATGCAAGTACTGTGCCTTTTGAGCCCAAGTCACAGGTTACTGAAGTGATCAGAACTGAAGGCTTCATTTTCAAGGAGTGTTTCTTTTATCACAATCCTTGTTTTAAGCAGTCCTGCTTTTTCTGCCATTTATACCACCTTCCACTATGCCAGAGTTCCTTGGTAAACTGGAACTCACACCCAGCTTGTTTCAGTCTGTCAGTTCCCCAGGCTGGCTCACTGGGCAGGGTGGTATTTCTGAGCTGCAGACATGGTAGAGGAGCAGTAATTAATGACAGTAACTTGGAGGGACCCAGGCAGTTAAAGCCAGCACTGGCACTATAAAAACTTGTCTGGCTGTAACCTTTGAGGTGCTGCCCCTATTTTGGAGGCCACTTACGTTTTTGCACCCCATAGGGCAAGGGGTCAGAAGAGATCAATAACACTGTAGAATAGATGAAGTTCAGTGCAGCTTTCTGGCAGACAGGAGGTAAAGTTTCAAATTTAATTTTTGGGTGGGGGTTTTGGTTTGGGATTTTTTTGGTTTTGTTGGTGGGTTTTTTATTTTAGCTCACTAACATAAAAATTGCACTAGTGAAGCTGTGTAGAAGCTGTAAAATGGCTTACTTAAGCTACATACAGATGTAGGTCAGGACAGCATCACTCTATTTTAGCCTGCAGTGTAACTGTGGAGTGTTTTGCTTTGTGGTTTTGTTTGTGTGGAGCTTCATTATGGTTTGTGGTGTCATTTTGTTTTTATAACTGCACTCCTTCCCCCGCCCCCATATTTGGAAGCAATGGCTACTTCAGCTAAGAATGACTTAGATTTGGTGGTGAGCATGTCAAAGCATGAGGTAGGTATATTATGTTTCTGGAAGTATAGAGATTAAATATATGCTAAGAAGGGAAGAAGATACATGTGTTACAGTTTCTAACTGTGGTAGAATAACTTTTATGTTGTGTAAAAATGGAAACCTACAGCAGTACAGACATTGTAATTTACTTTGAAATATTAGTTGTTAGACTTCATCTTGGAGCAACTGAAAATCGTGGTTAGAAAGTCAGTGTTACAGTTATGTGAGGACTGGAAATCAATGTTATGTTTTTTCTTTTAAGGAAAGATTTAAAAAATTTATTTTATCAGTTTACACTAGTAATTCTTATTCAAGTTTGCCTGACTTGAAGAGGAATCATAGAATCACCAGTTTGGAAAGGACCCACTGGTCCGTTCTTCCTGAATAGTATAGGTGTCAACATCAGACTGATGCAGCAATAAGCTGATGAAATGAACCCAAGAACATGCACACAACTCTAAGTTTGAGACACCTCTCCCACCCCCACTGCTGCTTTTTTCCCCCCAGACAACTAAATGATCATTAGTGTAGCCAAATGAAACATTATTTTTAGGACTTCTAGTCTCTCTTCCTTCCCTCACTTCAAATTGAACTTGAGTATTGAATGTAGTGATGAACATGGCAAGGTTAAGTTTCAAAATAATTATTAAAGTGAAAACATTGTAATGCAATATAATTAAATGCTTTTAAGAAATATTCTTTCTTCCCCAGGAAAACAAAGAAATAGACTGGAACCAATGGATACCATATTTGTTAAACAAGTTAAAGAGGGTGGACCTGCTTTTGAGGCTGGACTGTGCACAGGTACTGTTCTTCTGTAACAGCTAGTGTATGTGTTATAAAATATATACACGATGTAACCTTGTAAACGTAGTAATCTTCCATTTATACATTGTTCTTTCCTTCAGAAGTTTGAAATCTCTCTTTTTAATGGTCTTGCAGTGTCTTTTACCTTGAAAGCACCATTCTGTTCTCCCAGGAAGGGCTATGTAAATTATATTAAGGCATTAAATTCTTAGTCTTTTTGGTTTATTATACTTTAAAAAATAAGAACAAATAAATGATTAAATGTTAGCAGAAGTAGAAAAGGGAGAGAATTGACACCTGTAAGCTCCTATTTCTTTTGCTTTGTGACAAATTGATAACCTCAAAACATTTACCTTTTTGTCCTTTAAATTACATTTTCCCATCACCTTTGAATTAAATGAAAACAACGCAAATATATCTCTTATAAAATTTTGTTCAGTTTGATTTAATCAAACTAGATAGCAGAAAATGTGTTGGTTTTTTGTGAAGCACCAGTTTCTTTGTTACACTTGGTTACACTTAAATGTCAAAGGGAAAAAAAAACTGTGTTAGAATGAGAAGTCTCACAAGTAATAAAACATGTAGATAGATAACGCTACAAATACAGGTTTCTGTTCTTAAAAATATAACAAAACTTAGGTTCTATGCTAGGACTGTGTTTGTGTTGATTATGCAATGTTGATACTTTCTTTTGAAAAGTTATATGCATGTGACTAGAATAGTATAATTTTTCTGTTTCTTTCTAAAGAAATACAGAGATTCTAGGATGATCAGCAATTTGAAAACAGTACTAGATCCTACTTATACAGCATAAGGTATTTTTCTTTAAGTCCTCCTTGAGTAGTTATTCAGGGAAGGGCTACTTTGACATTATTTTAATGCTATTATATGAAAAAATGTCTTGGTTTGATGAAGTATGATGTATATTGAAGTTGAACAGAGGAGCCATGTTAATTTCTGCTCTGTTCAGGGTTTGCCAAATTGAAAGATATGAAATTCATAGAGGGTATTTATTTTTAGACACAGAAGAGATTTGCAGAAACCAAGAATAAAGAAGAGAAAGTAAATGAGAGAATACGTTTTGAAATTACCAGAGTACTCTTAAACACATTGCTGATGGCAGTTATATATAATTAGGTCATGACACTATTTCTTGTTTAAGACTTTAGATAAAATATATTGTTATATCTCTGTCTTGAAATTATATTGTGAAGCACTCGGGGAATGATCAACCAGGTAGATTGCCTAAGCTCTGATAGAGATCCTGTACATATTTCTTACTTTGTAGAATCAACAGGGCTTTTTTTTTGCGGTTCCTTTTTGTTTGTTTAAATTCAACTTGGCTTTTTTTCAAGGTGACACTAGTGGAAAGAAAATACTTGAAAATCTAATACGAGTTTAGGTAGTTATGTATATTTGTCAGTTCTTATTTCACTGCTGAAGGGTCTTTTTGTGATACTGAAAATTTCAACAGAAGCTTCTTCAACAGTTGCCCAGAATTAATGAACTGTGCTTCAGGAGCTTACCTGGGTTGTGATGCCCATATTTAACCTCTGAGTTATTTTATTAAAATAGAATACATCTGTGAGCTCCAAGTGTAAATATTTTAGAAGTATTGAAATACAGACAGCCAAAGCAGGTCCACATTTTCACGTCTTGTTGTGTGTTCAAGAATATAAAGAACTAAAAAGTGTGTTGAAAGGGAGATGGTTTAAGTGTGTTCAGATTGATTTTTCAGTTTGATTAAAGGTACTTAATGGGTCTCAGGATTGATAGATGGCTGTTAGAAAAAGCATTCATGCTTCTGCATCCTTTTGCACTGCAGGCACTGACCTTCCCCTTTGTATGTGCCTGAAACTGAGCAAAAGTTGTTTTCAGAGTTGCCTGCACCCACTTCTTCCATGTGACCAGTTCTGCGGTGTGGCCCACCTGAGTTTTTTGGCAGATTCATTGGACACATGCATGAAGCAGACTGTACACAGCAGTAGAACAAACCTACTGTGTTTCTTTGAAAATTAAAAACTGCACAAGAATGGATAAGATGATGTGACTTACTTGAAGGATATTCCCAATTGCAGTTTTTAATGGGAATACTGAGTAGAGATCTACAGCCATGGGCAGATTCTGAGACAGCCTGGAAAAAAGCCTGTTTTAAGTTGTAGAGAAAGATCTAGTGTGTCCTGAGGAAGTCATGCAATGCAACCTAGCAGGACAGGATTCAGAGCCTATAAATAAGAATATTTTTTGCCACAAACGATATAATTTCTTTTTCCTGCAACTTTTTTGAAAGGACTTATTTTAGTGTGAACTTTTTCATAGAAGTTGAGTTTCTCCTCCTAATTATGTAAGGTGTCTGCATTTGTGCAGCAGTGGGATAGGGTTTGCCAGCTGTCACAGATGCCTGTCAGTATGTGGATCGCTAGCAGCCATTAAATGTTGCCACCAACCTTTCTTTCATCACTTAGGAAGCAAGAGACAAAATTCTTAAGAGTTGTTTCAGGTGAGGAAAAAGACAGTAACTGGCTGAAAGAAAGGCATATATAAACTTCTGTAAAGTTGAAAATATTGCATCAGTTTATTTGCATGATGCATTATATTGTGTGTGCAGACCAAATTAAAAACAGTCAGCAGATCCATGTGCTTTGGTAAGTCTGGAAATGCCTGGGGTCTGTATAGTGAACTTCCACAGAGCACGATCATTTACAGCATTGATGCCACAAAGTGAGGCTGAGTCTTCAGTGTGAAAAGACTTTTCCTTGCTTTGATTTGATCATGCCAGAAATGCAAAAAAAGTTTTTCAGTTTCTAAAGCAATGTTGAAAAAGCCATTTCCTTTGGCTCACTTTGCCAAGGTTTTTTCTTTTGAATTCTTCTTTCTGCAGCAGCTTTCTAAAGCTCCCTGCCTGTAATCATTAGGCGTTTTTCTTCTCATTAGTAAATTCAAGATACCTTTCTGCTTTTCTGATCAGAGATGAGTAAATACCATTTTTGGTGAAGGAATGGAATGAGGTTTTTCCCAAAAGGTGAAAATAGCTTTCTGTGATATATTTGCCACTTAATTTATGAGAGTATATGAAGCTCTCAACGAGGAAGGTATGACACACTGTTGTTAGAATTTTGGTAAAAGCAATAGGACTAGAAATTGATTTATATGGATAAGAGGTAAGCCATGACACTGTTCAAGATGTATTGAAGGGACAGTGATCCCTTGGAAACAGCCCAGATTGTTTTAAGGAATTTTTCTCAGAAGGAAGTAGTACAAAATTGCTGTATTTGCCGCTATTAAAGGAGAGGTGTACGGCTATACCTGGCACTGCTCTGAGTTGAAGTTTGGTTTTGTTTTGAGATTAAGTGCTTGAATTAAATGTCTGCTTATAATTAGCTTAAGAATTGGGCAAAGTTATCAATATATGTTACCATACATCAAAAACTTTATTTTGAAGATTTACTTTTATATGTAAATGAGCCTCTGGTATAGTTTACACTTGTTTGTGGTTTTCTTTCTGTGAGTTTCTACGTGATTAATTTGGAAGCTTAGAATAAGATATACATGAAAATGTTCTGAGAAAAGAAGAGAAACTGTATATGGTTACATGCAGTTATGTTTTGCATCTTCTATTATCTTTTTTTTCCGTTTTCATGGTTAATCTTGAAGTTAAGATATTAGTGATCTTGATTATTGTGAGGTTCAGAAGTACAAAATCAAAATGGTCCAAAAAATGTCTAAGCAAGTTAATTTCTGTAACTTTTCCCTTTATAGGTGACAGAATTATAAAAGTCAATGGAGAAAGTGTTATTGGGAAAACATATTCTCAAGTCATTGCTTTAATACAGAACAGGTAAGATATACTAGTGTATTTGTGCCGTACTTGTTTGTTTTTGATTATGCTAAGTGAGAAAGAAATGACCACTTATGGTAGTTATAAAAAAGTAATTATATTTCTAATTTTTCCTTAATACACAGTCAGTTTTGCAATTTTTGTTTTCATGTATTTACTGGTTGCTGAGAGAGAATTTAGAAGAGGTATGCTGAGTTGTGCCACAATCCCTTTATGTCAGTACTTGTCCCTTGTTAGCAAAATGCACAGTTTTATAGAGGAAGGCTGACTAAACTTAAAATAGGCACATTAAATATACATACAGCAGTCATACATGTGTCAGTTTAAAAAGAAATCAGTGTCTGGTAAAGGAAAATTTTATGCTAGTGCACACCTGCAGAATATATGCAGTGCATCCTGGCTTTCTTCTAGTTTGCAGCAAGTTACAAACCTTGCACAGAGTTGAGGGAATGGTAATATATACTACTCCTGCAATTATTAAGGGCTTGTTAAATCAAATCTGTACATTAATGTAAATACTTGTTTCCATATCTTGTTTCTGCTTCTTTTTTTTACAGTTTTCTTGGTGTCAGTTTCTTTCTATAGCAAGAATTTACCAATATAACAATTAGTTATATGGAGAAAAGATGCATTTTGACCAACACAAAAGAATGTTTTCTAAATACATCTTACACATCATGTGCTACTTTTAGTGAATCTTTGTGATAAGACTTAGTTATGCTCACAGTTAGAAGTAGGATAGATTAAATCCTGGTCTTCCTGTTTCAGTGGACTCTATTGAAGATTTAATTCAAAATATGTATGTCTCAGGTGCATTTTTTTTATCAACAAAATGCTGTGTTAAACAATGTGAAAGGCAAGGTAGATGGAAATGTGTTTTGTGTTATTAGTGCTTTCTATACAAGAGCTGGAAACTATTTTTTTTTTTTAAATAACCATTACTGGGGATAACAGTAGCCATGTATTGGGATTTTTTGTTCATGCAGGCAGCAATATTGTACAACAGTGTATACCCAAGAGACAGGACATTGTACCTAACAGATCCAGCAGTTAATAAAGTATCTTATGTTAATCCAGAAAAGAGAGAGACGAATCACATCTTCCAGTGGCCTACACAGCCAGAGATACTTAACTCTAGGTCTGCTTGTGATGAGTAAGACTTTATTTTCAGCCCTATGAATGTAGGTAGCAAAACATTGCAGTAGAATGCAGGACCTGCCACTGTGGATAAACCAGGGAAACCTGAACAAGGCTGTATCGGTGATTGCCTAGTGGAGCCAGGAATGGTGCAACACACTGCTGCATCTGTCCCCACCTAATTTCTGTAAGTGCTGACAAAATAAAGGGATGCTATTGTTAGTTAGGAGAGGAGAACAATTTGTTGTCTTGAGCCAGATGTGTAAATACCAAAAGGTCATGTATCCTTGAGTGTTTTATACAGAAAAAAATAAGGAAGTCTAAGCTGAACCTCTTAAGAGAAACAGATGAATACTAGTTCTGATCCAAAAAGATAGCTTAGACTCCAGATCATACGTATCATCCTTGTAGCTTACAGGGATTGATTCTCATGTAACTAAAGAATGAACTTCCAATTCTTTGCTTAAACACTATTTTTGAGCTTACGGTAGTTTGTTCTGCACATGAAGTATTCTATTTCTCATGCTGCCATATCACGATAAGTAAAATTGGTGTATGCTGCTTGTTTAAGTGTGCTGCTCTTGCACCAACATAACCATCCTGGGTCAGACTGATGGTCTGTTCATGTTGATATGTTCTCTGATAACATCCAGTAGTGGATTCTTAGGAGTAGACTACGAAAACAGTGAAGCTATAGAGTGATATTTGATCAGATAATACTAAGCCACTTTCCAGAAATCCCTGGTTTAGGAACTTGCTGAACCAAAGGCTTTATCTGCATCACTTGATCTAATAGTTCTTGATAGGTCAGTCTTGCACAAGTTCATTTTTGATTGCACTTAAACTCTTCATGTTATAAGTAGCCAGTGACATGGTTCTTGCTCTGTTTTGTGTCTTAAGCTAATCTTTGATCCAGCACACCTTAATTTCTTCATGACCACAGACAGTTTAATTTATAGTCTTAGTATGTTGAGTGGTGTTTTTCTGCACATTTCAATTACTGTATTTTTAGTTATTGGTTTTAATTACCTCGTTCAAACATATTGCTGACTGTGAGTGCTTATTCCTTTGTAATTTTTCCAGTCGTCTTCAGTGCAGTTTTTCAGCATGCAACATATTTTATCCTCTCTTACCTCAAAAGAAATCCCCCTCACACTCACAGTTCAACTGTTTCATAATGAAACATGATTTGCACTTAGTGATTTTGAATTAGGTTACTCCTGAAGCTCTATTTCCATAGAAATGCTCATTATTTTTCTTTTAAAATGTTCAGTTGTAGCTGTTTCTCTTCATTATACAATGCCTCAGACATCACTACATAGATGTGTTAAATGAACTGATCCCTATAAATTCCAGTGGGATTTACAGATGAGATATAATTCATCTGTGCTTTTTATTGTTCTCAGAAAATCTTCAAGCTGTCTAGAATGCTGTCTGTTTTGCTCTGGTTGGAGATAGCAAAGCTAAAGTTACACTGATAATTTTCTCTGGAAAGTGAAGGACACACCACAAAATAGTGGCTAGAAATAACTATGCCCTGTAAGATTAACCATGAGTCACTTTCAAATGTAGTTTTCCTACTCTTTACCAATAGTTATTAGAATTTATTCTCATCTGCTTACATAATCAACTTGGATATAGTGATAAAATCCACAGATTATTTATGGTTCTAAATAAAATAAGAAACAGATCCTGATTCCCAGAAATTTTGACCTTTTTGTTGTTGTTTGCTCTTTGCTTTTTTTTTTTTTTAAACTGTGGGGAAATTAAATGATTGAGTCTATTCTGCGTGTTACTCTTTGCAAATTCTTCTTGAAAGAGTTTGGATTACACAGGAATACAGAGTTCAGCTACTGAATCTGTTTCCATAATACAAAATAATGCATCTAAAGATAGTCTTTATGGTTAGTGCTCTATTTGATGACTCTGAGTCAATAAATTTATATTTAACTCTCAAAATGTGTAATGGAAGTTATTTGCATGATAATTTGGTCTGAGGGTTCAAAATACTACTGTCTAATGTTGTAGTGCAAACTGCCTCTTTCTCCATGCTGATTTTTATTGATACCTTCTAGTTCACAATTTGTGTGCACATTATATAGTATAATACATCGGTTTTTTTCTGATGTATTACAAACCATTCTGAGAGCACTTCCTAGAGCATAAAGTAAGAATATCCAGATTGTCCCCAGAAGTTTTTTTCCAGGCAAACTGGAATAGAAGAGTTAAGTAGTTATTTGAATAATATAGAAAACTGTTCCTGAATGGAATCTTTTCTTCTCTTGGATGGCTGCTAAAAAAGATGTTAGACTATGTTACAAAAACTATCACTGCTAATCTTTGGTTTTAAAACTGAACTAATTCATGCTGCTTAGAGAACACTGTTTTTCAAGATGAATAATGGTTTAAGAAGATTGTGAAACCAAATACCTTCACTCTACTGCTTTGGAATGTAGACTGATGTCTGTGGTGGCGAACAAATGGGAAAGGAACCACAAAATAAAACCATTTTTCATGAAAGAAAGCATAATAAATCACACGTTATGTTTGAGTAGATGACTTTCCTGTCTGAAGACATAAGAAACTGAGGCGGTGCTCAGTGGTTTTGTAGACTGTTCTGTGAGCCCTGAAATTGGTGGCCAGTCTCTGTGCTGGTTTTGTGTTTCCTCAGCAAATGGGCTCTACTGACCAGTACAGATGAGCTGCTCTTTAGCCTGTTAGGTTGTCTGAAATTTTTTTAATGCTTGTATTGGTCAGTTTGTTTAAATATCCTTTCTTCTTGTGATATACAGTTTAAAATTTCTAAATAACCATCATCATTTCTTTATTTTTGGTTTGTTTGAGCCTAGTTAAAATTGTCTGTACAAGCCATCTCTTCTGTAGGCCTTCTCTCTACCTGTTCCAATGTACGTTTAATGAATGCAAGCAGGAGATACTGAATTCAGCTGTTCTGTATCCAGTGCTACAAGCATCTACTTCTGTCTTGCTCAGGAAAATACTTTTTTTCTGGTAGACACTAACTGTGGGTTTCACTGCTCTGCAATATTTGACTCTGGATAATTGATCCATTGTACGGTCAGTGTCCTGGTTTCGCTTGTAGTTAAATTATATTGATTGAACTATCTGGATTCCTGGATCTTTATGCTGCTGCTGCTTTTGGTTTTAGCAATTAAGAGTGACAAACTCAGCACATAAATAGCATGCATTTTTCACCTGTGTGCCAGTTTTCACCTGGCTGACTAAATAATTTTAAGTTAGATTCTGCCAGGAGATGATTGGAGCAGAAAGGTGTCAGCGCTCACCATGCTGTTGCCTTACTTTTCGTGTGAAGTGTTGGTTATGATGTTTCCCCAGCAATTTTTAAAGAGTGCTAAGAGACATTAGTTTTAAATCAAAGAGAGAGAAGTTTTAACTTGTTTTCACGGATCTACCACCTTGTTTTGCCTGAAAAGCTCCAAAAACCTGAAGTACCTTAGGGTTGGAAGTAGGGGGAAAAAAGCCCCCTCCAAAGTAAAACTGACGAAGGCAGTTGCTGGCTTTGATGCACTGGTTTTGCTGAGAACATGGATGAACTCTTGTCAGCTTTCTGTTATTCTCTTTTTTGCTAAGACTAATAAAAACCTTTGTTGATTTCTGTCAAATTACGTTATGCAACGGAAGAGCTGTGGGAGTTTTTGAATGGGTTTGGAGTATGGAAGTTGATGGTTCATCTCTGTAACAAGAATCAAAAATCTTTCTGGAAGTTTATGCATGGTGTTTTTTTCCTGTTGTTTCAGTGACAGCATATTGGAACTTAGTGTGATGCCAAAAGACGAGGACATCCTTCAGTTGGTATGTTTATGAAGCTTATATTGAGACAGTACGTTAACTAAAGAAAAATGTCATGTTCTTGGTTGTAAAGTCTTTGAACTGTGCTACCAGCAAATTATTAGAGTTAACATTTATCTCTGTCAATCCTTAGATATTTCTCACTGGCATCCCGAAAATTTCAGAGAAACTGAAGTACAGGGGAGAGTAATTTCTTCAGATGATATTTCTAGTGTCTTGTTTAAAAAAAAAATCTTGGAAAAAATGTTTCCTTATGTAAGAATTTTTTAATTTGATTTCTAGAATTAGACAACCAAGTTAAAGAAAACAAAGTTGCAAATAATTACTAAATTTGAATTAAAAAGCTAGTGCATAGCATTTAAAATTAGCTTTTGTTAATAACTCATGAGTTGTCAGTGAATGTCCAGGAAAGAAGCAAAGGGATGAATTTGATGAAGGTTATTAACAATTTTAACCATAACTGCTGTAAATATTTTGTTACCCTGGTTGCCCCTGTGTTCTCAATTTGAACTTACATGTTGCATACATAGTGAGATAATTTTTGGTTTCTAATCACAGAAGTAGTACAGCTTGACTTAAAAAAAACAAACAAAAAACCAAAAAACAAACAAAAAACAGGAAAAACTTTTGGGCTTCAGTACCTTATTTCCAGTACTAAAAAACAAATTATTGGGTAAGGAAATAAGCACAAATGCTGGTTTGAGCTGAAGGTTGCGATAAAGGCTAGTATCGGAATTCAGCTGCTTAGGCCAACAAGCCAAGATTATTTGAATAGAAGTGATATTTTGAGAACATTTGATAATGAAATATTTCAGTACTCCAGCACAGAAAATGTTGGGGGTGGAAGTGAGTTTTGATTGCTTGAGTAAGTGGGAGGGAAAAGCTGGATGGTTTTTTTAATCTCACTTTTCCTTTTTTTTTCCCCTTTGATTGGAACTGTAACTATGTAGAAGTGCAGCTCTAGCTCTAGTGATCTGAATGACCATGCATATCTAATGCAGTCTTGTAGCTATAACAGTCCAAGGATTTGGGGGAGGCAAGATTTGTCAGTTTAATGTTAAACTGACGAAGTTAATATTTGGCTGGGCAAGAAGCTCTCAGGCACTTTCTCTGCTGATGGAACACTAGCACAAGCTTCAGGTGAAGTATAGATGCAAACCAGTTGATTGGAATTTAACTTGTACCAATGAGTAAGATAATAAGGGCAGAGGAAGAAACACAAGATTGTTGCCTTTGGGCTAGAGAAGGATATTAGTAAAAAGAAAATAAGGCCATTCTGGAGGAGACTGAGCAATAAATGAAAGAAAAAATATCTGCCTGTGGGAGTTTTAGGAAAAAAACTGGAGATGTGTGGTGATGATTTCCAGCTGTTATTGGAAGAAAGTAATATTTATTTTGTTGTGAGTGTGTTGTGAATTTTGTATGGCAGGCTCCTTTTTTGAAGATAGCTAGAGGATTAGGTTTGAGGTGTAGCTACTGTTTTGCAGAAAATTCTTTACATTGCGTCCATAGCTTGTGTGAGTTCCTTCTGACAGTTGTTTTGGTTGTGTTTGGTTGGTTTGTGATACAGTTTGGAGAAGCTCATACTCCTGTTTGCTACTATGCATCTGTTTGGGTAAAAGTGGCTTCTCTTGAGAACTGGCTGTTCCACGTAGCATCTTCCAGAGGAAAGCTGTGAAGAGACTGATGGTTTTGGTAGTCCGCAAGGCTGAGCATTGTGTATACTGAGGCCTACTGGAAAAGACTTATGACAGCTGCAGCTGGTTCATGAGATTTTGTTACTGTCTGTGTTTTAGTATATAAGTTTTCAGGTATCAATTTGTGATGGCAGAGTTGCAACATGTGAATATGGAGTAAAATGAAACCACTTGACCCGTGTTACTTCTTACCAGAGCAAGCCATAGCTGGAAGATGTTGACAGTTGAAAACCCTTTTGATGTGCAGTTCCTGTATTGATGCTAAATGGGAGAATAAGGGTAGGAATGGGGAAGAAAAGAATTTACTACTAAAGAGACAATATGAAGGCAGACTGGTTGGAGAAAGAAGGAAGAATGCCTCAAGTTCAGTCTTGTAAGACACTTGGCACATTAGCTTCTGATTCATCAAAACACTTATCTCCAGTTTTGCAAGTAGTTCAGTTGAAATCAGTGTTTTTATTCACCCTTTAGTGAAGTGTAGTGAAGCGCACTCGTCCTCAGTGAAGCATATGCCTATGTACTTTCATAGATTTGGACTAAGGGTTGTAGGACGTGGTCAACTCAAACCTGTACTTCCAAGAAGCTTTCACCATGATTCTTAATAAGAGGAATCCTTCTGTCTTCTGCCATTATTCTTACATGTGGTGGCATAAAATCAAGTGGGGAAAAAAAAATGTCAGCAAAACCCTTCATCTGAATTTGAGGATTCATTAATTATGTTGTGAAATCCTTTATTTGCTTAAAATTTATTTTGCATATGAATGTATTCCTTTACCAGTTAAATCCGCTTAGGGTGCTAATGGTTATACAGATTCGCAGTAAGAGATTAATTCTTTGCTAGAGGAGTTTGCAGACTTGGTGCAAACAAAACCAGATTGCAAGATGGGGAAGAAATTGTACCCAGTAACTGGAAACACGCTGAGCTCTTACTGTAAGCACAGTGGTTTGCTTCTAGTAATTGTTACAGAGCTGTTATCCATAAAGGCTGTCAATGTCACTCTAAATTGTTGTATTTGTATAGTGAGCTTTCCAAAACTGCCGTTGTTTTGAGAAAGTGGGGAAGAACTCATAAAACTTCCAGATTGATTTTATTATTTTTTTTTAATAACACTGCAACTTATGAATACCTGCTGAGTACCATGAATACCTGCTGAGTACCCAACTCCTCTGGCAGTTCTAACAGCTTGTGGCTGGTGTGTCTGCATTGGAAACATCACCGACCTAGATATTAAAAATATATATATGAGAATAATATTCAAACTATATTTTATATATAGTTGTGAAATGTGTTAAATATTAAAATATTGTAATACATATTCTTGTGTACTTCACATTTGCTAGTCTTTAAACCTCTCATAAAATTTAACCATCACCTTCTTGCTAAAGCAATTTAAATATTCCTTGGTGAAAGGGCTGGTAATGCATAATTCAGTGTAACGTTATTCAAAACAGATCTATGCATTTCTTTAAGGTGCACTATTTCTCTCTAGGTCCGTAATCAGAATCATGAAACAAAACTACCAAAATATTCCTTTGTGGGAATATCAGAGCCCCCATTTATAAATTTATTACTTTCTTGGCAGAAAATTCAGCTTTGTTTCAGTGATTTCTTGGGAAGTGTGTGGAATGAGGTTGAAAGGAAAACTACATTTCCCAGCATTAAAAGCTTTTTTCCATACCTCTGTGTCCTGAGCACTGGCAGTCTGTCTGCATATACCCACAATCATGGAAGTGCACTCTTTATTGGGAGAAGGGAGGGAAAATGTCTGGCTGATCTCATTTTGGACTCTGTGAGGATGCTGTCTTTTACAGATAACGTTTTGATACCTGTGATAAATTTTGTCAAGAACTAAGAACTAGTTTTTATACTCATTTGTAATCTTCAGTTATGATCAGATCACCCCAGTTTTGGAATTCATCCTTTCTGCTGTCAAAGTCAATGCATGTCTTGGGCATAGTTTACAAAATTTAAACACAGGGTATTTTATATTAGCGTAATGTGCATATCCCAGATTCTGAACTATTTTACTAGCTATATCAAGTAGTAATTGTTTTCTGCTTGGGGGGGATGACTGTCCTGTGTGCAAGTAGTCCCTTCCTTTATTTGTTTTCTGGGTCTTCAGAGTCTTTTCCATTTTTTTTTTTAATTTATTACAAACTCTTATCAAGATCATACATAGCCATTTATTTAAGGATTCAGAAATATTTATCTTCATATGTTCCTCTCTTCTATTAAATGTGCTTGTGGAAAGCTGGCTTGATTTTTTAATTTTTTTTTTAACTGTGAGTAGAGGAAAAAAAAAATCTAAATCACATGAGTAGTGTTTCTGCAGCATCACTCCTCATTTCAGATGTACAGCATGAAAGCAGCTGCAGTCAGCTGACAGCTTGTGGGCATGTTCAGATATATGTGGGGAAGGGGCGTGCTGTTTTAAATGCATAATAAAGCTGTTGATTCGTCACCAGGAAGCAGAGATGGTAGGAGCCCAGGGGAAATGAGAGACAGTAATGCTGCTGTAGTGGAAGGGAAGACTTGTTGTATAGAACCAGAGCTCTCTGCAGGCAGCTGTAGGGATGCAGCAAGGCAAAATGCACAAAGGTATTTTGCTTTCTGTAAGGGTAGATGATAAATGTGAGGATCTGATAAAAGCCCAAGATGGACATGCTCACAAGGAAGGTGAAGCTATTTTTTTTGCACAACTGCCCTTTACCTCTGTTGGTACCTTCCAGTGAAATCGGTGTAGTTTTATTTTTAGCTTGTGGTATCCAACATCAATATGACAATATAATTCTGTCTTTACATCTGTAAGCAGCTTTTACTGTTTTCCTGTTTTCTGCCAGCTGCAGTTTACAAAGGATGTCACAGCACTGGTAAGAAATGTACAGTAGCCATTTCTCTGATGGTTTTGTAAGGCATGTTTCTCATAATGGTTTGTGAGAAGGCAGAATATGAAACAGCAAGTTTGTTGGAAATAAGCTAGATAGCCTGAGCTGAATTTTGTTCATTATGCTGATCTCTTAATTTGTGGTTTATGCCTGTATTATTTGGTTGGTTTTCTCTCTGTGCTTTAATATTTTGCACTTCACTAATGCTCGGTATAACATTTATTGCAGCAGTGTTGTAAATGCCTCACCCTCCTCTGTCTTTCTGCTTTGTATTAATTTTATGGCTGTTCTTGGGCTTTTATAACCTGCCTGGTGTTAAGACAGGGCATGTCGATATTCAGGAATTGAGCATGTTATGATTTGTACAGGAAATGCTGTGATATAATACCATGCCTAAGTGTGTAAAAGCCCTGAGAAATTATTTTAATCTTCTGTTGCATTGGCAAGCTCTGGATTGGCTCTTTATTTTGTTATGTTTAAACTGAATGAAGTCACGCTAAAGTTTTTCAATAATAGGATATTGTTTAAGTATGCTATATGCTTTCGTTGATTTATTATTTTGAATGTTCTGTTAATTTCACAGTGAGAGATCCCGCTTTTCTGAGAGGCTACAGAAAAATACTAAGTGAAATATAACCATTTTTTCTCAGGAATCAGGCTCTTAAACAAAAATATGCCAATAAATGCAGTAAGGAAGTTATTTGGAGATTTTTTTTTTAATATTGTGTGGACAGTAATGGATATCTGTGGATTTTCATACTGTTTGTACCTTGGAGGCAATACTGTTACCTATTATTAGTACTTTTGCAGTAAGTTCTGTGTGCCTTATACTGGGTGTCTCCTGTAAAATGTAAGGTTACTCATAGGGTGTTGGCTCACAACAAAGATGTTACTGCTTTGATTTATTCATTTTATGTTTAGGAACAGTAGCTTGTATGCAGAAGACATCTTAGAGGAGCATATGTGCATGTGTTTGTGTGTACTTTTCATGTGCACTACATTAAGTGAACAGAGTTCTTTTTTATACTAAGTGAACAGAGAATTTTCTAGTGCTAGTTGAATTTTGTATGCAGCATTTTAGCCTGTCTTTTGCTGTGAAATTCTGGTTTCCAGCAATGTGAAGCTTAAACAGGAAAGGTGCGTGAAGCGTCATGGTAGGAAGCAAAATTAAGGGGGAGAAAAATACTGTGTTTTGTGCCCATGGATTTTGGAACACCTGCCTCAGTGCCCTACCTGCAGTATTTCCTAGACTTGGTCTTCAGATCATTTTTCTAATTCTTGAGGGAGAGACTGTATCTAATGATTTTGCTGCTTCTGTTCTGCTCACTAAGAGGATGAAATGCTGGTTTTATCCCTTCTGACATATTTTATCTAAAATTATACAGTGTGGATGTATGTTTTATTTGTGCTCCCTCTCCGGAAGCTTCATCATGCAAATGCTGGATGGTGAACTTAGTTCTATCTCACTTGCTACTTGAATACTCACATAATCTTCTTTCCACAGGCATATTCCCAAGATGCCTACCTGAAAGGCAATGAAGCCTACAGTGGTAATGCTCACAACATACCTGAACCGCCACCAATATGTTACCCACGCCTGACATCCACAGCTTCTGTTATGGCACAAGCTGGTGACAAGCTATCTTCCGACTTTTCACTGGGGAAGCAGCAAGGCAGTAGACCAGTACGGGCATTGACACAGCCAGAGAGGGCCTACAGAATGGAAATACAAGTGCCTCCATCACCAACAGACATTGCAAAATCAAATACAGCTGTGTGTGTTTGCAATGAAACTGTAAGGACTGTTATTGTGCCTTCTGAGAAGGCTGTAGATTTGCCATCTTGTAGAAATAATCATGCTGGTCCATCACACAGGACAGAGGAAGTAAGATACGGCTTACAAGATCAAACCAGTCTAAAAGCACGGACCACATCACCACCTTCTTCAGTGTCCACTGCCGTTGTACTTCCCCAGACTCCTATAACAAGGCCAGTTGATCCAACTGGAACACTGAGTAAAACTTCTAATTTTGTAGTGTGTCCAGAAGGAATCCCAAGTGCTAGACCTCCTCCTCAAGCCACGGACTCGCCCTCAGTCTCTACTAATCATTACAGTTCTCCAACATCCCACCAGCATATAGACTGGAAGACCTACAAAACTTACAAAGAGTACATTGATAACAGACGCATGCACATGTATGGTTCCCGAACAATACAGGAAAGGTTGGATAGTTTAAGAGCAGCTTCTCAGAATACAAGTGATTATAATCAAGTGATGCCAAATCGCACTGCTTCACAGGTACGACGCAGGAGCACCTCCCATGACAGGGTTCCGCAGTCTGTTCAGATCAGGCAGAGAAGCATATCCCAGGAAAGACTCGAAGATCCTGTGTTGATGAAAGAGTGGCCACGAAGTGCTTCCCAAGATACTCTAACTTCACCATCAGTTAATGCTAGGAATCACAGGGCTCAGTCATGGGATTATCTCAGCAAACAGGGTGAAGTGGTAGAAAATTATCATTCTGAGAATCTGATCGCAGATAATAATGGTGATAGGAGGAAGACTTACAAGTGGGCTGGTTTTAATGAACAAGATGATCAGCGAGGTATTTATGAGCGATCTAGACAGCATGCATTTCATATGTCCCTTCGGGGTCAAAATTTTTCTATGGCTCCGAGTGCTTATACGTCAGACAGCAGGAGAACAGGTAGTCGAGCTTCTCTGCCTGGATCTCATTTTCAGAAAGTACCACCAGATAGAAAACTACTGCAGTCTTCTCGAGATTTGCAAACTCCTGGAGGAGTTTCAAAAGCTTCAGCTATTTCACAAGAGAGATTGTCTCTCACACCAGCCAGAAGTTCTAAAAGCAGCTCTTCAAAGAACTCTGTTCCCTATGCAGCAAAACCATCATTCCCCCTTAACCAGGGCCTGGATGTTATTGCCAGCAAAGACCAAAGAACAGTAAATCACTTGCATCAGGGTGGCCTGTTAAACCAACAGTCAAGGATCCGAGCAGAAGGTGCCCCAGATCACAAAACAGAAACTGGCAAAACCATCCAATCCTCCCCCCTGTCTCCAGCTTCCGCCAAACTTGTTCAACCAACAAGTGAGACTTCAACTACCTCTGACAATATAGATGGCTCAATCAGACAAAAGATTCATGATTTTGAAAGGGAAGAAGTCCGTGAGTCTGAAATCCTGCAAACAGATGTTCAGGAAAATGACAAAGACACAGTGGTCATGCGGGACAAATCACCTTCTGGCCACCAAACACCACAGCCTTTGAGGCATCAGTCCTACATTCTTGCTGTAAATGAACAAGAGGCAGCCTCGGACACTACCTGTTGGTTACCCAATGATGCTCGGAGGGAAGTCCACATAAAAAGAATAGAAGAAAGGAAAGCATCAGGTTCTAGCCCCCCTGGTGACTCATTGGCTTCTATTCCATTTATTGGTGAGTTAAACTATTCTAGTGTACATCAAATGCCACTCTCTGCTATAGATGATGGTGGCCACCATGCCAGGTAGTAGGCTGCTGTTCCTGTATACTCTGAGGTTCAAGGCATGGGGCTCTTTTCTTATCTAGAGTAAAATTAGGTTGATAAAACTAAATATATTCTTTAGTGGAGGAAAAAAATGTTCTGTTTTGTTTGGAGTCCTGGAGGATCCATATAAAACAATCTACACTGTGTTGATATTTTTCTAGAATTTTCCTTAACCCCCTGGAGAAGCCTACATTATATAATAGAACTGTCTGGTTATCACTCCATAATGCTCTAATGCTGTGTATATGGACAACTAACATTTGCAACACCTTTCCAAATACTTTTACTCCTCTAGTATAAAATCTATTTGGAATCCAGTAAAGAGAAAAGATGGGTGCAAATCCATATAAGGGTAGCTTGTGAAAAAGTTTTTCAGCTGAAAAGGTAACGTGAAAGCTTTGAGACCAATATGGGCTTGGAGATGCTAACGTTGGTAGGGGTTACAGGGTTTGTGGAAGCAGAATGTGAGAAGACAGAGAGATTTACTTGTGGCCTGTGGCACAAACAAGGCTGGAATTATAGGGAGCTTATAGGAAGGGTGCTCAGCATTGTTTAGTTAATTTAGAAGAGAAACTCAGGGAAGGATTTTAAGTAATAAAAAAACCCAAACCCCAAAACAAATTAAGAATCCAGTTTTGTGCATGTGAGGAATTAGTCATCTGCTGAAGAGTATTTCAGTAGCAGAGCATTTCTGTTCTAGTCAAGTAGTCAGTGCCTGTATCATCTTTACCCTGCAGTTGTTATTGAGTTGAGTTGTCTTTTGCTATGACTGGTTTAATCTTTTAGACTGTAGATGTCTGCAGACCATTTTCCGCATGTGTGTGTTTATACCTGACTGTGTTCTTGAATTTCGTACAAGTAGTATTTAGAAATTGCTTGATTTTGATTTTCAAACTGAGGTATGTGAAAAACAAGTCATCTTAAAATTCCCCAGGTTTTTACAGATTAGATTAAGGGGAGTTACAGATACGTTGTCTGAACACAGTTGTCTTCTATTGTGGATCCGCAGCAGTGATTTTCTCCCTAGAGTTGTCTCCAATGTCTGCTACTAGTAAATAACAAAAAATAGCAAAGGAGCTTTGTGCTTATTGGAGAATGGAAATAATACAAAAGAGATAATAATTTTGTTCTTTGGACAGAATTTTGTTACAACATAACAAAAAAACATTCTTAGCTAGCAGTTCATTTTCATATTGGCTTTTTCTTCTTGAATGAGCATTTTATGGATTTTTTTTTATTACTGGATGCATCAGTATACAGTGTAATTTTGGATTCTTCCTTACAGCCTGTTGATCTTTCTTTGAGTTAGTTCAAGTTTGTAAGGCATGTAACTGCTTTGTGCAGAGCTCTTTAATAGTACACTTTAAGTCAGTGTTTGGCACTTGATTTAATCTTTGTGTAGTATTTGTACTTACTTTGGAGTGCTTGCTGGGATTTCTCTAATTCAGTTAAATTTAAATGTTGTTTGAAAGTCAGATCAGGATTATAAAAATAGAGACCAACCTTTTCTACAGAATCTCCTATCTTGATTTTGATGAAGATTTCCCATTGCTTCCTACTTATGTGTCTTTCTTCCAGATTTTTGAGAAACATGTTGATTGAAGTTCAAAGAAACCTTAAACGTGGCTATTGTACTGCATTCTGGTAGCAGCTGAGCAGTTTAGAAGAAACAAAGTTGTAATGCTCCGCTGCGGCCTCTTGGCATAACACCACATGGGGGTGCATGAATTCTTGTGAGGTGAAGCCTCCTGAATGTGCTAGAAATACTAAACTGGTGCTGCTGGAGCATGGGCACAGTCTGAGCCAACACTGTGCTTGTCTTCCTAGCAAGAAATTCTTGAGCTGGTACCAATGCTGTGGAAAATTTCCACCACAGCTCCAGCACATTTAAGATGAAATAATCCTCTCTGAATACAAAGAGCATCAAATGCCACTGATAGTGGGCATCTTCTGAAGTTACAATTAACGTGCATCATGCTAACTTTGCTTGTTCCACTATTATTATGCCTAATTACAGATTAAGTTGTTAAAAGCCTTACTTAAATCAGGCGGATAAAGACCTAGATCTACTTTAAAACTTAGTTAAAGGCTATTTAACTCTTGTGATGGAAAATCACTTGTGTTTTGGTTCGTTTTTTCTTTCTTTGTTTCTTTTTCCTTTTGTCTGATGATTGAGAAGGATGTTACTTTGAATAAAGATGTCCCTTGATGTTGGTAACCTCTCTGCTTACCATATGTTGATATCTACTTAATTGTTTTTTGCAGTATTAGGTTTTATTAACTATGGTTCGTTCCATAAAGACACTTTTAAAAGTTATTTGTACAGTATTTGGAGCAGTGTAAAAAATGTAATTTGGGGAGAACAACTGTCTTCCAAGGTTACATATTATATTATTGCCATTTAAAATACTTATTTTTATTATCACTTTCTTCTCATTAAAAATAGTAGATATGGCCAGATCATACTTGGATGGAAATTCAGCCAGTAACAACTGTATTCTGCAGCAGTGATTTGTGACTAACCTGCTCTTGCAAATAGCACATCAGGATGACTTTATCTCTTTATAAGCAGCACACTACCTTGCACTGAAAACAGAAATCAAAGCAGAGTTTCAACTGAGCTTGCTTACAGTACATTCTTGCAGGTCTTATGATGGTTGACTGAAAAACTGCCTTTTGACACTAGACCTTGCACAAAATGCTATTCTGAAGCAGGAAGATTAAATTTTGGGTTGCATTTGTTAATAGAAATGAGAGATCTGCTCAGAGCAAAGCTAGTATAGGTAGATATAATCTCTTTTATATGAGAAAATTATTTATTTGAAAAAAAATTGGTAAGGTACTCCATGCTCAAGCGCTTTTCTGGTCTGGATGTAAGGCATGCCACCCAAAGGGATATTGACAGGCTTAAGAGGTAGGCCTGCGCAAACCTCATGAAGTTCAACAAGGCCAAGTGCAAAGTCCTGCAGCTGGGTAGAGCAATCCCAAGCACAAATACATCTGAACAGAGGATGGATTGAGAGTAGTCCCGAAGAGAAGGTCATGGAGGTGCTGGTTGAGAAGCTCGAACTGAGCTGGCAGTGTGTGCTTGCAGCCCAGAAAGCCAACCACCCTGGCCTGCATTAAAAGAAGTGTGACTAGCCGGTCAAGGGAGGTTATTCTGCCCATCTGCTCTTATGAAACCTCACCTGGAATACTGCATTCAGTTCTGGAGTCTCAGCACAGGAAGGACATGAATCTATTAGGGCGAGTTCAGATGAGGGCCACAGAGATTGATCAGAGGGCTGGAGCACCTTCCATATGAGGACAGGCTGAGAGAGTTGGGATTTTTCAGCCTGGAGAAGAGAAGGCTCCGAGGAGACCTTATAGCAGCCTTCCAGTCCCTGAAGGGGGCCTACAAGAAAGCTGGGGAGGGGTTCTTTTATCAGGGACTGAAGGGATGGGACCAGGGGTAACAGTTTAAAGCTGAAAGAGGGAGATTTAGATTAGGTATCAGGAAGTAGGGGTTTTTTTCCTGTGAGGGTGGCGAGGCACTGGCACAGACTGCCCAGGGAAGTTGTAGATGCCCCATCACTGGAGGTGTTTAAGGCCAGGCTGGAGGAGGCTTTGAGCAAAATCATCCAGTAGAAGGTTGTCCCTGTCTGTGGCAGGAGGCTTGGAACTGGATCATCATTAAGGTCTCTTCCAAGCTAAACCTTTCTACGATTAGTACTGAAACGAAAATGATCATCAATTACTGTGTTTTGCAGAACCTACCATCCTTCCTGTCCCTGCCCATCGCAGGGGGACTGGAGCTGGATGACTGTATTAGCAAGTGTGTTGTTGTTTAATATATTTTTTTTCAGACTTGTAATTTGTACTTGTAATTTGTAACAGTTTCTGTTAGAGAGCAGCAAATGATTAATTTCTGACCTAATTTTGTGTGTTAACCTGCACTGAGACAGGTATTAAAATGCTACTTGATATTTTTCTAACTGTCAGGAAAAAATCTATTTATAATGTAGTTATTTTACTGTGTTTCTTAGACATAGATGTCTAGTGTGCATCTCTGAGATTAGAAGCTAGTTGGAAACTTTTTTTTTCATTCTTACATTATTTATCATAGAATAGAAAGCAATTTAAAAAAAAGTATAATCCAACTCCTGGACTGAGTTGAATGAATCATAGACCTACCCACTTGAGTGAAACGGAGGAATGGAACTGCTTCAATACCAAACCTGGCTGCAGTATGTTTGGACACCAGTGCAGTGTAGCTTTTTGACCACCATTACTACTAGGTGAATGTTCTTTCCAACTTTACAGTGGGTTGTCATGTGAAAATTAATTTTTAATTGACATGTTTTAAGACACTTAGCCTAAATAAACATAACCTTGAAGTTTAACTTTTTTTCCGTATCAACCAAATTTATAGTCATCCTATTACAGAGCTATTCTTGAAGGTGTGCAGTAGTGTTGGATAAGTACAAAGACTTTTCCTGAGAGGTGTGATCCCATTTTTTAAAATATCTAGTACATCCGTACCCTAGAAAAATTTTAGGTCATTCCACTATTAATTTGTCAATAAGTGAGAGAAAATTAGATAAAAATATTTGACTAGACTTTGATAACACCAAAGTGTTGTAAAAATTAGATGAATGCCCTCTCTCTGGCTGAAATGGGTGCTTAAGGAAAAGTGTAAGAACAGGACAAGGATATACAGTACTTAATATTAGTGCTGTCAGTTCTCTATCCATTTGCACTTTACAGCTTACTTGAGCCAATGATTTTAAGTGCTCCATAAATTTCTTCATTCTCTTGTATAATGGTAAAATTTTACTGTTCAGTACCCTGTATTAATTTATACAAAGATTTGCCACATCTGATAGCTTTAACTACATGGTATTCTCTTTTGTGTGTTTTTTGAAACCTGTCTCCTGCTGGCCAAATGTTGTCAGAGTAACAAACAACTGCTCTTGATCCACCATTTCCACGCCACTCATGGTTTTCTCTCTTGATTGCTTCTACCCTTACTGCAGGCAAAAAAATGTTGTAGTTACTGTGCTAGTAATTAGGCAGACCCTGTTTCTCCTCTTAGTCTGAGAGCTGTTCTTCATGCTAGTTTTCAAAAACAAATATTTTTAACTGTGTTCCAGTAGGTATTTTCCTACAAACTTCTGTTTGCAGTGTTTGCATACTTGTTGATTAACGCAGGATAAGTTTAGCTGACTTCTAATGAATTCTGCTCAACCTTTTTAGTTCTATTTTTTTTGTTACCAAATACTTCCTTTTGTAAAATGAGTTATGGAATTAGGAGATGACAGATTCTGAAGCACTTAGCATTAGTTAAAACTTTCAGACATCTCTATTATATATGTAGTTGCATTCTTCTGTTATACTGGATGTAGAGGTCTGTAGAGTTTATCTTTCGCAGTACCTACCTTTAAGTAAGAAGCTATTTATATATATATTTATTAATTTTTTTTAAGTGAAGCATGTGCTGTATCTTTCCTGTTTTTTCCTGTCTTTTCCCTTAAGTCCTCCTTTGCAGGCTGCTTAGGCTCTGGTGCAGAGGGTGGCAGTGTTAATGCACTCATATTGAAAGTGGTTCTATTCTTGACAGTAGAAAATAAATTTGTAAATTTACACACACATGAAAAGGGTTATGACAGTTGGAGTAGAGACAGATTAGGGGAAATAATTAGTAATGTTCTCACCTGCAATAAAGAAATAAGTGAAAGAATATACTTGTTTTTTTTGTTGTGAGAAGAGATAAGCATCAAGCAGATGGAAATTCAAAACCTCAAAACTTCTGCAGCAGGGATTGTTGCTTGTCACCTCAAAATATGTGAATACCTTAAGGGCAAATGGTAGCCGAAATACAGATGGTTGATATGGCATGTTTTAAGGAAATGTTAGCAAAAACTGTTGATAGTCAAGGTGGATGTGAGCATCTTCTTTCTGTTTTCTGCAACTTACTACCTACCTATTCCATGCTACTAAAACAGAAATTTAACTGCAGTAGAAATTACAGCTGACAGATGTTCATTTTTGAGGGACTGTTGCTTCCATTATTTTAGTGATAGCATTGGCACAGCTTTTAATGTGTCATCAGTGTTTCTAAGATAAGAATCAGTCTTCTATACTTTTTTTTCAGGATTTTACAGTGTGGCCTGCCAAATTACTGTTGCTCCAGGCTGAAAATGTCAGTGTTTCCTATCCAAAGAACAATTTAAAAATTATTGTGGTATTTTGAAGTATTGCAGCCAAAAAACAAAACTACAAATTAGTGTTTCAAATACTGTTTAAATGTTTCTGTGATTCTAAATTTTTTTTTAAATAAACTTAAAATTTGAAGCCAATGATTCCTAACACCTAGAAGAGTTCTAATTGAGTAGAAGCATCAAATTTATTTGGTAATGAGTTATGTTTTCAAAGCATAAATCTTCCTAGTATATCTTTGTAACTTAAAATAATAATTACAGATAATAAAGTAATGCTATTAGGGTTCTTGGCCAAAAAAAAGGCATTGACAGTTTTCCTTTTTTTATGTGGTGTGGTAACACTGCAAACAGGAACCTTTTCATTATTTTGTGTTACTTTACTTTACAAAAAAAGGTAGTAATCCATTTGTTTGTTTAACACTGAAATAAACAACAGACTGTCATAGATAAGGTTTTCCGGATAGTTTCATATGAAGAGTAATCTTGGGTACCCTTTTTCTGTTTGTGTGAAGCTCAGTATAATAAACATATTATTTACATGAGCGCATTAGCAGAGGGCTGGATTTGATGATTCAGGAGGCTTGTTCCAGCTCTGTGTTTCTGTGACTTACGGAAATGAATGTGCTCAGCATGCAGACGTGTTCTCATTATATTCTTCTGGCTACATGAGGATAACTACATAAAACAGATATATGAAGAGGTTCTTTGTAAAGACAATTGGTGCTTTCACTGCTGGAAGTACTTAAAAACTAACAACCCCCCACCCTCCTATTTTTAAAAGATTGTGTTTTGAAAAAGGAGGTAGTGAGTCATGATGTATCTTCTTTTCAAATCATGTGTTTGAGACTTGCAAGTCTTCGTTTTTGGAGTTTTTATGGTTGCAGGTTGAAGGATAATATGCGGCAGCTCGTACTTAAGGATCTGCAGCAAAACATTGTTGTGGGGTGTTGATTAGTTCTTTGTCCTGTCTTGTATGATAGCAGGGTTATTTCCATATAGCTTTTTTTGGTTGAACAATTAATTTTTGTTTATTGGTTATTTCTGGCCTTCTTACTATGCAGACAAAATAGTGTATGTGGTCTTTTAGTTTGATTGTCTTCCTGACAGGCTTTTAAGAGAAACGATGTGTGTTAGTATGCCTGTGTTTACCTTAAATTGACCTTTTTTTGAGGTTTCTTGGAGATGAGTACCCTCTAAAAGAAACCTTTTTTTTAAACTTCCTTTCTGTGTGTTGAAGATCATCTTCCTACCTCCCATATCCTGTCTGTCCTCTGTCCTTTCTTCTTGCATTCTTTCCAGTGGTGCCTCTTCTTTGTGGCCTCTATCCCTTGCTCTGCTCGCTGTCACTCTGCTTGTGCCTTCTGCCTCAGCAGCCTTCACTTGACTGCTCATGACCTGCCTGCTGCGAAGGTGAAGGGAGGGGATATGCAGGGAAGAGATCACACCTTCACTCTGTTTGGCACTTGTTGGACAAAAGCCCTGAGCAGTGTGGTTTGAATTCAGTGCTAACTCTGCTCAGAGGAAGAGGTTGGCAAAGGGAAACTTCCAAGGCTCACTCCCACCTGAATAATTCTGTGATTAATTTAAATCATATTTAAAGTTGTCAGAATACACACCCTTCTGTGTTCAAGTGTTTAAGTTGTTACTTTCAGACCTTACTGTGGTATCCTGAAGGACCACTCCAGGAGATTCAGGTATAAACAAAGGCATTACTTTTTATATTAATCATGACAGAATTGTATTGTAGCAGCATAGGAGGGTATGATACAGGCCTGTGCTTTTTTCCAGTGATTTTTTTGTGTGTGTTCATTCCTTTAAATCTTTGTAAAATTAGTTGATACTGTTCCTTAGTTGCTAATGCACAGAATGGGAATAATGCATCCTCTTTGTCATGGTTTCTCACCCATGTAATCCTCAGGTCTGAAATCTCCAGTTCTGCTAGTGAGTCCATTCAGTGTAAATTTGTGTCTTTGCAGAATCAGAAAGTTAGTATTTTTCCAGATTGCTTACGTTGTGTAGAGATGCTCCTTCTCTTTGAAGGTCCCTGATCTCCAGCTGCACTTCAGTACAGATGTGCTTTGATACATGAATTTCTCTACTTCAGCTAGCAAATAAATTAATGCAAGGTAACTGTAATTGGAGCTGTGCTGCCCTATTATTACAATCTTTCAGTGTGTTACCCACTGTAAATGTTTTTGCATGTAAAGGTTCTTCCTGAATGAAGATCAGTAGTTGCAGCTGTGGTCCAGTTGCGCACTCATGGTCAGGGGTGACAGGTGGCATCTTGCCTTTTGACAGAGATGCAGTGCTACCTCTCTTGGGACGCTTCATAGACATTAATGCAGAACAAAGTCTTTTCTCAAATCAAAAGTATATCTTTTTAAGTAGTCTTGGAGTCCTTGGCCTTTTTGTTACAGTTTTTTTTAAGGGACACTGATAATCCATGAGAAGACAAACTGAAAGGGAGTTGTTTTGTGTGGCTTCTCCTCTGGCTTGTTTGTCCTGCACGCTTCATCACATTTTGGACACAGTAATTTTCATTGATCAATGAGCTGAACACATGCTTTCACCGGCTGTGCAAGGAGTTTTGGAGTGCAGATACACAGATTAACGAAGGAAACTGAAAAGGGAGACAAACTGCAAGCACTGAAGAAGAAAGTCAAAATACAAGGGATGTATAGCATATATAACTGTCTAGGTATTGGTTTTCCACTGGACAGCAGGGGTGGAGTTTGCTGGTACGTTGAATTAGTGTGTACGTCATGGTTTGCTCTAAAATCACTTTACATTATGTAAAAGCTTGCCATTAGCTGACCTTCAGCCTCTTCAGAGACTGAACAGTGTTATTTCCTTCCTGTACCAATGCAATTTACTGTTTCTTTAAAGCTTGCCTGTTTCTAAACCCACTTTTAATTTTGATTCATCTGGGGTTTAGATTCACTGTGAAGTAATAACAATTTGAATAATTATTGTTGCTTTCAAGGACTTAAAAACTACTTTCCTCAGCTGAATTCTTGGATTTAAGTGTTATGGGAAATTGTCTAGTGGTGCCTAACACTTCGGTATTCACAGCTTGCCCAGATTTATTTCAAGCAGTGGCATTTTTGTAACTTTTGGGAGTAGGCTGCAACCCTTTGAGATATATCTATAACATCAGTAACTTAAAGCTGAGCACTTTTGTTTGCAAGCTGTAAACTAATTAATTGTTCAGTGAGTGGTTCTGTTCTTTCGTTGCTGTCCCTGTGGTTTTTTGGGATTTGCTGCAGGGAAGCTGAGCTAGCAGGCAATAGGACATTGAGCTGTTGTAATTTTGGAATGGAAGTGTAATTGAGGTTCTTCCTATCTCCTAGCTGCTGTATAGAAGAGGTCTATGAATACTTCTGATTTACCACTGTGGATGCAAGGAAATCTCGATTTTTAAATTGTAGTATCCTAGGTTTGCTGTGAATTCTTTTGCTTTCACTTTTTATTAATGTTTCTAGTTTACTGCTGGGGGTTTTTTTGGGGGGAATGGATGCTGGTTTTAATATATAACTTTAAATATTACAATGTTTTCAACTCCACACAATTTTGAGGGCTGTCATTGCTAGACTTTCCTCTACTTAAATTGTTTATTGCCTTGTTTTATATTTCCATTGCCAAATTTTGATGGTACAAGTGCTGCCTTAAGAGAACTGTCAGTGACTGTTGGAAAGCACAATGCAGCGCACACAGTTGTGGTCACACAAAGTGAAGAATAAACCTCTGTGTGTGAATGTTCATTGATTTCAATGGGCTTTTCAGTAGCTCTGCATATTACAATTCTTAGCATCTAGTATACATTCATATTCATTGTAGCAGTATGGTTCAGCCCCTGCTCGTGACTTGATTTTTTTATTTTTCCCATTCCTTCTTCTACCGGAGCATGAAGTAGAATTCTTTTTCAGTATTAGTGATGTATTCTAGAAGATGTTACAGCTCTTCTCTCAGAATAATTGAAAATGCATCTTTTGGCTTCTTCCATCTTGTAAGAAACATGTTAAATGCTAGAAATATGTAGAGCTTTCTGGAATTTCATGATGACCCTTGTGGCTGTTGAGACTGTGAGGTGCTGGCCATGTGTGGCATGCAATCGTTTGTATGAACAATTAGTGGAAGAATTAATTGGTATGTAGTAGTGCCATCTTTTAACAATATGAATACTTGCTTCTCTATTTGAATATATGGGAGGGCAGGAACTGGTACATCGGATGCTGGAAATCTCCTTAAAATGTGGTTTTGCTTGGTTGTAACTTGGCTTTGTTATTTAAACATTAGCTTAAGTAAAATGGATTTTGGTAATCTGAATGCCCATATTTTATTGTAGGAAATCATGCTTATCTGTCTCTTGAATGTAAACTTATTGATGTAATAAGTGTGGGTTTCTTTTTTTTCTTCAATTTATGCACATAAACAAAACTAGTCTATTTGAAAATATTATGAAAATTTAATGAATAATTCCTGTTTTATTCACTCACAGCAAAATCAAATCAAAAGTATGATGTCCTTTGCTCTCATCTCTAGCTTACGATTAATGTCCTTACAAAATGAAATAGGTTTCTCTTAAAAAAAAAAGTACATTTGACAGTGTGAATTAATTGGACCCTTATGCTTGTTTGAAAGGCTTCATGTTTAGGATACTTAATATAATATCCCAGTAATGAATTCACACAGCTGTCTAGTTTGAACATTTGATGAATGTATTTAATATGTTGATATATGACACGTTGCCTTTGTAGATGAACCGACTAGTCCTAGTATTGACCATGATATTGCACACATTCCTGCTTCTGCTGTTATTTCTGCATCTGCTTCTCAAGCGCCAGCTGTAACAACTGTTCCTCTCAGTCCTACATCTCCAGCCCCTTTAATTCGGCGACAGCTTTCACATGATCATGGTGAGCATTGATTTTAAATTTTTTTTCTCTTGTGCAGCTTTTTGCTTTTACACCCTGGAGAACAGGAGTGAGAATAATAGACTATTTTATTGCTTGAAATAATTTGCAAAAATGTGATTTCAGGTTCTTACTCAAAAATTTCTATTTGTTTATAGAATCTCTCCGACCTAGTGTCCTGGATAGCCAGCCTGCTGCGAAAACTGAGAGATCAAAGTCCTATGATGAAGGACTGGATGACTACAGAGAAGAGGGAAAATCGTAAGTTCATGAAAAAAAACCAGTTAGTTTGGAGCTCTGTTTCTTAAAGTGCATAAAATCTTATTTTCAAATTTGTTTTTCTCCCAACAGATCCATTAAGCATGTATCTAGTTTAAAGGGGATTAAGGTAGGTGTGTGTATATATATAACAACTCCTAAGAATTACACATACTGCTGTGACAAGTTGTGTGAATTATCAGTTTGTATAACTTGAGTTATATTTGTTAAACACAGACATGGAGTTTGCTGGAATTGCTATTCATAAAATTTTTCTTAATTTTGACCAATTTTGACATTTAAATAGAATATAATGTTTTTCCCCAATTGGTACTGTATGTGTTGCATAAGTAAACATGGTCTCTTCTTTTTTTTTATTAGCCTTACCACATGGTCCTTGATTTTTCATTTTCCTCAGCCCCCATATAAAGTGCTTTTGTAAAAACTTGCTAATTAGAGTCTAAGACTCCTGAAGTTTCTCAAGTATTCCTGGAATGTGTAAGGTCACTGTTGCTGTATGGAAACTTTAGAAATTATATTTTCCTGGGGGTTATTTAAGGGCTTTTTGCTGAATGGGATGTCAGCTTCTAAAGAGAGAATCACTTTGAATGTAGTGACTGTAGAGAAATGTGTTTAGAAATACACTGTGGGGTTACTTCTGCGATGTTTTCTTAGGTCACAGACAGCCAGAAATCTTCAGAAGACTCTGGTTCCCAAAAAGATTCATCTTCAGAGGTCTTCGGTGATGCCTCCAAGGAAGGATGGCTCCATTTTCGTCAGCTTGTTACAGACAAAGGAAAGGTACCTGTTGTATTTGGTTTTTTTTAACCTAGCACAAATATTAAGCTGGAAGAAACGGAAGATAAGAAACTTAAAGCCTTCCTGTTTTGCTTTTTTAATTAAAATTTTTGGGATATGCACATCAATAACAAGAGTAACAACATTTTAGACCTGTTAGAACACTGACTTCACTGAATGAATTCCTCAGCTACTTTTACAGATTGCTTTCTGGACTGTCTTCTGTACTTCTGAGCTGATAGGATGAGAGTAAATGGCTTCAAGTAGCGCCAGGGGAGATTTAGATTGGGTATTGGGAAATATTTCTTCACTGAAAGGATTGTCAGGCACTGGCACAGGCTGCCCAGGGAGGGGGTTGAGTCACCATCCCTGGATGTATTTGAATGTGTAGATGTGGTGCTTAGGGACATGGTTTAGTGATGGGCTCATTAGTGTTAGGTTTATAGTTGGACTTGATGATCTTAAAGGTCTTTTCCAACCTAAATGGTTTTGTGATTTTTTTGTGATTATAATTTTACATTTCAAAGCATCTGTGAAGTAAAATGTTTTCTGAAGACTTAAGTAGTAAGGATCATTCCCTTGATAATTATAGTCTGAAAAAGCTGTGGTTTTCCTGAATGTTGTGGAGTTAAGTTCAAATTAACCTTCTGTGCAAAAAGAGACTTAACACTTGAGGAAAACTGGGAATCAGGAATTGCAGTGATGTGTGAGTGTGACTTGAATGAAGTTTAGAAGTCATGCGGAAGAGACCGCTAAATATTTTTTACTATATTTTTATTAATGCCTCAATTCTAGTTGTTACATTCTGTTTCTGCTGTTGTAAGTGAACACACTGTTAATGAGTGATCAGAGAAGGCTGGCTATTGAGCAGTTGGAGAACTTCTGTGTAGTCTTTCCACAGGCCATTTTTCAAAATAGTGCAGGTAGATGGTTAGTCTTTTTTTAAAAAAAAATTCTGGAGGTAGGTTTTTTAAATCCAGAAATATTCATTGTAACAAATACGCAAACTAACATATCGGCCGATGTTTTTCAGCGAGTTGGAGGGAGCATTCGGCCATGGAAGCAATTGTATGTTGTTCTTCGAGGTCATTCCCTGTATTTGTACAAGGATAAAAAGGAACTAGTGACCCCATCTGAAGAAGAACAACCTATAAGCATCAACGCTTGTTTGATAGACATCTCATACTGTGAAACCAAGAGGAAAAATGTATTTAGACTCACCACATCAGACTGCGAGTATCTATTTCAAGCAGAGGACAGAGAGAATATGTTAGCATGGATTAAAGCAATACAAGACAACAGCAACTTAAATGATGAGGTAATCTTACAATATATAATATAGAAGCCATAGGTCTAGTCTTATAATTAAAAATGGATTATTTTTTGTAATTAACACTTCAGTGAAAGAAATAATTTACCATTATGCAATAGACCAAAATGTGTACAGGACCGTAAACCAAAATGAGGTGAAAGGCAAGGTAAATTAGTAAATAGAATTAAGAAAATCCTTATGTACTTACAATGAGAGCAGGCTTCAGAAATAAATGAATTAGCAGCATTGCTGATTTGACTAAACATACACTTTACATATATTAAACTGATCTGTCAAATCCCTAATTCTTTTCAGAAGGCAATTGCAGTATTAGAACCAGTATGTTCTGTCTTTAGGGTTGCGTTGCAAAATGGTGAGTGCAGTGGTACAATGTGATGAGTTTCCTGATAGCTGAAAAGTGAAACTTCGAAGGATACATGGTTTTCTGATTAAAGGTTGATGTTTCTATGAGTTAAATGTTAGTGCTAATTACAAAAGGCAAACATACACTACTCTATAGTGTAGTGATGTCTGTCTGGATATTGTCTTCAGTACATTCTCATTTCAGTGATGAGCCACACAGGGATATTTTTGTCCGTGATTGTGCACATCTCTTCAGATCTGAAATAATTATGCAAAGAGAGATAGATTAATAAACATTATTAGATGAATGAAAGCACATTTGAATTCATGCTGTTTCAGCAGTATGTGTAGTAGTAGTTCTATAAGTACTGTCCAGATAAGTTTGAATTTTTCATAGTGGTAGGGTATGTTACTTACTATGTTTTCTATTTGAGGTTACCTTCAATTTAAGAGGATTTAATCAGATTGTATTGCTTGGAAAAGAAATCTAAATAGCAAAATTACATTTGTTATTGAATTATTATTTATTGAATTATTCACTCCAATTTTCCTTATAGTTTTAAAATGTTCTGTCCTTATTGTTCTCAAGGACTACTTGATATTTTTTTTAACTGTACTGAAATGTTCTTTTTTTCACCTGTGGTGTGTTTATGGGAAGAGTCAATTGTATTCTGAAAATGTATTTGTTATGTTCTATAAGACTGTAAAACAGATCTCAATTCGTTTTATAGGATACTGGTGTTACTAGTAGAGATCTAATTAGTCGGAGGATTAAAGAATACAGTACAATGATGAGGTAGGTGGATTATATGCTGCCAGTGATTTTTGTAGGCTTCTTATCTAGCTTCTTTTTACTGAATTAATGCATCTCCTTTCAGTTCTTCAAGCAGCAAAACGGAGCCATCTCCCAAAACACCTCGCCAGAGTCTAAGTATCAGACAGACTCTGCTAGGAGCTAAAGCAGAGCAGAGGACCCAGAGTCCACATTCTCCTAAGGATGAGTCTGAAAGGAAGCTTCTCGTTAAAGGTCTGCATGTTTTGTTTATATCTTTGGTTCCATATAGTCACAGTGAGGCCATTGTGGTACCTTTCTCAGTTTCTTCAAGCTTATGAATATACAGATGCAAACCAAGTATTAATAGGTTTGTTTTTTTAAGCTACAGCTGTAGTTGCATTTCTTGTAACTGCTTCATTTAGATGTGATGTTAGGCATACTTCAGGTCTTCTCAGATCCAGTTCTCTCTCAAAAGAGTTTGGTTTATATATATTTTTTTTTTCCTACAGCTCCATATGGTGTTAAAAGTATTGAAATACAGGTACTGTGCTTCTTGTGACCAAAAGTGTGCCAAGCTTTGGAAATAATTCTATTTGTAATTTGTACTTTTGTCCCCAACTGACTTGGAAATAACACTATAAATTCATATTTTAAATAATGATGTTGAGAAACCACAGTTGCTCACTGAAGTGTTTTGGAAATAAAGAACCATTTTGTTTCCTGATCTTTAAAATATATGAGTGAAACTATTATTTTTGCAGAACAAAATTACTGCCTGCTGAGTTCTAAAGGAGTCTGATGAGCTGGCAGTGAATTCCATCAAGTCACATCACATGCTAGGTTTTCTTTTTTTTTTTTATTTTTATTTTTTTTCTTCAAAGAATGTGTGAATGTCTGGTATTTCTGGTCAGACTCTGCTTGTAAGGATGTTGCACAGAAATTCAGGAAACTGGTTGAGCAATCACTTTGATTAAACACCTTTGAACAATTCAGTCTTAAATTTAAGCTATGACCGACTTCTGTTTTATGCTCCAACAAATGTCCCTTTTGTCCTGCTGTGCCATAGATTATGTAAATAAATTGCAGGTATTAAGTAAATATCATATCTTCTGAAAGAATATTTCCAGAAACACTTGATTAAGAAGGAAGTACTACTGCATTAGGTGACTTGCAGTACGTGGTATGTGGGAAGTATAATTTGCTACATTAATTGTATAGGAGAGATAAACAGAGCTACTGAACTTTTAATCTGATTTTTTAATAGATAATGCTTTTGGGTACTTGAGACCTGTTTGAAATTATTTAGGAATGACTGGAATGTGGTAATTTTTGAAAGAGTAAGTATGACTGTATAGTTTTATAGGTATCTTGTGCAATACTGACTTAATCTTGTTTCAGTAAATGTAGATCTTAATTTAAAAAAAAAAAATGTGTGTGCCTATAGTCTTAGAATGATGAAATCGTACAGTAAATCTAGGGAGTGAGTGTGTTCAAACATCTCTCTTGCATCACAGAAAAGTAAGAGAAGATATGTTTAAGACAGACTAAAGTCTGGAGGAACCCAGGCCAATAAAGGCTAAAAATTGCAGTAGATGTCACTTGATCTTTTCAAATCTGTTATCTGTGTTCATGGTAGATTTGGTAACTTAAATACTTTTATTTTGTTTCTTTGTTTCCTTGTTTGCATTATGTTAACAAGAAAAAGATGAGACAAGCCCACCAAAAGACAAGGGGACCTGGAGAAAAGGCATTCCAAGTATTATGAGGAAGACATTTGAAAAGAAGCCATCTGCTGTAGGAACATTTGGTGTTAGACTAGATGACTGCCCCCCAGCTCATACCAACAAGGTATGGAAGGACAATTTTTCTTTCCATTGAGATTTTAAAATGCCTTTTGCATTAATTACTTTTAAATGTATATATAACTTTTCTTTTTCTTCAGTATATTCCTCTGATTGTTGATATATGCTGCAAACTGGTTGAAGAAAGAGGTCTTGAGTACACAGGAATTTATAGAGTTCCTGGGAATAATGCTGCCATCTCAAGCATGCAAGAAGAGCTCAACAAAGGAATGACTGACATTGATGTCCATGATGATGTAAGTCTTTGATCACCCTATTTCCCAGTTGAATTCCCAAAACGTTCTGGTTCTGTTGTGATTATAGAGATACAAAGCATGTCTGTTTGTTTGTTTGTTTGTTTTTTAATAAATGTGTAGAAATGGCGAGACTTGAATGTCATAAGCAGTTTGCTGAAATCCTTCTTCAGAAAGCTTCCAGAACCCCTTTTTACCAACGGTAAGTTGACATTATGATTTTTGTCTTTAGGAACTACTGTTGAACAGCTGTCTTAAATCTTTCAGATTGAGAGAAAAATCCAGTAGAATCATCCTAACTCAAATAAATACACTTTGTCTTCCTGAAAGAGCAGAGAGTCATCATGACCATATGGCTCAAGAATGAGAGCTGTACGTAGAATTTCTCTGATGGTGAAGGAATTATGAGTTTGCAAAAACATTGAGTAAAATTTGGACTGTTCAGCATTCTAGAAAAGCTGTTTTTTTCCCCACTGCCAACTTATATATAATATAGTATAATGGACTAATTTATGACTTGCAAATGTCATTCGTATCTATATCTATATCACCTGTATTTTAGGGGGCTGCAGCTGTGTGTGTGTACATATATATATATAAAAAAATCATATATGCATGATTAATTTCTGCTTTTTCAACAGATAAATATGCAGATTTTATAGATGCTAATAGAAAAGAAGATCCTGTAGAACGCCTGAAAACACTGAAGAGACTGGTAAGCTGAAATCAGATGTCTTGTACATGTGGTACAAAACTAGCATTAAATGCTTAATACTGATTGTTTGTTTCAGATTCATGATTTGCCTGAACATCATTATGAGACTCTAAAATTTCTTTCTGCACACCTGAAGACAGTAGCAGAGAACTCGGAAAAGAACAAGGTATCAGAAACAAAAATATAGTGTATTTGGGCTTTTTCATTCAGGAAGTTCAGGATTATTTCTGTTAAGGTGGCAATTGATTGTTCAAGATAAAATTCAGACCTTTGCTACTTTAAGATTTTTGGAGAAAACTAAGGACTCCTGCAAAATATGAACCTGTTTAGTGTTGCTCAAGTTTATTCAAACTGGTATTAATTATTTTGGGAATAAGTGCTTACATCCAAAATTTATTCCAAGCCCCCTGCGATGGGCAGGGACACCTCCCACTAGATCCAGCTGCCCAAGGCCCCATCCAACCTGGCCTTGAACACTTACGGTTAAATGCAAATTATAGTATTGCTTTTTTTACCTCTTGGGGAGGGGCAGCTGAATGCAAAGCTGTGCTCAGTATGAGCACACCTATTGATGCTTACCCTAGGGCAGGTAATATGGTGGCATTTGACTTGGCTACCAGTGTGCAGGGTACAGGAAAACAATTGAGATTGATGTTATGTAGAGGTACCTTTGGCCTACCTTGAGTCATTTAGAAGATCAGAAAATGCCTGTGTTCAATCAATATGGTAGGGTCAAACATCAGTTCTGCAAATAATACCTTCTAGTTAAATATGAATGAAACATATATCTGTGTGTGTGTGTGTATATATGTATTTAGCAAATTATAACATGTAGTGGAATAATAGCTGATATGATAGGGAAATTATAGCAGATGTCATTAAGTGCGATGTCTAAAGCAAGCATTTATCATGTTATGGTTTTGGTGTGCTGTATAATTGTTGTTTAAATGATAACTAATATTATGGACAATAAAAAGCTGGATTAGTCAGGTGATGTTATAGTTGTATGACTTGCCAAAGGCCACCATTCAAGTCAAAAGAGAGCATTAGTGGCTTGCGTCGTTATATTTGAACTTCCTTTTGGTAAGCACAAGGACTTTGCCTCCTATAAATTACTGGTCTATCCTATGTCACAGCAGTAAACTGTAAGTCAGTAGTAATTAAAATAGAGGTAAGTATAATGCCGCTGCTTGCTTGGAATTGTCAGAGATGTAATATTGAAAGCAGATTAAGTGGCCAATTAATACTGTAAGGTGACGGAGTAATTCCAAGCCTGTCTCATGTGTAGATGTGTTGGGTCTGTGATGTTTATCACTGCTGCCTCATACAAATTGAACTGAATAGGTTCATTGTCAGTAGCCATAATACCGTATTTGATTACCAGCGTATTGTTTTCTTAGTCATGTAAAGATTTTCAGGGAAAAAAAAAGAAAAATACCAGTGCCTTTTAATGAAAAAAAAAAAATTGTTAACTTGGGTGTTTCTAAGCAAAACAAATACCCTTGATGGAACAAAAAGCCTCGAAAGGGTGAAGAATGTACCTGAGTGTGAGTTTTCTGTGCTTGTGGAGCTATTTGCTTGCAGTGGGTTAAGGAAGTTTGGATTCTAGATTGCAGAAATGTTGGGTATATTTATTGCAACTGTGTATAGGACAGTTTCAGTGTAGTGGAAGATTGTATTTGAGTTAGTGTTTTTAAAAATGTTTTCTTTCTCCTTATTTAAAATAGTTCTCAGACGTTAATAGTGCTATATTAATGTACTTCACCGGTATCATTGTGTTTCTCATTATAAATGTATGATGTGGAAATATTTAATTTCTTAGATGGAACCAAGAAACCTGGCAATAGTATTTGGTCCAACACTTGTGAGGACATCTGATGATAACATGACACACATGGTTACGCACATGCCAGATCAATATAAAATTGTAGAAACACTCATCCAAAAAGTAAGTGGATGCATTTCATTATTGAAAAAAAGAAAGATCGTTCACAGATCTGCCGGCTTTTCTCTTATGGGGCCAGTTTGAGTCTGGTATTTATCCTTTGAACTCTGGGATATCATTTTTAGTTATGTCCATGTATGCTTGTTCCACATTTGGGTTTTGTGTTACCTGTGGTGTTTTCACATTTTTTATTTTAAATTGTAGCATGACTGGTTTTTCACAGAAGATGATGCTGAAGAACCTCTTGTAAGTATTGTCATAAATATTTGTATCATAATTATCTTAGTTTAGAATCTGCTTCTGCTCCCTATGGAATGTCTGTATATTTTTTATTAAATCACACTATGGTTTAATCTTCAGAAGCACATTTTTAGCTCTCCAGTCTTTGCAGTAATGATTTTTTTTAAAGCCATATATTTGTTTTAAATCTTAAAGCAAAATGGAAAGATAAGAACAGATGAGGAATGCGTATCCTCATGTGAATAATGCAGTTTTCTAAATGCTATTGAATAATATTGGACTATTTGTGAAACGATGATGAAGAGATCTTTGTTTATTAACTGTAGACAACAGGTCAGGAGGAAAACACTGTAGAATCTCAGCCAGTGCCAAACATAGATCATTTACTCACCAACATTGGAAGAACGGGAGTATCTCCTGGAGACGTATCAGGTAACTCTTGCCCGGACAGTGTTAGTCCGTAGGCTAGAATAACATACTCTGTTAACTCACTGTAACTCTCTCTTCCTCTTTTCTTTTACTAATGAACTGTTTTTCCCTTTTGCAAGAGATCATTAACACTTCTTAAGGATTTGAATTGTTGATAATCATGCATGGTATGATTTGGAAAACTTTGTTCTCTAACAGGAATACAATCATTAAAAAGATGAAGCTTGCACATACTATTTTATTTAATCACAGTAACCCATGCAATCATCATCGTGAGGTGAAGCAGTATGCTGCTGTAAAAATGGTTTGTTGTGATGGCAGAAAGACTGTGATCTTCAGTGATGTTCTAATATTGCTCCTTGCCAACACTGGCAATGCAAAAAAATGAGTTATGTTCTCTTATCAAGTAATGGACACAATAATAAGTATTGTTGCAGTATGTCTATACTAAAGCTGATTTCCTTCTGTTTATAAATGCCATCCTCTTGTGTGGCTAAGGACAAGCATTGCAGGCTCTTTTTTGGTGACTTCCTCCCCCTCCTTTCACTATACTCTTGCACTAACCCAGCATGTTATATCCCAAAATCTTATCCCTCCATCTCTAGCTTTTGTTTCAGTTTTCAAAAGATTGTTCAGCACTTACCGAAACAGTCACTTTATACTGATGTTGTAACAGGCGAAGTGGGAGGAGTCTATCACACGGTGATGTCATTAGTGGATTCTGTGATGTCCCTGATGGACAACTGGAACTGTAGGAAGAAGGAGGACTGTTGCCCACACTGTAGCTGCCTTGTCTGCAGAAACCCCCGTTTCTTGTAAATGGAGATAAAAAAGTTGATCTGTGCTGTAAATTTTCTTTTAAGAGTATTTTAAACAGATCAATGCTACTTCTTAAAAGTTTTTCTGCTGTTTTTTGTTATCTCTGAAGCAGACCCTGAGGAGAAAATAGCATGGTATGGTCTACCAGTCTTTCTAGTCATAAAGCATTAGCCATGTGTCAAAAAGGGGCGTGGCAGGGGGCTCAGCTCTTTCTTCCTAGGGAGAAAGTCCCTAAAGCTGGAACGCATCCAAGTTCATATTTTTTAGTCATTGTGCTAGCCCCTTCCTACCCCCTTTATAATTGTATAATCTTGGGTTTTGCAAGACAGTGAAACTATGGTGTCCATTTTTCATTTCATAATAGCGCTTGTTGTAGAAAAGTACAAAACTGGTAGCTGCTGGAATCTAGCAGATTTAAAAATGAATTTTTTCCTATACCTTGTCAGAGGTGGAGAGAGATGTATAATTGGGGTTCTACACACAAAACATAACTCAATTCCTTTAAAAACTAACAAAAAGAATGTGACTACATGAACCATGATTTGTTTCTAGGGCAGCCAACACTACCAAGACTTTCAATTTTGCTTTGTCTATACTGAATCTCAGGAGAGTACACAGTACAATCCTGAAAAGGTCTCTCGGCTGCGGTTTTGTAGGAGCTGTATACTTAAACCATTGAATAAACATTAGTATTTCTGATTTTTATTTAGAAGAACAGGGCTCCTTTGCCATTCCTGTCATTGAGCTGATTCTGCCTACAATTCACAGCATCCTTTCATGGCAGTGGCTTTCTGTGGTGCAGCTTGCATCTTTGTGAGCTCTAACTATTCATTCTGTTCTGGTTTTTATTTGCTTCACATTCTGTTCTGTGCTTGTCTTTTTCCATAAGTCCAGCATTGTCTGTAACAACATCAAAAAAATTGCGCAGAACTGAGCAGAATTGTTTGTTTTAATTTTTCCACAGATTCGGCTACTAGTGACTCAGCAAAATCTAAGGTAAATAATTCTGTGACATGAGGTAGTTTTAAGCTTCTGAGATCTGTTAGGTATTTGCTTGTTTTGTTAAATGACTCGTATGCAGATGTACTACAAATTGTATGTACAATTTTTTGTGTAAGTGCTACTGCAAACAGCATTATCATAGAATAATTTTGAAGTGTGACATTGCAAAAGCATCGCTTGCTTGCAGTTGGCTGCATCTCCAAAACAGTGATCTGCAGACATGAACAGCTGTGTTCCTGACTCTTGAAATTGTGAGCACTTACCTCCTTTTTTGCACCTCAGTTAGTAGAAGTAAATACATTTAGTATGTTCCCTGTCATTGTTGGCATACTGCTTACTCCCAGGCAGTATTACAGGAAGCCAAAGGCTGTGGTTAAAGGTTGCTATGTAAAATCTCCCTAGGAAGTTTTGCTGTGCTTGGGGGGACAACCTAAAGGGTGGGCGGGAGCAGTAAACCTGGAACATGGGTAGTTCAGTCCTCAGTTTAACAAGGAAGTTGACTTCTGACCCATGGACAAATCCTACAGTCTCTTTAGCTGTAGTTCAAAAATTGCTAACAGAAGATGTCTAGTGCTGGGTGATGTGGCAGCATGCTGACTTCCCATCAGTCATGAGCATGTGAATACAGCTTTATGCTGGCTTGCAGTCTGGGTATATCAGTGATTGTCACCCTTTGAGCCAAGAACAAGCCTTAACGAATCATTCTGGTTCATTGCTGAGATGCCAGACCAGCTGCTTTGTGAGGATTCTTGGTGGCTCAGCCACTGCCTTAAAAAAGCCCAACTTCCAGGACAGCATAATGCACTGCTGTATTCTTTTCACAAATGTCTGCAGTGTGCAAACCACACTGATCAACTGTCAAAGGTAGGGTGATAGCTGCCTTGAACCTCCCACTTCTTTTACAGGTAGCAGTGGGGCAGTAAGTAGGAAAGGAGCATAGCTTTGGAACGGCGAGTGTAGTGAAAATAGTTTTTAATTTCATAAACTGGAAAAATTGGGTTTGTTCCGTTATTGCTTCTGTGCCGTTCCAAAGTTAGATTCTTCAAAAATCAGGAAGAAGTTTTTCTGTCAATTTTCGATACTTGTGCCTAAAGTAGTTTTTTTTAATAGTTTTCATTTTATGTAAGCTAGTGAATTGATAAAATTTTAAAACCTAGGCTGAAAGGTTAAAGATCAGCTGAACATTAGTTTGAGAAATTAGCCTTTTCGCATAGGTAAGATCTTGAAAGGGCAGATTCAAACCACACTTGCTTCAATCTTGTCTGTGAAGCAGTTTCTGTTTCAAACCAGTCTTGAAAATATTGTCTTGCTGTAATGGACCCTGCTTTATTAGTCAATCAAAAACCATACAGCTGTATATACTAAGCCAGTGTTTAAGTTGAAGTGATTCAGATAAAAAGTGTAATTCTCAGGATGAAAACTGACTCTTGGGCAATGTCATATAGGCTACAGAAAGAGCATGGAAGTGTTTTGTGAGTAAAGACAGACTTTCTCTGTGAAGCTCAGGATATGTTTTTTTTGTAGAAAGTCTCAGGCTAACGAATGTTTCTTTGTGATTTCTAATCATGCCTTACCCCCTTCTCCCCCCCCCCACTTTTTTTTAACAGGGTTCTTGGGGTTCTGGAAAGGATCAGTATAGCAAGGAACTGCTTGTGTCCTCCATTTTTGCAGCAGCTAGTCGCAAGCGGAAAAAACCAAAAGAGAAACCACAACCAAGCAGCTCAGAGGATGAGTTGGATAATGTGTTTTTCAAGAAGGAGCTTGCGGAGCAATCTCGTGGTGACACAACGAAAGAGGACATAGCTAAAGGGGAATATGAAAGAGAGAGAGATATAGGGAGAAAACAGAGGATGTTTGTCCTGAAGGAAAAAGAGAACAGCAGTAAAAAAGATGTGAATGTTGTAAAGGACGAAAAGAAGTCATTAAAGAAAGAAAGTGTCCTGTCAGAGGAACCTTCACTGCCTTACCATGAAAAATGTACAAAATCACCAAATCTTAGCTGTCTGCAAACTGTGCAGAAGAATAACCCTAAAATGCCTATTTCACAGTCTTCTTCCCAGGTTGAGGACACAGTGTCTGACTCTGGCACTATGCTTAGCACTTCCTCCCAGGCTTCTCAGCACAGATACACATGCAAAAAAGTAACCAGCCCTGAAATTAAACACAGTGAGTTTTTAGCAGCTGATGTCAGTTCCATCACCTCAGATTATTCAACTACTTCATCTACTATGTATCTAACTGGTTTAGATGCCAGTATGCTGAGCCCTGAGGTTCAGTCTGTAACAGAAAGCAAAGGAGAAGATGCTGATGATGAAAGAAGTGAATTGATCAGCGAAGGGCGTCCCATGGAGACAGACAGTGAAAGTGACTTCCCTGTCTTTGCCACCAGCGCTGCTGCTGAAAGGCTGTCCAAGGGGAAAGTTTTGGAAGTGGTAAAGACTAGTCGGAGGAACTCTGAAGAAAGTGAAGTAAGTTGTACTGAGGGAAGTTCAACACCAAAGTTAGAGAGTCGCAGACTTTTTAGCTCACACAAACTTATTGAATGTGATACACTCTCTAGGAGAAAGTCTTCACGGCACAAAACAGACAGTGAGGGTTCAGGGGATGCAAAGAGTGAGAAGGACTTACCTACTGTGACCAAAATGTTTGACATCATGAAAAAAGGGAGATCAACAAGCAGTTTAGCTGCATCAGCCAGAAGTGAGGCTGACAAACAAGAACCTACCTGGAGACTTAAAATTACGGATAGGTTAAAGCTGCGACTCAAATCATCTGCAGATGACATGTTTGGAGTAGGGAATCAAAAATCTAGCTCTGCAGAGACTGCAAAGAGAAAAAACATCAGGCGAAGGCATACGCTTGGAGGGCAGAGGGATTTTGCTGAAATAAGTGTCCTGAATGCTTGGAAAGCTCAAGAGCCAAGTCAAAGTAAAGAAAGAGAATCTGAGCTTTCAGCTGTGAATCGGTTGAAGCCAAAGTGTCCTGCACAGGACCTCTCAATCTCAGACTGGCTTGCACGAGAACGTTTACGCACTAGCACAACTGACCTTAATACGGGTGAAACTGGAAAGCCCAAACTTGAGAACACTAGCTTAGCAGATGTATCAAAGGTAGATCTGCCTTCATCTGCAGAGATGCAGGCAGATGAAGGCAGTTCTTCCAGCAGCTTGACTTTAATTAATAGAACACCATCTTTGGGACCATTTCAGCCACCAGACCAGGTAAACGGTGAAAATTATCAGAATATGAACAAAACAAACTTCAGCCCAGCAGTTGACGCCCATCCTCATAAACTGTCTGGGACCCAAGTGGTTAGATCTCGATTCTATCAGTATCTTTGAAATGGGGAGAGATGTCCACTACAGCAATTCATTAACTTACTGTTACGCTTCCCAGTAACTGTGTGTGCGTGTGTGTGTGTGTGTGTGTGTGTACATATATATATATTTTCCTGTACTGTTGTTGTTATGCAGCCTTCATTTGGGCTGGTTTCATCAATATGCTCTGTGGAATGTCTTCACAGTGCATTACCACAGCCAGAAGAACACTAAAGTTATAGTATATATATTTTAAGAAAAAGTATATTTGATGGCTGCATACAAATGTTGAACAAAGCATCTGATGCAACATGCTGCGCGTAGTCTATACATGGTTTTCTGACTGAGAGTTGGCCTGGCATTAGTATGCAGAAAAATTGTTCTTTTGGTTTAGTCACTAACAAGTGCCTCATCATAAATTCATTTGGTTTGTTAGGGTGCCATATTGTTAAATTAGAGAAACTTATTACAAACAAATGGATGCATTTTACTGTTAACGAGTTTCATTACATTTTACAAATGTTAACACAGGTGGCTACAGAGCTTCCATTCCTTAGGCATTCCAGTAAATATTGGAGTTTTATATTTCCAATTTTAATACAGATTTTGAGTTTTATGTGACTTGAATTTTTAATCTTTCTGTAAAATAAGTAACTTAAATGTACATATTACATGTGTATCTTTTCTTCAGATACCAGATTTGATATAAATGTTGTAACATAGGCGTGTAGATAGTGGATACTGGATGAAACTGGTTTCTTTTATCGAGAATATAATTCTGCATGAAGACCTAATGAATCCAAACCTGTATCATGCCTGTGTGCATACCCACTTAAACACTGGAAATAAAATTGTTTTGGTGACTCTTGGCATGACGCACATTCATTCTAATGAACAGTTTTAAAATGTTGTGTTTACAAGTTGCAGTCAGCAGCTGCCCCCAGGATCACAAAATCTGCAGTTGCTCCTGGATGGTGTTTCTCTTTGAAATCTTCTGTTTGTGGGAGGAGACTGTGGGGGCTGGCATATGAAAGAGGGGTTACTTTGGTTAAATATTTTCATCTTGCTATATAATCTAAGGTACGTAGCAAGTTGGTTTAATACACTGTGTTTATACCACTGAAAAAAGGATGTCTGTGATAGTCTTCAGGTCGTAGAGAGTGAATCCCAGTGTCTGCCAGCCAAACAATACTGTACTATGGGTCTTGGGCTTTTATAGTTTTAACTATGAAGATGAGTTTGTAGCCTAAAAGTCCTTTGTGCATGAACTGTCTACCAGTTACATTTTTTTCTTCTGTTTTCTTGAATACCTGCTTGAACATGGAGCAATTGTTCATTGCTTTGGTTTGCATCTATGACCAGTTCACATAAAATGAATTATGTTCTTGTGGTCTCCTTGCAGACTAAAATGTTTTTTCCCTCCAGAGGGAACAGGAAGCTGGTGCATTAGCAGCATTTCTCTGCACAGTGCAAGGAAGGATGGTATGTTCTGCAAAACACAGTAATTGATGATCATTTTTGTTTCAGTGCTAATCATAGAATGGTTTAGTTTGGAAGAGACCTTAATGATGATCCAGTTCCAAGCCTCCTGCCACAGACAGGGACACCTTCCATTGGATAATTTTGCTCAAAGCCTCATCCAGCGTGGTCTTGAACACCTCCAGGGATAGGGCAACCACAGCTTTTCTGGGCAACTTGTGCCAGTGCCTCACCACCCTCACAGTGTAAAATTTCTTCCCAATAGCTAATCTAAATCTCCCTTCTTTTGGCTTAAAACCGAGAAAGCAGTAATATGCTTGTGGAGGTGCTGGGGTCAGTGTCTTACTCTGATTTGACAGTTATTTTGATGGATCAAGTTTACCTTTTGGCGTGTTTATAGATATCTAATGATTTTGACTTAGAGTCTACATGTGCAGCTTCCAGCTCTTGTGCTTGAGAACATGGAACTTCTATTGTATTGACAGTAATAGAGCACAGAATCCTTTGAAAAATTAGGAACGTAACACCCTTAAACAGATACTGTATTGGCTGACAGTGCTTCAGGTTAATATTTAAGGCCTCAAGAGCCTCCCTCTTACGTTCTGCTGTTGCATTGTCTGCATGGAAGCTGCAGAGCAGTTGCAGAAGTAGCTTGTATAAAATTCAGGGATATCTGGGGGCGTAAGAAACTGAGGCTGGGCAGCACTGATGTTTTTTCTGCTCTTTGAAGATGGCTAAGATTTGGGGCCACCTTAAATTCCTGACCAGTGTGGTAAGATCGATGACAGATGTTTGTAGGAGCTGGTGCTTTTTTCTTCTCATGCTTTGGAAGAGGAGGGTGACAGTCTGGCTCAGGAAGGGACGCGTGCAATAACCTGCCCTGTGGTGAATGCTGTAATGGCCAGTATTTCCTCTGGGAGCTGGATTCAGTGGGGTGGGCAGCTCTTGCTCAGGGGATGCAACAGAGCGGGTTGCACAGGGCTGGTCATGTTTTCAGTATCTCCAAGGGACAGAGGCTCTGTAACCTCCCTGGGCAACCTGTGCCAGTGTTTGATCACACTTGCAATAAAAGGGGTTTAGGCAGAATTTCTTAACTTTTCTGTTTGTACCCAGGTTTTTTATTTTTTTTTGTACCTTCCTCCTCCTCGGGATTCAAGCTGGCTTGGGAAGTACTTGCGGTCTGAGGCCTGCTTGGAGCTGTGTAACTGCAAGCTATTAGGACCAGGTCTGAAATGAGATTTGATGGGGAAACAATGAAAGGATAAACTGCTGATAGCAGTAGCATTTGGATTTTTAAAATGCTTCTAAACAGAAGCTGCCCTTTTGATAGGGGTTGGTGTTTTAGTTTGATGGTGNACCAGTTCACATAAAATGAATTATGTTCTTGTGGTCTCCTTGCAGACTAAAATGTTTTTTCCCTCCAGAGGGAACAGGAAGCTGGTGCATTAGCAGCATTTCTCTGCACAGTGCAAGGAAGGATGGTATGTTCTGCGAAACACAGTAATTGATGATCATTTTTGTTTCAGTGCTAATCATAGAATGGTTTAGTTTGGAAGAGACCTTAATGATGATCCAGTTCCAAGCCTCCTGCCACAGACAGGGACACCTTCCATTGGATAATTTTGCTCAAAGCCTCATCCAGCGTGGTCTTGAACACCTCCAGGGATAGGGCAACCACAGCTTTTCTGGGCAACTTGTGCCAGTGCCTCACCACCCTCACAGTGTAAAATTTCTTCCCAATAGCTAATCTAAATCTCCCTTCTTTTGGCTTAAAACCGAGAAAGCAGTAATATGCTTGTGGAGGTGCTGGGGTCAGTGTCTTACTCTGATTTGACAGTTATTTTGATGGATCAAGTTTACCTTTTGGCGTGTTTATAGATATCTAATGATTTTGACTTAGAGTCTACATGTGCAGCTTCCAGCTCTTGTGCTTGAGAACATGGAACTTCTATTGTATTGACAGTAATAGAGCACAGAATCCTTTGAAAAATTAGGAACGTAACACCCTTAAACAGATACTGTATTGGCTGACAGTGCTTCAGGTTAATATTTAAGGCCTCAAGAGCCTCCCTCTTACGTTCTGCTGTTGCATTGTCTGCATGGAAGCTGCAGAGCAGTTGCAGAAGTAACTTGTATAAAATTCAGGGATATTTGGGGGCATAAGGAACTGAGGCTGGGCAGCACTGATGTTTTTTCTGCTCTTTGAAGATGGCTAAGATTTGGGGCCACCTTAAATTCCTGACCAGTGTGGTAAGATCGATGACAGATGTTTGTAGGAGCTGGTGCTTTTTTCTTCTCATGCTTTGGAAGAGGAGGGTGACAGTCTGGCTCAGGAAGGGACGCGTGCAATAACCTGCCCTGTGGTGAATGCTGTAATGGCCAGTATTTCCTCTGGGAGCTGGATTCAGTGGGGTGGGCAGCTCTTGCTCAGGGGATGCAACAGAGCGGGTTGCACAGGGCTGGTCATGTTTTCAGTATCTCCAAGGGACAGAGGCTCTGTAACCTCCCTGGGCAACCTGTGCCAGTGTTTGATCACACTTGCAATAAAAGGGGTTTAGGCAGAATTTCTTAACTTTTCTGTTTGTACCCAGGTTTTTTATTTTTTTTTGTACCTTCCTCCTCCTCGGGATTCAAGCTGGCTTGGGAAGTACTTGTGGTCTGAGGCCTGCTTGGAGCTGTGTAACTGCAAGCTATTAGGACCAGGTCTGAAATGAGATTTGATGGGGAAACAATGAAAGGATGAACTGTGCTGATAGCAGTAGCATTTGGATTTTTAAAATGCTTCTAAACAGAAGCTGCCCTTTTGATAGGGGTTGGTGTTTTAGTTTGATGGTGTTTTAATTTGAAATCTCTTCTCTGGGATTTGATAGCAGTCACACAGCACCTTCCAGCTTTTTAAGATTCTCTGAAGGGCTTGTTATGGTTCCCATTAGTATCACAGCACCGATAATGTGGAATGAAGATATGGCCACAGTTCAGTTTCTTAACTTCAGAGGGAGGATCCAGGGAACTACTGGTCTGTCATTTTGACCCTAGTGCCAGGGAAGGTCACCTTGAGTGCTATCACACAGCACATGAGACAACTGGGTGATCAGGCCTAGTCAGCACATGTTTATGAAAGGTGGATCCTGCCAAACTAACCTGGTCATCTTCTGTGATAAGATAACCTGCTTGATGGATGAGGGGAAGGGCTGTGGATGAGGTGTACCTGGATTTTGGTAAAGCCTTTGATAGTTTCTCACAGTATTCTGCTTGAGAAACTGGCAGCCACTGCCCTGGACAGATGCACCCTCTGCTGGGTAAAAAATGAGCTCGATGGCCAGGCCCAAAGAGTCGTGGTAAATGGAGTTAACTCCAGCTGGAGGCTGGTCAGAAGTGGTGTCCCCTAAGGCTTGGTGCTGCATCCAGCCTTGTTCTGTATCTTTATCAACAACGTGGATGAGGGTATCAAATGTACCCTTAGCAAGTT
>WAAB01015108.1:4166-21946 GCA_013389865.1 Piaya cayana | reverse complement strand
CCGTGTTAAACCTCATGCCGTTAGACTCAGCCCAGTGGTTCAGTCTGTTCAGATCCCTTTGCAGAGCCTCCCTACCTTCCAGCAGATCGACACTTCCACCCAGCTTAGTGTCATCTGCAAACTTGCTAAGGGTGCACTCAATGCCTTCATCCAGGTCATTGATGAAGACATTGAACAGGGCTGGACCTCTCATGATTTGTTAATAAATCGTTATCTCTTCTAATGAATTAAGCATGTCAAAAGAATGCAATCAAGTCTCAGTGGTGGTAATATTCTGAAGTGTGAACTTCTTATTCTACAAATCATCTAAGGTATTAATTGTTATATTTTAGGTATTGCCTTTCTTTAAAACTTAAGTTGGTAAAGCTGACTTAGGACATGAATTCTTACCATACAACGTAGAGTTGAATTAGGTTGTCCTGACTGTGCAAGTACAACGGACTGTCCTGCTGTAACTGAAGAAATCTGACTTAATATTTTAATGTGTGACTCTCAGCTCCTTTTCAGAAAACCAACTTCCAAATCTTAGGTTATTTGTTGGGTCATTAGTCCCAGGTTTACTGTTCTTTCAGCATTCTTACGCTGAGAAGCACAGTGGGAATTACCCTTTGGAATGTGATTAGAGCGGTTTGAAACTTGAGTACTGGACAAATATATACGTTAAATGGGGTTTGAAATGCGATTGAAGGTGACCAGTGTAACTGCTGGTTGCCTCCCTTTTTTATGCTGGCTTGGCCACTCCTCTGACTGCTGAAAACAAACCTGATGGAAAGAAAAAGGAAAGGTTTGTTGTTGGTTTTTTTTTCCCCTACCAGCCTGCGTTTGGAAGGAGCTCAGCAACAAACCTAGTGAGCTGGCAGAGAAGTGAGGGAGAATGGAAATGCAAGTCTGAAGGCAGCGTAGAAGGCATAAAATAGATTGACTTAAACTGCTCTAGAAATACAGGCTAGTATTTTGTTCCTGGTTTAGGGGGGATATTAACCAGTTCTCGCATTTTTTTTATTTGAAGGGAGTCCTTGGTTTTGCCGTGGGGTAGATGATACTTTTTTTTTGGACTAAGGTGGTTTTATGTGTGTAGCTCCGATTACATGGAGCGGGTATCAAATGCTGGTTTAGAAATAGCCATTAGTGGACTTAACCCCAGTGATGATCGTTGGTTTGCTGCAGAAATTGCTTGGGCTGTATTTTCATTTCNGTGTTTAAGGCAAGAGTAGACGAGGTCCTGAGGGGCATGGGTTAGTGTTTGGTAGGAATGGTTGGACTCGATGATCCGATGGGTCTCTTCCAACCCGGTGATTCTGTGATTCATTCTGTGATCTTTCTGCAGCAGCCACCAGGTCTTGTTTGATATGTGAACATACGTTGTCATGCAGCCGCAGTCTAGTCAGCTTCTTAGTTCAGCCTGTGTTCTTCCACAACTACGATCTGTCCTTAATGGCAGAACCCTTAAAAAGTTGAGTCAGACAAGTCAACTGTAAAGAAGCAAACCAAGTTTTTATCATTTGGGGTAGATACACAGCTTACCAGTTATGCCAGAGCTTCTGGGGAAAAGGGGGGGGGGGAAACAGTTCATCAGCAGTTTTGTATTTAACTTCTTGTAAATGCCAGTGTAGGTTTTGGGTTTTTTTCTGCACTTGAATCTTCCAGGAGAATTTTGAGTCTCTGTTTAATTTGGACTGCTCTTGGACTTGAATTTAATCTGAGCTATTTATGAGAGGTCTTCCCGCAGCTGGAATCTTATGAACACAGGGGGTGGCAGGGGAAGATGGAAAAAGCTGCTTTTTCTTCCTGATGCACGCTCTGATTTGAATTTGGGATACTTGTGTTTAGCACAAATGTGTGTGTACAGCAGAACGCCGAAGCTTGTATCTAGGTCTAAATCTATTGAATTAGAGGTCAAAGATATTAAGTGACTAAACAAAACCTTACATGCCAAGTTCTTGTGACGTGCAAGAGTTCAGTTGCTCATGCAAAATTCAAAGTATGCTTTGGACCCTGACCTGTTTGGCTGTTTGGTATGTTGGGATTTTACAGCGGGGGGATGGTGTTGGGAGGCGGAGATTAGTTTTGGTTTGGTCAACAGGGATTTTTTTTTTTCCCCCCTAGCTATTAGGTAATGCTTTGAAATACTCTTTTCAGTAGAGAAGTAAAATCTTGATACGAACGAAACTTACTTGCAGTGACAGTTGTTGCTTAACTGCCGTGGTTGCTTTTAATGTGGGGATGGAGGGGGGTTACTTGAAGTCATGACAAGAAAAAATGAGTTCCGCTCATCGCTAGTAAATGTACCTTTGAATGAGAGCTTTGAAATTGTTTCAGTGGGGCAGGTAATTGCTAATAATTTCTAATATGATGTGCTTTTTTTTCTTCCCTCCTAAAGGTTGTATTGGAAACAGAAATCACAAATAAGTCTGCTTTGAAACTTTACGAAAACCTTGGGTTTGTGCGAGACAAGAGGCTGTTCAGATACTATTTAAACGGAGTCGATGCACTGCGTCTTAAACTGTGGCTGCGTTAAAAGAAACCATCGCATCAAGCAACTGACGCCCCAACAGCACAGAGTTGTCCTTTGCATGCAATGCAATTTGTCCGAAATTGCTTTGCAGGTGGACTTAATTTCCATGCAGCTCGTTCTGTCAGTGTCTCATTTGAGTGTCGCACATATTCGTTGCACTTTGGCATGGCGCGTTTGTTCCGAATTAAAACAGGTTGTCGCAGACTCCGAGTTCTTTTGGTACCAGCGAGACGTGCCAGTTGATAGCCGAGAAATGTCGATTCGTTCGCAGGTCTGCTGACTGTATGACGTACACAGCGAACATTCTATCAAAGAACCGGTCTGTGGAATGCAACTTTCGATTCCAGGAAAAAAAAAAAAAGCCAATGTAGATTGTAAAATCCTATAAGTATACTAACATTTCATACAAAAAAAAAAAATTGCCATAGTTTTCTGGAAAAAAAAAGGCTTCGATTTTAGGTTTTATTTTTCAATATCGAATTTTCCATTCTTAAATATTGGTACCTCAGTGATTAGTGAATGAAAAAAAATGTATCGTAGGGTGGGGTGTGTGTTACAATGAGTAACAATTAAATTGCGTCTGCCAGTGCCTGTATAGATAAGTATATTTGTCTTCACCTCTAAGTTTGGAGTGCATGCTTTTATTCTTTTACTTTCTTCAATTGTCTCTGCAAGAAAATTTCTGCTTTTATTTAAATTCCGGATTTGATAATAAATTATTTCAGATTTTTATAATTTGGATACTTTTTCCGAGCGAGGGTTCGGAAGGCCCTTCTTTTCATATAGCAACGAGCGTGAGCTGTTTTGAAAACCTTCAGTAGCTGCTAAAAGAGAACCTGATGTCACCAGTGAATCTGCTGGGTTTGGAAGCACTTTTTTCATGAAAAGAGCGAGAGACTTTTAAAAGAAGATATAGAAAATTAATGTAAATTGGTATGATTTTATTTTATCAAAATTATTGCTAGAAGCTCTGAAAAAACAGCTGTTTTTGAGATAGTTGGAACTTTTTTTTTTTCAGATTCAGATGGCTTTGCTTCAGTGTTCTAAAATGCTTCAATCTTTGGTTCTTGGTCTTGGAAATAAATTTGGAGGTGTATTGTATCCATTTTTAGCTGCTCTCATTTTCTCTAAACGTACATGAGTTAAATTATTGGGGGATTTTTTTTTCCCCTCCAAAATCAAAGCAGCAGGCAAGGACTTCTCTTTCTCTTTCTTGCATTTGCTCTTGCTCTTTTTTTCTCTGCTTTTCTGTTGGGTTTTTTTTTTTTTAACTCCTTTCTTTAATTTGGCTTACATAGGTTTTACCAACACCTATCAGTTTTTTTCGGTGATCAGTGTCTCAGCTTTCTTGTTCAGTGTGATTATACGGTCCAGTTCTATGAATCGCTTGGGGTTTTTTTTTCACCTTGGAAGAAAGAAGTATTAGCTGACTTGTGGAAGAACCTATGTAATCTGCGAAAGGATGAACTCTCAGTGAATCCACTCTTCTATATTTGAGCATACTCTTCGGATTTGCCTTACTACATTTNTTTGCTAATTACTGTACATTTGAAAACAGAACCACCAAGCCCCTACCTCCAGTGACATTTGGAAAAGAGCCCTGTGCAGGAAAACTGGATTTAAAGGAAAGCCTTATTTTGCACAGACCCGGTCGCACATGGTGATGGGACATTTCTTACCATGTACAAATTGAGTTGTATTTGGAAATAAAGATTTTTAATGGAAATTGGCCCTTCTGAGTTTTCTACTTATAGTTACCATTAGTGCTTTTTGAGGGGGCTTGTTCCCCTCAGTACAGAAAACTCATTCAAATGCCAAGTCTGTTGTTCCCAGGACGTGTTGGAGCTCAGAGTAAACCTGTGCGTTGCCACTGCTGCCTTGTAACATGATAAAACCTTCTGTTCGCATTCTCCTCATCACTCGGGTTTGCCAGTTTTGCTGGGTGGCTTTTCAGGAGGTTCCATTCAGTTAAGATTTAAATGTTGGTAGTGTTTAATCGATTGAAATGGGCTTCTCTCAGCCGTCTTCTGGTGGTCCAGGACGTAGCGACTGCTCTGGCTTGTTTCAAGTAAGGAGACGGATCAGGGAGGTTTCATACCTTGTTAACAGCTGTCGGACTCGTAGCGCAAACTGGGCCATCTTGTGTGTCTGCTGATGTTTAAAAACCAAAAAGCCAGACAGGCAAGTTTTTCTATTGGTTAATATTTAAGCCACGGGTGTCTTCACATTCAAAAGCTGGCTTAGACGTCAGCCAAAATAACTTTTCCCGAAGACACTGCCAAAAGCATCGCTTCTGAGCAAGCTTCAAATACAATTCTGTTTGTTTATTGTAAGAAGTAATTGTCGCCATGCGCGTCTTGAAAATGCTGCGCAAAATAGGGACGTGTTTCTTTTAAAAGAGCACAGAACACTCGAGGTTCTGCTCTTGCTGCTGTGTAACACAGTTCACTACAGAAGATACTGAAGCTGCATGTGTTGGTTCATAATAAACAGATTTGTTCTCTGTGTTGCTTGGGTTTCGGGTATCGAGTGGGAAGTTCCAAATGTGCAAAGAGATGAAAATAGGTATTCAAAAGCAATCTAATGCTGAAAAATTGGTTATTTCTCATGTCTGTTGCTAAAACACAGTCCTCCTCTCCCCCCTCACCTTTTGCATTGACAAATCTAAGGAGTTGATCATTTCTATGTTTAAACTTGCCCAGACGTTGCTGTTGGCTGACATGCTGGTATGGGTGTTTGCGTTCTATTCTTTGAAAAGCGATGAGGTTCATCACCTTCGAGACAAGTTAGGTGTGAGCTAATTGGCGTCGCGTAGTGCGTCACAAACTCTTTTTCAGGGTACTGCAAAGGCATTGCTGAAACCGAGTGCTATGTTAAATTGCAGATCTAGTATAACCATCACGACCTATATTGGAGTTCAGGTTATCAGGTTGGCATCTATGAAAATACCGAGTGTATCACAAAATACCCGACTGCTGTTTTGGGTGGATTATATTCTTCTGTCCCTTTATCCTTTTTGATGAGAACAAAAAGCCGTGGGTTTATGAAATGTACAAGCTGTCTAAATACAATGCAGTCAAATAAATGGTTAAGTTGTTTATCTATTTCCTTTTTGAATGGGAATGTTCTAATGGTTGTTTTGCTGTGTCTGTAAAACACAAACATGTGCTTCTTCATGAGAGAGAAGTGGTGGGAAAAATAAGAGAATTGCTTATCGCTACTTGATTTTCATTTCCACGCCTCTGTTAGCAGCATCTTGAATAACATTAATATGAGCTTCGGTGTTATAGATGAACTGAAGTGGATCCCTTTTTTATGTCTATTAAGTTATAAGTCAGGGCTTTCCTGGGAGAGAAGGGGTGGGGATTTATTATTTTGTTTGTAGTAAGTATGAGTTGAGAACTGCCTTGAGCGAGTCCAGAAGAGGCCACAAAGATGATCGGAGGGCTGGAGCACCTCCTAGGCGAGGACAGGCTGAAAGAGTTGGGGTTGTTCAGCCTCGAGAAGAGAAGGTTCCTGGGAGGCCTTAGAGCAGCTTCCAGCACTTAAAAGAGTGCTTAGAGGAAAGCTGGGGAGAAGCTCTTTATTGGAGGTGCAGGGATGGGACGAGGGGGAATGGTTTCAAGCTGAAATGGCAGATTTGGATGAGCAATTAGGAAGAAATGTTTTCCTGTGAGGGTGGTGAGGCACTGGCACAGGTTTCCCAGAGAAATCACCCCATCCCTGGAGGTGTTCAAGGATGAGGCTTTGAGCAACCTGATCAAGTGGGAGATGCCCCTACCCGTGGCAGGGAGTTGGAACTGGATGATCTTTAAGGTCCCTTCCAACCCGAATCATTCTATGAAATTCTCTTAAAAGTGGACAGGGGGACCAATGAATTTTGAAAATCCTTTGTGCTTTTATTCCCTCTACAGTTACATTTCGGCTCCTAAAACCTGCTGAGAAGTTGCCAGCCTCATGCCTGTTTGGTCATGTGCTTTTAAGAGGTGCGCTGGACTCTGAAAGCTGGAACCAACTTCTACTAGAGATCGCTGGTCACCTGCCAGCATCTCCGAGACCTTTGTTCTTCCGGCTCCCTTTCTGATTTCTTACAACCAGGCTACCTGATTACTAGAGTTCATTATGAATTAAGGCTTCACAGTCATTTTACCACTTCTTACGCTTCTTCCTATTAGTCGCAGCAGTGGAAACGTAAATGAAAATCTCCTTCCAGCCTCAGGAGCTGAATGCAGAGTGTTTCGAGTAACTTTTTACCCAGTCATAAAACAGCAAATCAACAGCCCTGCTGATTTTTTTACTCCTCTCAATCCTCACAGTATTGGCATCTGTCCAAGACAAGGGTTAAATTATTTTTCCTTGTCTCACACTGTGATGTATTTATAGCCCTAGTATATCTAGTTAGTATGTACGGGCTAAAATAGTTACGGAGAGGCCTAGCATTTCTTTTAATGTGAAATTCTAAGAAGAATTTTTCTCACAGATAGTCCAGACTATGCAAGACTAGGTAATATTTTTAGGAACGAACGTTTTATGTATTGCCTGCCAATGCGCACTTTAAAAATCTGTGAGTTCTTTAAATAGGCAGCGCAGAGGGATTCCGAGATATGACTTGCACAGGGAAAAGAGAAATGGCTTTAGGTCCACAGAAATGTTTTTGGTGATGAAGCTGAGGCTTTTCTTGCATAGCTGTCTGACTCCCTGTGGAGGAGGGCAGGTCTGTGACTACTCTTGATCGTTGCTCTTCAGTGTGAGGCTCGTGGGTAAGGTGAGAACGACTGAAATCTTAAAGTTTAGAACAGATGAAGCATCGATCTTCTGAACTTGATGTTCTCCACAGGAGGACAGTCTGACAGTCCTTCTTCAGTGAAGTCTGTGTAAGCCCTCTTCAAAAGAAATCCTGGATGCCTACAATTTCTGTGGGTCTGAGGAGAAACTGAAAATGCGCTTTAAGAGGAATCTGTTGAGAGGTGCCAAGTGGACAAATTTTACTAGGCTCAGGAAGCCTCCAGAGTGGAAAAGCCTCAAAATCTGGGAGATCACTGATGAAAGTATCGTCTGATATGTATCCTTGCCCCATCTCTTGTGGCAGCTCTTCCTCTATTCCTATTCTATGGCCAGTATTTGAGATTAAGGACTGGACCAGATCGAGTCCTGGTCTGGGCCAGGTTACCAGTGTAGGCAGAGAGATGCTATCACAGGGCAGTGACCTGCCCAGCTTCCAGGGGCTGCTCCCCATCTGTGCGGGTATGGCAGGGTGGAAAGACTCTTGACTTGTAGACGTCTGAGCCAGAGCTTTGTAGGACAAGTGGTGCTTTTGTTCAGTGATATTCCTTTGCTGGAGGTGTTCAAGGCCAGGTTGGATGGCCCTTGGGCAGCCTCATCTAGTGGGAGGTGTCCCTGCCCATGGCAGGGAGGTTGGAACTAAATGATCTATAAGGTCCCTTCCAGCCCAAGCTATTCTATGATTCTATGATTTTAATACAGTGGGAGGAAAGCTGCCCTGGAGATTGTCAGAGTTTTCTGTGCCTTTTCCTACCAGGCCAGGGGGTTTTCCTTCTGCACAGTTTGGGGTAAGTGCAATACCCTGTTAAAACTAACTGGTTTTTGACCTTACTCTTTCTAAAAAGTGCTTTGTTGAATGATGATCTGTTCTTGCACCTTGCCAGGATCGCCTGTGGTGTGATCTTCTGCTGAAGTGCAATTGTTTTCTTCCTTCACTGAACATCTGTTATCATTTAGAAAACACAGCTAAATAAAAGAAACATCCCCTCTGTCTCACAGCCAGCAATCCCTATTGATTTTTCTTCAGCTACATAAGATAGGAAAAAGGTCAAATCCAATTGATGATTTATGGTCTGCACAGTCCTCCAGCAAAGCCTAAGGGCAGGTCACTGCCTGCTCTCTTCCTATGTTATTAGCATAGGCCATAGGTTGATGATTCCTTGACTCTGGGTGATTGAATAGAGAGTGAGATTTTCATATAGAATCATAGAATGATTTGGGTTGGAAGGAACCTTAAAGATCATCTGGTTCCAACTCCCCTGCCATGGGCAGGGACACCTCCCACTGGATCAGGTTGCTCCAAGTCCCATCCAGCCTGGCCTTGAACCCCTCCAGGGATGGGGCAGCCACCACTGCTCTGGGCAACCTGGGCCAGGGCCTCCCAACCCTCACAGCAAAACATTTCTTCCTAAGATCTCACCTCAGTCTCTCCAGGTGGGAGAGAGGGATTTAAATTCCATTTGCATTGAGCAGAACTTCCATCCTGGACCTAAGAAATACTCCAACAATCAAAACCCTGATCCCAAAGAGCAGCAAAAGAAATTGTCCACTGTTTTTTGAATGCTGATAGATGTTCTTCCAGTACCTGAAAGGGGCTGCAAGAAAGCTGGAGAGGGACTGTTCACAAAGGACTGGAGTGATAGGACGAGGTGGGTTGGGTATAAACTGGAGAGGGGCAGAGTTAGGCTAGACATAAGGAAGGATTTCTTCATAATGAGAGGGGTGAGACACTGGAACAGGTTGCCCAGGGAATTGTGGCTGCCCCATCCCTGGAGGAGTTCAAGGCCAGGTTGGGATGGGGCTTGGAGCAACCTGATCCAGTGGGAGGTGTCCCTACCCATGGCAGGGGAGTTGGAACTAGATAATCATTAAGGTCCCTTACAACCCAAACTATTCTATGATTTTTTGCACCAGCTACTACCTTGAGTTTTGTAGCTTGTGGTTTGTTTCTTTTTTTAAAGAAAAAGATGAAAAAACAGGGAAAGATGATTTCTGCTGAAGTGAATGCTTTCCAGGTGCTGGAGAGTGGGAAAAGCTGATAAAGCGGATGTAGTGGCTGAAGATGTAACATGGCAGCTTAATAGTAAGTGGTTTCTACTTTCTGTCTGTAATAACAAGACAAACAAGAAAAACGAAGCAGCAGGCTGTAAAATACCAATAAAGATGAAGGTTGAGAAACTGAGCACCTTTGTGAAAGTACGAGAGCTTTATGCAAAGCTAAAGTTTTGATAGTCTAGGGGAGAGGGCTAAAACTAACAAAACATGAACACACTCCTTTCCGTGAGTAATTTAGAGCAGGCAACTAATTCAATACTCTCGTGTTGCCACAGTTCCCTCCCGAGGGATGTCTGCACTGGATAAGGCTCTCAGTCTAAATCGAAATTAGTCTTTAATATTGGAGAGAACAAACAAATGAGCCTGCCGAGTCGGACGCATTTGATGAAAGTGGTTGATGTGTCACTTCTGAATTGCGCTAAGTGCGCTTCAACCTCGTTGACTCCGAGCGTAAGGGCTTGCTGGAGGAGCTAATTATATTAAGAAGAAAACCAGCTGCTCTTCAGCCAAATTAAGGATGTCCTGCTTTCTCATCTCCTTTCTCCACGCAGTGACGTGCTGATCCGAGGATCCTGGAGCTTTCCAGAGACTAAATGGCACTTTCAGGTGTGCGAAGCTGCCTTTCCCTAATTAAGGGCTTGCACCATCCCTGGCTAATGCTGCTGTGTGTGCAGAGAGTGCCAGAAAATGTGATTTTTTTTTTTTACCTCCCTTCCCTCCATTTTTTTTTCCCACAGTTGACTTGATCAGAACCTTTCAGTTGCCTTAGGTCCGAAGTCTCTCCTCGTGGCTGGCACTGAGAGCATTTTTACAGCTCTAAACCAACTTGTGGGGAACAAGTGAGCTGGGCCATCTGAAATCGTAAACAGCCTCAAAAAACTAAATAAACTGGGAAGTGGTTCAAACCACAAATGGCAGCCAGAGCCTTTTTTCTGCAAATAGCAGAGATTTTTATCTTGCTATCTGAAAGTGACGTTCCAAAACTTACTCTCTTGGAGCTGGAAGAGAAGTTGTTCTTCATTACAGAAAATAGAACTGCGTATGATTAAAGGGAGAAAGTGTTCTCCTTGGGTTTATTTTTTTGTTTTACTGAAGTGAAAATTGAAAAGCTGTCAGTGAGCTAGTGATCACTTGACCAGATTTATACAGAAGATGACAAATGGAATATGTAGAAGACGTCTCCATGGGTACAGGCTGCATTGGACAAGGGTAAGAGACTGCTCAGTCTCAGGGTACTCAGTCCTCTGTACCTCATCAAAAATACACCAGAAATACATTTATTGAAATGTAAACCCTCCGCGGTTTGGGATTGTCCTTGTAGAAATAGCTTTTATACCTCTCAACAAGAATTTTTGTAGTTCTCTGTGAGATTGTTCTGCAGTAAACTCCGCGTTCGTGGCAAGTCCTTTGGAAGAAGTGCTCTCAGGGAAACTTCCAGTGTCAAAATCCCAGGAACATTTTGAAGCTTACAGAAAGAACCCTTTTCTGCAGATCCTGGAAGTGACTTCTGGTTATTTCCTCACCAGCAAAAGAGCTTAGAAATAAAAAATCAAGGATTTAAAAACCAAATCTTAAATAATTTTTTAAGGTTTTTTTTTCTCTCTGCTTCAGCGACTCCTGTTGGAGCTTTGCAGACTTTTGTTATCAACCTGTTCTAACATTGAAAAAAGCCTGTTACTGTGAGTAGGTTTTCCTTGGTAAATAGTAACCAGAGACATTTAAAATTCTTCAAGGTGTAAATTTCATGGAATAATTTGGATTGGGAGGCACCTTAAAGATCATCAGGTTCCACCTCCTTTGCCATGGGCAGGGACATCTCCCACAGGATCAGGGGCTCCAAGCCCTATCCAACCTGGCCTTGAACCCCTCCAGGGATGGAGCAGCCACAGCTTCTCTGGGCAACCTGGGCCAGGGCCTCCCTACCCGCATAGGAAAACATTTCTTCCTAAGATCTCATCTCAATCTCCTCTCTTTCAGCTTAAAACGGTTCCTTCTCATCCTTTCCCTGCACTCCCTGATCAAGAGCCCCTCCCCAGCTTTCCTGGAGCCCCTTTCAGCACTGGAAGCTGCTCTAAGGTCTCCCTGGAGCCTCCTTTTCTCCTGGCTGAACAACCCCATAGTTATGTTAGGAAACGGGTGCAGTCCTAACACAGGGAGAAAAAGGGGAAACTGAGGCAGGAGAGTCTGGGTGTGCTGCCTTCCTTTGAGACACACAAATTCTGGAAGCCAGTACAGCTCCTTCCTTGGTTGCAAGCACTGTCTCATCCCTTGGAATAGGGCTTGTACAGATGGGAGGCTTGGGATACACTACGAGTGTGTATTCTTAGGAAACCTGCAGTTTTCATCGGCCGTGCTTTTCTTTTCTCCATACAAGAAAGCCTGACCTGCAGCAGCATTAACCTACTTAAAACACCAGCTCCTACATTGTTAGGGAAAATGAAAAAAAACTGAAAGCAAGAATTTGGTTTGGGAGTTACCCTTTATCGCTGCTTCGTTATTACAGGAGCCTGATCCCGTGGACTTGTGCCAAAGCAGTTTTTGCTGGGGGTTTATGCAGCCACGGGGATTAATCCTTAAAGCTGGTCCTGACACGGGATGAGGCCGCTGCCTCCTGTGACTCAGATGAGGCTCAAGGCTTTGTCTGCCTCACTTTGCCAAAGAGAAACCAAATTGTTCTTTAAAAATTAGGGCTTCAGGGATAAACGGCAAACTGCAGTAAGTTATAACTAACAAAATGGTACTTAAGCAAACCATCTTTTTGTGGTTAACTGAAATAGCAGGGATATCAAAAGCTGTCTCAGCCTAAGCAGGTCTTGGAAGCATTTCTGGAATGGAAAAGGGGGTTTACTTAGCGATTTTCTTTTCTCCATACAACGCTGCCTCGGGACACTGCTCCCCATTTCCCAGCACTGATATCAGGAGGACCCTCTGGCCGTGAAACTACAGCCACAGTTGCACCCTTGTATTTTGGCCATTTCCCTCCCTTTTTTGCTGTTGTCCTGCAGACCCAGGAGGTGAAGGTGTTGAAGCAGGTACAGGGGGATTGGGTTGATTTCGAAAGGCAGCAGGAGAAGTTTGTGGACGTGCATAAAAAGGAGAGCTTAAGGGGTTATTTTCACTGTACAAATATCAGGTGCGAATAAATGTGCAGATCCTCTTCATGGGATGTCAAATCTCCTTTGGGATTCTGCTAGTTTCCTAGCATGTTTGGCAAGCTGAATTCCTTTCCCAAAATTCACAGATCATGGTGCTACCTTAACCCAAGCCAGCTCAACCCCCACGCACACATGGATTTAAGCAGTGAAGAAAAGGAAAATCCACCTTTCCTAAACCTTAGGCTATGCATGATTTAAATGGTGCTCTCAGCCTGCTTTTCCATAGACTGGCCCAACTCGCTTAGAAATGAATTAAAAAAAACCCTATTATTCCTTTAATTTAGAGGCCAAGGAGAAGTTGAAGTTCTCAAACACAGCACACTGCCTTCCCCGTCTGTAACTTCTTGGCTTACTGCAGAATAGTGAGTAAAGTTCCTGACTGTTCCTTGCATGTGTAATTTGGTTGATTAAGGCTCGCCTGGCTCCTCAGACCACAAGCACCTCAGCATCGTTTTGGCTGTGAACACCTGGACGCAGTGTGGGGGAGAAGGAAGCGGTCAGGCTTGGAATCGTAGAATCATTAAGGTTGGAAAAGACCTCTAAGATCATCCAGTCCAACTGTCAGCACAGCACCACCAAACTATGTCCTGAAGTGTCACGTTTACACACTTTCTGAACCTCTCCAGGGATGGAGATTCCATCACTTCCCTGGGCAGCCTCTGTCAGCTTCACCACTGGGTCAGTAAAGAATTTTTTTCCTACCATCTAAACCTCCCCTGGTACACTTGAAGCCATCTCCTCTTGTCCTCTCGTTACTTTGGAGAAGAGACCAGCACCTACCTCGCTACAACCTCCTTTTAGGGAGCTGAACAGAGCAGTAAGATCTCCCCTTAATCTTCTCTTCTCCAGGCTAAACAATCCCAGCTCCCTCAGCTGCTCCTTGTAAGATTTGTTCTCCGGTCCCTTCACCCACCTCATTGCTGTGCTTCTCCCCATCCTTGCTCTGAATTTATGGTGGTCACTCAAAAATCTCAGGACAGGGACCCCATACAAAGGATCTGGCTTTCCAAGAGAAATGTTTTATTCAGAGTAGCCAGTTTTTGCTCCATGTTAACATCTAGGCACCTTTAATAGACGAAATTTACTGCCATTCAAGATTTTTCCCCTTATGAAAAGCTCTGTAAAGCTTCCAGCTGCTTTAAGAGTCTGCTGGCTCCCACTGCTGTGTCCCACGCTGCTCTTTATCTAGTTCAACAAGTATTACCAGGCTGCTTTCTAACGATCTGGAGTATCTACAGCGCGTCTGGGTTCTGCTGGGAGTCTGCTCCACCTCTGTGTGTTGTATCCAGCTCCTGTGTGTTAGGTGAATAATCTGCAGCAGCAGTGGTTCAGGCTTGCTGGCATGACTGATAAGAGCTTTACATAGAAATGAGGAAAGAGAAGGTTGGGATACACAGGTCTAATCGCTCTTCTTGGGTTTTAATAGGAAATAAGAGGAGAAGCAGGTAGGCAAGACTATCAATGGATAAAGCACTACTACACAGCAGAGAGTAGAGAGCAAGGACACCCAAGTCCCATATTTCCATGTGCTTTGCACACCGGGGTTAACAAACCCTGGACTTAACACTAAATTAACCTGAGAGTTAACTAAGGGTTAACCCCAGGGTTAGTTAACTCCAGGTTTAGTTAATACCAGTGCTAACTAAGCATTGTTAAACAGATTCTTCCTTGACTATAAGTGATTGGTTACCTACCCTCAAATTACCTTGCAAGGATGGGGAAAAGAGAGAGGAGTTGGGATCGATAAGGAGAAGAGTCACAGAAACATAGAGCAGTTTGGGTTGGAAGGAACCTTAAAGATCATTGAGTTCTAACCCCCTGCCATGGGCAGGGACACCTCCCACTGGATCAGGGGCTCCAAGCTCCATACCTGGCCTTGAACACCTCCAGGGATGGGGCAGCCACCACTGCTCTGAGTAACCTGGACCAGAACCTCCCTCAAAGGAAACATTTATTCTCCATTTATAATCTCAGTTTCCCCTCTTTCAGCTGAAAACCATTACCCTTGTCCTGTCCCTCCATTCCCTGATCAAGAGCCCCTCCCCAGCTTTCCTGGAGCCCCTTTCAGTACTGGAAGCTGCTCTAAGGTCTCCCCACAGCCTTCTCTTCTCCAGGCTGAACAACAACTCTCTCAGCCTGTCATGGCAGCGATGAGAAATCAGAGGTGTGGAGTTGTTCAACTTTGATAGGAACAGTTGGACTCGATCATCCGATGGGTCTCTTCCAACCTGGTTGTTCTATGGTTCTATGAACTGTCTCCTTTATCTCCTGCACGCATGGAGACGGGCTCTCTGGCTGGCTTGCAGGGGGATTCTGCAGACAATCCATGAATGAAAAGCATGAAAACGTGATACCTGTTGCATTAAGATCTTCACTGGAAGGGCAACAATTCACTTGAGGGGCTGCGTGTGGCCAGAAGGAGTTACCCAAACGGATTGAGAGGTGATGTCAGGAAGACTAACCAAAAAGACTCTTGAACAGCTTGTGCAGAACAGACCACCAGATCCCATGGCAAAAAAACAAACAGAAAAGGAGTGAAAACCCCATCTTGGTGTGTGCCTTCCTTTGAGAACATTATATCCTTTGGCAAGAATGTATATCTGATCGCAGAATCACAGAATCACAGAATCACTGGGTTGGAAGAGACCCATTGGATCATTGAGTCCAACCACTCCCATCAAACACTAACCCATGGCCCTCAGGATCTCGTCCACTCGTGCCTTAAACACCCCCAGGGAAGGCGAATCAACCACCTCCCTGGGCAGCATATTCCAATGCCTAATGACCCTTTCCGTAAAAAACTTCCTCCTAATCTCTAGCCTAAATCTCCCCTGGCGGAGCTTGAGGCCATTCCCCCTCATCCNGTCTCACCAGTGCCGAGTCCAGAGGGAGAATAACCTCCCTGGACCTGCTGGTCACACCGTTTCTGATACACCGTTTCTGATGATGCATTTCTGCTGGGTTAGTGAGTTCAACCACCTCCTGAAATAGTTCAACCACTAGAGGAAGGCCTGAGAGCAAAGGAAGAGAGAGGTGGACCTCTGTATATCAGCTGTGATGAACCAAGAGTTCGGCTCGGCTGAGTTGAGTAAATTCCTCCTGTGACCATTCAGGTCTCAGCTGAATGCTGGCAGCACTAACTACTCTTTCTGGGCGTGTTCCCATTGAGTGGCTTCCAGCTTGGTTATAAAATAACCCAGATTTTAAACCCAGATTAAACCCTGCCCTTTGTGTGCGTCTCCTCTAGGAACAAAAATACCTGCCCTTGAGCCTCTGGGCTTCCAGCCCCTCCGATTAACCTCTTTTCTCCCAGTGTGATGTGGCAGGAAAGCAGGACTTTTCGGGCCGTTGCTCCTAAATTCTGTGTCCACCGCTTCCCGTGCTCTGACGTGCACGTGGACAGGGAAGGGCCACATCCTTCTCATATGGACATGTTGCAGAGCTGAGCCTTTTGGGGGATGGTTTAAGCAGGCAGATATTCTCTTTCATGTTTAAGAGCAGGGAATTAATCACACCTGCCAAATCCTTCCTGGTAAATAAGATTAAGCTTTGCTAAGGAAACCTGAAATTATAAAACCTACTTTTCCATTTGAAAACTTGCTTGTTTCCTTTTAGGAAAGCTTTGCTTTTCTTAGGAATATTTTTTGGAGTTATTGTCTGGTTCTGGCCAGTCACTGAAATAGGATAAAATAATGGAATTTTGTGCAACAGACCTTTCTGCTTCAGGTAGGAAGAGCCACTGTAGGAGGGAGGTGTGGGCCTTGTACCCCTGAGCCAGCTGCATCCTCCCTGTAGGGAGATGGATGCTCAGAATCCCTCTTCAGAGCCTTCTCAGAGGCTACAGCTTTATTTCATCTGCTTCAGCCCCAAATATCGTGGTGCTCAAGTCCTCAAGAGGCCCCTGAAAGGAACTTCAGCCCAAGACTGTGTACATCTCTGAAAAGACTCAATGGAGAGAAATACATCGGCTACTAAACACTGAGGATCTATGATGCTTAATCCTTGAGGAAACGTCCTGCTACAGCAGAAGACATGGCAGGTTGGGAACATGGGCAGGAACTGGTAAGTCTAAGAGAATGTAACGTGGGGCAATGGAGAAAAATCCCGTCTGGTTCTTTCAAAGCAGACTCTGCTCTCCTGATCTTCCACATTGCTTAGCCCGAGACCTCTACGTAGGAGAAAAAGCTGGAGTTTGTGTTAACAGGCTTTAATTCTGTGGGTAATACCCTTGCTTCTCCAGGTGCTGGGTTACTGCCTGTCCTCTGACAGCAAGGACGTTTCTCCTAAGGTTAGGACCTTCACGTGCATTTATTCACCGTGTCACCAAAGTAAAATATTTCTTCTCGTTACATCAGGAAGGTTTTGCTATCCGTGCTGAGGAAAAAAAAAAAAAAAGCATCAGCAAAAGAACAGTGACAAAGTTGTTCGTGCATTTAGGGCAGTTGTTTGTTTTATTTTTCTGTCTGAGATCTTTTTTATTTGTCTTTTCAAGAAAGTCATCTCTCTCGGCCCCTTTGAAATGCACCGTGTGGATGATTAAGTGCGGGAAGCAGTCAGTGTCTGGGCGTGATCTGTATGCTAATCGATGAAACCAGCACGGCTGAATCGTTATTATACTTGAACATCAAAGCAGGCTGTTAGGGAAGGGCTGGAAGAGCTCCAGCGATAGCCATGGGCCCCAGGAGCTGGTGGTGGTCGCTGGAGCTACCCCTGCAGGAGAGGAAATGCTGGTGGCGAGCAGGGTAAGACAACTTTATACTGACTCACTGGTGTTGTCTAATAATGGAATCTGCATACGGTTGGCAAAATCTGCCACTGAAGGGAAGTCACTTCAGACAAAACGGTGCCCTAAAAGCATTTCATTATTCTTGTGACAGGATCCGTCTGAATAAAAGCACTTTAATACGCTGAGCCAAGTTCTATTGTGCTTTCGTTCTCAGTGTTGTGAAACCTTTCAAAAACACCATAACCAGCCCTTGGTGACCACCAGTCTCATAGAATCGTATCATAGAATCATAGAACAACCAGGTTGGAAGAGACCCACTGGATCATTGTATCCAACCATTGCTATCAAACACTAAACCATGTCCCTCAGCACCTTGTCCACCTGTGCCTTAAACACCTCCAGGGAAGGTGAATCCTACCTACCCTCCATGGGCAGCCTGTTCCAATGCCCGATGACCCTTTCCATGAATTTTTTTTTCCTAATGTCTAGCCTAAATCTCCCCTGGTGTATCTTGAGGCCATTCCTTCTTGTTCTGTCCCCTGTCACT
>WAAB01015107.1:0-54343 GCA_013389865.1 Piaya cayana | reverse complement strand
AGGATTTATTTATTTATTTATTTCTGGTACAATATAAAAATATAATTGAGTCCTTGTGGCATAATTATCTTGTATTTGCGTCTTAAGATAAGATCCTGTGAGGCTCCTAACCCATTTAAACTTAAGATTTACAAGATCAGATTAACGCAGATCCCTGTTATCTACTGGCATACCTGGGATCAGGATAGGATTCTGCAGAAATTATGTTAAGAGGCGTATCGTGTTTAAGCTGATTTTTAACTTCCTTTATCATCTCCTTGAGAAATGGAAGGATTCCCATTGCTAACATTCTTTCTACTCATTCCACTCTTTGTATTAGAAATAAATTTTCAAACTCTTATCTTTGGATAATAGTCCACATGCCTATTCTATCTTTGGATTTTTATTCACTGCAAAAACATGAACGTATGTTTTCCCCTTTTTTAGCTTTTTCAATACTTTATATGGAGTGCTCTTAGCTGTGTGTCCTTCCATCGTGTTGATGCTTGGAAAGCAGTAGTGTGACCCCATGTCTACTGCATCCAGTCTCGAGCTGCAATATTGCTGCTATGGCTGCGTTGTTCTTTGAGCCTGATCTCACTTCTTAATCCTTAGATTATATTAATGTTTTTCCTTCTGTTCCTTCCTTTCCTTAAACTGAAAGCTTTTTTTAAAAACTACTGTATTCGCAGTCCTTTGGGTTTCCAGCTGTCTTGGTCCACTCTGGTGTATGTTGGTAACTCACAGGATTATGGTTAAAGGAGGATTTCTCTATGTACTCCGAGGTTTATACATTGCAGCGTGACGCTGCGCTCATAGTGTCTGTGTTCCTTTGGAGAGAGCCACGCAGTTATGAAGAGCAGGAAGTATGGAAGTATTATACAGTAATATCCAAATTAAGTATTGAAGGGCCATACGTGAAAGAAAAGATGGCTCAGCATGAATTTTTACGGTGTTTTGTAGACACTGAGACTAAGATTGTTTGAGATGAAGTCTGTAGTATCAGTGGTGCTGCCTGTAGCAATGGAGTCCTTTGCAGGCCAAGCATCTGGTCAGGAGGACACGTGCTGAGTCCACAGTTGCACAGCCACTCTTGAAATTTTTGTTTCAAATTGCTACTGCAGAGGTTCATAAACCACTGACTCCTTAACCATCAAAGTCCTCCGCTGAGTTAAAGGTATTGGTCAAACTGAAAATTCAGTAGAATGAAAGTGTGACTTCCTCACTACAATCAAGATATTTCTGCAGCACCATTTCTTTAGCTTGTCCCACTAGTGAAGCTGACAGCTTTCCGGATAACTTTACTCTTACTCCAAGGTCTGAGAATCTTCAGGGCAAGCAACCAAGCCTCGTGGATCCACCCTAAATAGAGAACCTCATTGCTAGAGAATCTGTATCCCTTATTCCAGTTGAGATAAATTAATTCCTTGTGGGAAAGTAGTATTATATTTCACAGCCACCAGAAGGCTGTATTTCTTGTGCCGTGAAAACTTTTGTTAAGAGCATTTGATTTAGGACATCACCATGGCCTTTACAAAAATACGTATATGTTGTTGCAGACCAAGTTAGTGCTCTTCATGAATTTTTTGATTTTTGGTGAAGCCGTGACTTTCCATTATAAAAGGATGAACACTTGCTCAAATGTGATTTTCCACAGACTTACAGTTTCTGTGCCACACGTTTTACCAGTTTACTTCAAATGGGTTTCCAATTCTTCAGGTGATTTCAGTGACCTTTCTTTAAGGTTTAATTTGACATTTAGTACTCTTATAACCACATATTTCGCAGCTACCTATCTTTTAGCCTTGCTGATCTTCTGATAGACTTCCAGTGGCAATATGCTGAGTAAGCACAAATGAGTAATATCATAGAATCATAGAATGGTTTGAGTTGGAAGGAACCTTAAAGATGTTCCAGTTCCACCCCCCTGCCATGGGCAGGGACACCTCCCACTGGACCAGGCTGCTCAAGGTCCCAGTCAACCTGTCCTTGAACACTTCCAGGAAGGCGGCAGCAACAGCTTCCATAGGCAACCTGCGCCAGTGCCTCACCGATAATCTATGTAGTTGGTGTATAGGATGCCTTTTTGCTTAATTGAAGCAAAATCACAAGAGCTGCAGTATAAACAGTTTTATTACAGTATTTTTATTGTGAAGCGGAACTTAATTTTTAAGGCACAACTGTGTTCCACATGCAGCTTCTGTTCTTGTCCTGCCACAGAGAGGCATAAAGTTGTCTGAATTAATGTTTCTACTCCTGTAAAAGTATGAAGTCTCACATCCAGTGACTGTTATAACCAAAGTATCTACTGTGGCTGAAAGTGTCAATGATTGCTCTATCACTCCTGCTCTCAACCCTAGCTTTCTCTGCTGTATGCATTGGCCACAGAAGTGACTCAGTGGGGATTAACATCTGCTGGTAGAGCACTGAGATGTGAAGAAGCCCACCTTGTGTGCTTAATGGTGATGTTCCTCCTTTGAACCCTCTCTTCAGATCTCACCTTCTCTCCTTCGCTCACTTCTTGTCTTAGAGGGTATTTTTTCCTGAAACTGTTTATCACCAATGCAATTCACTGCAGTTTGTCTGTTCTGCTGATTTTTTTCTTTCCACAGCAATGCAATGTGTTGGCAGTCTTTTCCTAACCAAGTTCTTGTTAAGTGCAGAAGGAAATGAGTTAACTTAGCTCCTGCTGTTAAGCCCTGGAAATTGTGGTTAAGTAGTCAGCCATCATAAAAAAGTTAAACATTTGGTTTAAATATAAAAGTCTTCTGATTGTTAAATCAGCATCAGAGCAGGACAAAAATTAGTTTATTTAGAATTTCTGTACAGCTGGTGACAGAATTTATGTCATTTTCAACATAAATTCCTGCCAGTAGGAAAATAGCTAGTGCTAGATTTACTTAGTATATATTGTATGTTTCTGTAAGTGATCTCCTGTAATGGTTGATGAGTTAAAGAAAGTTACATCATTCTGTATTTATAAGTTGCATAAAATAAATGCCTTCCTAAAAGAAAATGTGCAAAGTACAAAAATGTTCAGGAGCAATGACACCAGGTGTCAGTTTAGAATTTGAATATTTGAATACTCAAATCAGGTTTAGTATGCTGAATTGATGTGGCCATAATAAAATCAGCTTTGTGTTAAGAGACAGAATTTGACGGTTTAAGAGTTAAGATACTAGATGATGTTAGGACAGTTGATATAGCAGTTCATTTACTTAAATATCTAAATTTCATCAAAATGTTCCCATAAAAAGATATTTCTCAGTCCTGCTTTGAAATGGAACTTAATATGCCAAAATTGTCTTTGAAAATTTTATCTTGTAAGAACATTTTTTAAGTCTTTTGGGGTTTTTCATTACCATAAATGATAGATGTACATAAATTGGATTTTTTTCTCAGTTTTAATTAATTCAATCAGTAGCTATTGGTCAGCGTCATAGTCAGTGGTCTTCATGTTGGATTTAATCTATTGTGGCTATTCTGGCAAATGAGTCTGCAGGGATTTCAAGATAAACATGAAATGGTTCTGCAGGTATTTGTAGGAAGTGTGTACAAACTATGCAGAAAGCAGTATCTCAAGATTTGACAACTTTTTCAGTATTGAAAACTGAGCTCGANTCTTTTGGGGTTTTTCATTACCATGAATGATAGATGTACGTAAGGTGGAATTTTTTGCTCAGTTTTAATTAATTCAGTCAGTAGCTATTGGTCAGTGTCATAGTCAGTGGTCTCCATGTTGGATTTAATCTATTGTGCGTATTCTGGCAAACGAGTCTGGAGGGATTTCATGATAAACATGAAATAGTTCTGCAGGTATTTGTAGGAAGTGTGTACAAACTATACAGAAAGCAATATCTCAAGATTCGACAGCTGAGTATTGAAAACTGAGCTTGGGAACTGATCAGTTGGGAATAGTTAGCATTTTAGTACTGAACGAAAGATGCCGTGATGCAGATAGACCTTAAAAGGAAATTTGCCATGAAAGGCTTTGTCTCATACAATAGAGGAAATTGTACAAATGGAAAGGGCAGCAAAAATCTTTGCGGTGTCCTGGTTGACCGTGAGTCAGGGGATCAGTACATCAAGGTGAGAGCGAAGCACCTTAAAAATGAAAGGCGACCCAAAGGTGAAGAGGACAATCACCTCTTAATTTGCCCAACTGTATCTCAGAATAAATCGATCAGATTTTTACTTTTAAGAGTGGGGGAACAAAAACAGTTGGGAATATGTACATGAGTTTCAGTGAAGCTGAAGAAACAGCATTGTCTAGTTGTGAAGATGATTTGACTGCACAAGAAGAAGGAACTTGGTGATTTTAATTCTTCCAGATATGGTTTTAGAGAAAGCATAAAATGAAGAAAAAAAGAGGTAAATACAGTTGTTAGTTTGCTGGAACAGACCTCGCGATAAAATATGTGGGTCTCGAAAGTTAGTGATGCATGGAAAAAAATGGTTGGGTATGACATGAGAGAGGGAGATACCTATAGCAGTATTAGTCATACAGGTTTTCAGGAACCTGGATGTAGTAGTGGACAGCCTATCAACTCATTATTTGTTTTGTATAGAGTTGATCTGTTCAGAGTTAAGTTTAGAATGATCTCACTGAAAGTGGTCAGTGTTTGATGGTTTACTGAAGTGAATTTGCCAGTACTACACCCTACATATTTTTATTTCCTTGAGGAGCACTGGAAGGGTGCACAACATGAGCTGAAGTCTTCAGAGTTGTCTTTTGGGTTGTGTCTGTCTCTTACTGCTGTTCCTATGGCTAAAATATAGAGTGAACCAGTTAACGTGGCCATAAGTGCAGTATGACAAATGTGGAGGACACGGGGGACAAATGGGTTTCTTCTGCTGCTGAATTTTTAATGTTTGATTTTAAGTAACCAGTTTAAAGTGACTGTGTCAGTTTCTGTTTAATTTGATATGTCATAAGAATTATTTTTACTCTTCTGTCTACAGGAACACCAGTGTACTCAGTAGCGTGGGGGCCTGATTCAGAAAAAGTTCTTTATACTTCAGGGAAGCATCTGAATATTAAACCTCTTCAGCCAAATGCTAAAGTGTTGCAGGTATCATTGATGTATTAAGCTTGTCTCACACTTCATGTGAAGTTTTGCTGAGCATAACGTGCTAAAATTTCCCCCCAACACTTCTAGTTTTTTTTAAGAATGAGACAATTGTTAATTTCTCTAAATAAAGAATTCTTGATAATTTTTGCTGTAGGTATTCTTCAGGCATGTGATTAAACATTTCCCTTTTCATAAATAAAGCAGGATTCTGAAGTCTTTCCTTGTTCATTTCTTACAAAAGGGCTGAAAGATACAGAAGCAATTGTTTAGAATGTGCTTTTAATGCAACTTGTTGTGCCCATTGTGCCTTGTTCAGGCCATATTTAATTTATTTTCCTGCAGAAATGATGACATCTGTGCATTTGTACTATTGGGAAACCTGATCTATGTTTGAATGTATGAATGTTAGTTAATGCTGAATGACAAATATTAAAAATAGAAGTTTTCAGACTTGTTGCATCTATGTTTATTTTTTTCCATTTCAGTGGAAAGCCCATGACGGACTTATTTTAAAAACTGACTGGAACTCAGTTAATGATCTTATTCTTTCTGCGGGTGAAGATTGTAAATATAAGGTGAGTGCTGGTTAACTTTTTAGGGGAAAGTAAACGACCTGAAGAGATACTGGGAATTCTGATGCTTTCTAATTGTAATAATACTTGGAAGCTGAACTAAGAAGTCTTCAGGTCTCAAGAAAACTTGTTATCCCAAGTTGTATTATTTGTAAATACATCTTGCTTTGTCTGGTAACTTCAAATTAGAAGTGTTTTCTTTAAATAGAGCAGAATGAAAATAGGTAAAATTCAAGTGAAATAAAAAGATGTAGAAATATAGAAATGATAACTTAAAATACTGTAAGCTATGACATGTACAGTAAAAAATAGTGATGTATAAAAGCAGAAGAGATAAAGCTAATGTTTTCCATTACAGGAGCATTATGGAGTCCCTTAGAAATTGGTTAGAATATTCTATATGCAAAATGGAAAGCCTGTATTTTATTTCTTCCCTTTAGAATGAACTTGCATTTAGTTGTATCATGTTGGTTCTATCATTCACTGCGTGTGCAATGGCTGTGATTAAAAAGTATGCAATTAGAAAATAAGAAAAAGTACCAAAGTGTTAAAATCAAATTACTTCACTCTGTGAATTGGTTCGTGATATTCTGTTGACTCCAATCACTGAGAATATCTCTTTGGTCTGGAAATTTGCAGAGGTGCCTCATACTGTTGGGAAATAAGTGCAAACAAAATAAGCTTTGTGGTTATTTACAGACTTCACAGTAATTTGCAGGAAATAAGATATTTTGAACGAATGACTTCTATATTGAATAACGTAACACTTGCCAAGCTGCAAAGCAGAGTCTACTGCATTAAGCAAGCCAATATTGATTAGAAACAACTTTTTATGAAAAATGAGCTATAATATAGGTGATTCTTCCAGTTACCCAAACAGGCACTGAAATAACTTTGAGAGTTTATTTCTGCAACCTCTGTGATAATGAGGAAAAATGACAGCTCTAGAATCAGTAAAGGTAAGTCCAAACTCTGTTCATGTAGGTATATATTTAATATTTTTAAAAGGTTTGGGACAGTTACGGACGTCTGCTGTACAGCTCGCAGCCCCATGAATATCCTATAACATCCGTTGCCTGGGCTGCCGATGGAGAATTATTTGCTGTGGGGTCTTTTCATACTTTGCGTCTATGCGATAGAACTGGGGTAAGTAACAAATCTGATAAATAGCAGATACAGAATTGTCCAAATGCATTGATAGTACAGTAAATATTCCTGAGGATATCTGTGCACAGGTGGGTATTTCATGACTTCAGCATCTTTGTCCTGGGTGCATCTAAGATACTGCCTGCTTGATCTGCTTAGCTGCATTTCTAAATATGCTTTGACTTGAATACAGCTTTTTATAATATTTTGCCTTTCAGGTCATTACATTTTTCTATGTGTTTTTTAGCTTTTTCCCTTAACAACAATAAGAGTTTACAAGTATTTCTTGCAAAGTCATCATAAAATGAAGCTATTAACCACAAAAGGAAAGGAGTGAGTAACAGTAACTTAGAACTATGACCCTTTTTTTTTTTTAACTTGCTTTGTTCCAAGTTTGTTGTTGATGACATAGGACCTTTTTTCAGCTTAATTTCCAATTAAAATGAATTTCTTGCAGTTTCATCTGCCTTCACTGCTATTCTGTTAGCCCAGAGCACAGATGGACCTGATTGTCCCTGAGGATTTCCTATGGTTCTACAGCCTTCTGTTCAGATTCAAGTTGCATCAAACCTTGCTGGTGTGGGACTTTTATTGTCACATTCTTTACCTCTTTCTGTGTTGTGTTTGTTGCTCTTTTGAGCAGCTTGGGAAAACAGCACTTGCTGTAATGTTCTTGGGCATCTTCAGTAGAGCCTGGTTCTCCTTTCCATGAACGTGGACTGTGTGTTTCAAGTATTTGTACATTCATGAAAAATTATATGAGAGGGGGATGCAGGATAAGATCTCTGAATCTTCATATTTCACTTTCTATACTGACTCTGGTTTCAGTGATCTTTACTAACAAAAGTAAGTGTCAGCTAGGCATTAAATTTGAAGTCAGGATTGCTTCTGTTTTCTGTGAATTTTCATCTTGCTTTGAACAATTCCTACCGCTGCTTAATCTGTATAATTAAAATTTGGGAATAATTATCTTGAAGGAAAACAAAAATACCGACATGCAATTTTCCTTTGGAAAGTTTTTTTTTTTAATTTAAGATATAGGTTGTTTTATTTTGATATCTACATTAGTGATTTTTATGTTAAAGAGATTTATATTACCTGTGTGTTACAAGCATGCTAGAAAACTAGAAGAATGAGTGGAGTTGGATCCTAAGGTACGAAGTTGTGCAAAAGATTGGGATACCACTCACGTAGGTAAAAAGATGTTGAAGCAGGTTTAAAGGGTAGCAAAATAAAGAAGGTATTTTCTGTCTCTTTGGTACAGGGCTGGAGAGTAGATTGCAATTTCTATCATATAATATTTTACATAATTGAAATTATATTTTAAAAGAAGATTTGTCTGCCTTTGTTTCGTTCAGAATTGGATGCTATTTCTTTTTGCAGAAGAGAATGGATAAATTGTCTCTGTGTATGCGATCATAAAGATTGTGCAGTATACCCCAGCTGTTAGAGGATGGGACACGCAGGTAGTTGTTAAGGGGCTACATCACCGTTGGGGGTATTTTTTCTCCTCCCTGGCATTCTTCTGGTCTGGTTAATCTTAGGTAGGCATTGGGGGTGAGATTGTGTCATTATCATTACCAGCTCAGTGTGCATATCTCTTGCTTTCCTTAGAAGGGTGCTTTATGATTGCCTGAAAGCTTTTGTTTCTAGGCAAGATGGACAGGAAGATTTTTCTCCATTTAATATGCTGCTTAACTCCACTGAAAATGTAATTAAAGCAGTAATCTACTGTGACTGTTGCCTTTCCATCTCCCTGTACAAATAAGCTTTTGTAGAAATGTTTATATACATATACCATATTTCACTTGATGGAGCCAAATAAGGTATATTTGTATAAAGCCATTTCTATTAGTATAATTACATCTGTGTTAGACTACTACATTATGTAACCTACATCAGTTTAAACAATCAGATTAGCCATTAGTGTTTTCTTCTCAAAACATTGCTTTAAACCATGCCCTCTTCTTTCGCAACCGCTTTTCGTCTCCTTTTTGAGTACTTGCTGTATCAGCAAGTAGAAAATGGAAATAGATACGTATTTTGCACTCAATGCAGAATTATGCCTTAAAGTGGCAAAGACTGGTGCGGTGCAAAAGGAATAAAAATACTAGAATTATTTTTCTGCTGCCATATATGATGTCTCATAGCGTATAGCTTTTGTTTCTGATCCCCAGGGCCTTACTCTTTTTCTTGCTAGATAATAATATCTAGAGTAAATATTTGTAATTTATAATTTACTCTAATTTATAATCTACTAAATTTATGATTTACTCTAAATACAGTTCCAATTCCTGAAAAAAAAGTGATTTTTAGGTCAGCAATTAAGGTTGAACAAGCGTGTAGACTTTGTTTGAAATTCTAATGCAAATAGGCTTATTTTTTTCATAAAATTAAGGGGTTTTTTACCTGTTTTATTACTGAATTCTTAAAGAAACAAAGAGATATACAGTAGTTCATGCCAGATGCTTTTTTCTGTTTAGCAGCTAGCAATGATAATTTATCTTCAAAAGTCATGATTTTTCATGTAAGTTTCTTTCCTGACATTAAATGTAAATAGTCGCTAAAGAACTAGCTTTGCTAGTATTGAGGGGAAAGGAAGAATGATTCGCATACCACCAGAGTGATGGAGTTTGAAGAGAACCAGACCTGGCTTTTACTGGTCAACATAGACATTTTTATTATGTCTGATGTAATGGAGCTGTATTGGCAAATTGCTCCTCAGGGAGCCATCAGGCGATATATATATCATTAACTCTTCTCTAGCATATGTGTTCAGTTTGGGGACATAATTAAATTAAATTCTGTTAGTGTATGTTCTTTTCTCCTTTGCTTTCAACCTGGATACTTTGTTCTAGCAGCTTCGTGTTAATAAAGAAAGCTACAAATATTATACTGATTTTTAGAAGTTTTGTTTCTTCCTTTAAAAATCACTTGTGCTTTGATATCATTATGTACCTAGAAGAAATTGCTACAGCTATTCTATAGAATACCGAACAAAATGTATTTAAGGTTGAACTTCGTGTGCTATAATGTTCATTATTCCTGCAGAGTGTGTTAAGATTAGTTTTGAAGTACATATATTGAAATGTAAAGCTGTATGCATTGATGGATAGACTTCAGCCTTCTTGGTGTTCACAGCTTTTCAGAATCTAATCACTTGGATGGAGGGCAGTGCTTAAAAAGTTCATTTATGTAAGCTATTTCCTGTGGCTCTGCATGCTTCCCTTGACATTACTGATCAGGTCAAAATATTTACACAGTAAGAGATGGTAAGAATGACTGAAATTCACTGATTTCCTCTTTCCCCACTCCACTCCCACATAAGTATCTTAGAAAATGGACCATACCCATCTGCTCCAAAGACAGGTTGCTTTCCCAGTGCCTTGGAGAGCATAGGATAATTGCTAAAAATCTTTGAATATCATGAAATGAATCCTTTTTTAAATTACCAAAAAAAAGCTAACAGCAATGGACTTCAAATTTATATTTTAATAACGCTGAATGTATTTATACGCTTATTTTTGGGAAGCCTTTTAGATTTTCTTCCATTAGTGATTTATTTACCTTTACTGGGGATTGATCAGCACATTCTCCAAACGTTTTTATTGCAGAATGAATTATGGCCATTTTGCTAGACTGTTAGTTTGCATATTTGCCTGATTATGTTGTTTGTGTCTTCTATTCCATAGCTTGCTCCATGGAATGTCTAATCTTGCTAGAAATACTATAAAAAACATTTGGGAAACTCAATAAAATTTGGGGAATATTGCTGATACCTATATTTTCTACTATAGAAAATAAAGGAATACATTCTGCAAGTGTAATAAATACTCCTTGCCCACCCCATCACCTTATTTTTAAAAAGTATGAGCCTGGTGGTCTGGCAAGAAAGCATTTAGCTCTGTCATGTTTCTATTCAACTTTTACTCAAAAAAGATACNTCTTTGGGTTTTTTTTTTTTTTTTAAACTATCGACAAATGAGGTGAATAAAAAAGCATTTATGAATTTTCAAATGCAGTGAAACAGGTATCTACAGAGAGAAACTTTGAAAAGAATTTAAGTGTTTAGCATTAAAGCCATAATTTTAATTCAGGTCATTAATCGTGTGACTATTGTAAAATTAATGTAATTTAGCCTTTAAGTCAACATTAGATATTAGATAAGTGTAAAAGAGATAGCAAGATTTTGAAAGTGAGTCTACACTGTGCGTGTGTGTTTACATATTCTGATAGTGCTGAATTGTCTTAAACTAGAGCACTATTAAAACCCCCAGCAAATCTGTTTTCCATAGAGTTACAATAAGCTTTGATCACATTACATTTAGTTATAGTCTTGCTTCACAACGATGCATGCTTGGCAGTGTAACAAAAATAAGTCTTTTTTCTGCACTGTCTCTATTTCATCTACCTTTATTAACAGTCATTATTGTGAATTCTTTGTAGCTCAATAAAAGAAAAAATATTACAGATGGGTTTCCCATGGAGTTATGTTGTTTACCGATGCTTTCCAAGTTGGCATATTTTAATTTATTAGAATTGGCTAATGTAATTTCTGGAAGCAAATGAAAACATGGATCATCTAGGGAGGTAATAATCTGTTTAAAGAACTATATCGATGTTTAGTTTCTAAGGTTAAGAATTTAAATGGGACAGTTTGTCATATTTTTATTCTTGCATCTAATAATTGTGCAAGTGTGCTTGGATTTCAGCAGAATTTTAGATATCCTTGGTCTGGCTTTGTTCGTCTAATGGGCAGCTTAAGATACCTCACCTTGAGGTCGTGGCTTAGATCTTGATAATTCACATTAATTACTGGAGTCAAGTCCAAGAAATGTTTAGGGCAGCAACTGGAATCCTTCATACTTCGGTACTTCAGTAGTCATGTCAAGGGTAGTTTCTCCTCTTTGGGTAAATTGCCCTGTATTCACATGCAGCACTGAATTTCCTTACCTCCAGTTATGTATATTGTCTCTGATTTGTAGAATCTTTTTGTGGATTCTTGTGTCATAGGACCTGAAAGCCTTATAAGTCATCTTAGATTGTAAAATAACATTGTATTTTATATTCAGTAAAATGTGTAGGAGGAGGGGGCATTTATAGACATATTCACACATGTATTTCCCTCAAGCTAATTCCATATATGTGTGCAGATTCAGTTGTTTCTAATGTATGGATTTGCTTTGGATAATTGATTTTTATAATCTTATAAGATCCAATTTGCTTTCCATTACATCAGAAAATTAATAGTCTTTCTGATGAGCAGCTTCTGGGTAGTTTGCACTGCAGTGTCAGTTCATCACTCAGAAGTAATGAGAGCTGATTGCCAACTTTTAATGGACATTCCCACTTTGATATATTTTCATGTCAGCTACCCCTGCACTAATGTGAAATGCCCTGTGGGACACAAGGGAAACTGAGCCTTCACTTAGTAGGAAATAATAAATAGAAGTCCTCAGTTATTAGGACGTGAAGCTTTCTGTGTCAGACTTGGATTGGAGATTGGTTCTAGCACATATAGCTTGCTTTGTGTCAATTAGGGCATAAAAGGGACAAGAGCACCTCTTTTCAGTTTGTCCGTTCTGCCTTCTGATTCCTGGAGTGTGTTGTGGGAGAAATTGCATATTTTCTTTCCATAAACAAAGGTAAAATAATGGGTGAGGACTATTATTAAAGTCAGGGGATGAGATATGTTGTGTAGATTCTGACGTCATGAGGAGGTTCAACAGTACCACCTTCAGTTCTGTGTTGTCAACATTCCCTCTCCCAACACTCCGCATGCTGGTGAAGAGAGATGAAACAGACACCAGCCGCGGACAGTCAAGTGTCCTTTGCCCAGCTGACATCAGATTTGCTCTTATAATTTAAAATTTAAGAGTATATCTTCCTTCACTACGTTTTTTCGAAACACTTATGCTGTGGTAATATGTGGATAATAATTCTTAATGTGTTATATTCAGTCCAGAAATAACTAGATCCTTCATACTGAGTTTTGGAGCATCAATGTCATGCACGTGGAAGACTGTCTTAGTGCCTGGGACATAATGTTCTCTGAATCTGCTCACTGAAATAGTCTCACTGACACCTCCAGAGCCTACTCAATTCCCAAGTATTTGTGTAAGTCGAAGTATTCAATGATTGCAGTACTTAATCTCTTTTGCTTAATCAGAAAAGGGAAGCTTATGTTATTGCTTTTATGTATTTCTTAATAAAATTAAACTTCTATAGCTACTGTTTTTGTTCTGGAGAGAGTTCGTTGAATTCAATGAAAAATTACTTGGCACAGGAAAAGTATGAACCAAGCAGTAATACCCAAGTGTAATGTTGCAGCTAAAGTTAGAACAGAATTCGTACGTTTGTTCATATAGGTACATTATTACTCTTTTTTTTTTTAACTCAGTGTATCTAGGAAATACGAAACAGCTATTTCAGTTGTTTCAGCAGTTCTTGTCTTAAAAATGGAGAGGTAAATGATTTTTATTGAAACATTTTGTTATATGACAAATGTACCAGACATCTTCAAGGGGTGTGAATCATTGGAGTGGGCTGGCCTATACCGAGAGCTTTCAAAAATAGCTGAGAAATAAAACTTCGATTTCTTTACGTCTAGAAAAAAAAAATTAGGCTGCAATCTGGAAATATTTCAACTACTTGGGAAAAAAAGACTTCTGGTTTAAAAAGAAACAGTAATTTTAGACCTACATCCTCTCAGAGCTACAATGTATATGAAAGTAGCACCAAAGCCACACTCTCCAAGCTCCTTAAAACTAGTTTTTAGTCGATGGTTTGATGCCTCTTTGTTAGTCATTCTGACTGATGGGTGATTCTTGATCTAAGGGAAATGACCTTAGAAATGACCTTGTCTGTTTGGGAGGATCCCAATATTCAGTTTTGAAATCGTACTTCTTCAAACTGTTCTCAGATAGATCACATCTGGCCAGCTGTGAAAAATATGTCTCAGATGTAGGATGTGTAGAGCATTCTCTGAGTGTGCTTGGTACGATCATTTGTCCTGCAACCTCCAGAGCTTACTCATATACCATATAAGGATGTCAGGCATAGTTAAATATTATGCTCTTAATTACAATGGAGTGTTTCATACAGAACTCATCCCGTTGAGACAGAGTAGGTTGTGGACTTTTCTCCAAAAATTGCAATCACCTTCCCCAACTGCAGCTCATGTAGGCGTGTTTGTGAGCCAAGAGGCATGGAAGCTGAAGCCTTAAAATTGAATGCTTGAAATTGGAGATTTGGTCAGTGCTGACACTCTTTCACTCACCCTTATGTGCATAGACAGGCAAAGAGCCTTCACTCAGAAGGTCATCTGACAGTGTTCTGCAAACCTTAGCACAACTGGGAGGTTGAATTTCTTCCCGCTGTGTTCTCTTGCCTATCAACTATTTAAGTTTATTTTACTGTTATTTTTGTGAGTTCATTTCTTATAAGTCATATGAAGACTTTGTGTGAAGGACTTTGTGCGTCTTGGGTTTTATGTGTACTGCAAAAGAAATCAGAATATGAAATGTGTTAGAAACATTAGGTGAGACAGTTGGAAGAAAATACTCTCCTTTGGTATAACATCACACATCCCAAAGTCATGAGAACCTATTGTCTACACGTGACTTCTATCATGCTTTTTCTGACTAATTAAATTCTTAAGATTTCAGATGCATTTGAATATTCTGGTAGGGTCTTCAATTGCTAAGTTTGTTAAAATATTCTGTTGTACAGAGCTGAAGAGGCTATAGTTGACATTTGTTTCTCATTTTAAAATCTGGTTTAATGTCTTCCTGAAAGTCCATAAAAAACTTATTTCATTTGTTGTCATCCACTTTGAGGGGAACATTTGTTGGAGATATGAGACGATTTGTATAAACTGTATTTCTGAGATGCAAGAGAGAGAAAACAAGTGCCTGGGCCTGAAAAATCTGGGTTTTTTGCAAGAATGTAATAATAATCCAACTCAACTTTAGAGGAGTTTCATACATAAGGCTGGGGATATTTAAGAATAAAGTTCCTCATTGCAGGAAAGTTAGATATTGAAAAGGAACAAAATTAGGTTTAGTACTAAATGTAAGCTTCTCTCTTAACTAAATTCATGCCATGGCTCAGCAGGAAAAAAAGCAAATGCTCATTTTAAGACCTGTATTTGTGCTATGGAGAATTTATAGTTTTGTTTTTTGCAATGCTAACAGAAAGAATGAAAACAGCAGGGGGAGGTCAAAGGATAAGAACTCATGTGCTGTTTTGTTAAATCACTTACTTTGCCTGCGCATCCCTGCTGCACGGGAACGGGAGATTCCATGGAGCACATGAGCAGGAGGGGGGGGCAGAGTGCAAGAAATTAAAACGTTTAATGCAGCTTACACGCTGTTTCTAGAGAGTTTAAATCTATTTTATATAAGTTTTTATTTAAAGCATCTTTTAGCAGCCGGCCCATGGTTTCTGAAGTGCTGAATGGTGTCTGTTGTGGAAGGTGTTTGCCGGAGGCGGAAACCTGCGTCCCAGTCCCTGGTGTGTATTGTGCTGCAGTTGTCCAGTCGCCCCCGCATTCACAGCTTCCTCTTGTCCCCATAATTGGGGTCCTCCTATTAAAAATCAACAAACTAAACAGATAACTCTGGTTTGATAGATATAAATTATGTAAACTGGTGATAGGAGGTGAAGGTAATGTTAGCCTCAGTACCACGGATGTGTTCCATAGGGCTGTCTTCCCACCTTGTAAAATCTAGTTGGCAGGAAAATTTACAACAACAGCTTTTTGCCTATTATTGCGTTTCTAACCACACAGGAGAGCGGCTACACTTCTGAGCATAAGACCTGTACCCTGTGCCATTAAGCTGTGAGACTCCTCTGTGAGGACCTCTTGGTCTGAAAGGGTGGCAGCACCCAGGGCTATAGCTTCTGGTTCTCTCCAAAGCTAGGCCAGCTATCACTGCTTTGCTTGCAGTAGCAATCCAATTTTTTGTTTTTATTGCAGGCATAACAACTGAAAATGTAACAGATCCTTCCCGTGTACAGTAACAACACAGACTAGAGAAGCAGGCATGGTGTTGAGGAGAAGAGTATACAGGCATTGCTGTCAGAGCTTTTATGTCCCTTGTGGTGGAAGCATGGAGAGAAGCAGCACCAGAGCTTTGAGTTCTCTGTGTGCTGGCATAGGAGTGTCTTGTTTATACCAACTGATGTTGCCCAGGCCTTGCTGTTTCTGTGTTAAGGAGCTGCGGTCACCACAGCCTAAACTGAATACATCACACCTAAGACCATGGTTGCATGCATGTATGCAACCATATAATAGTTTCAAAATACCTCCACTCATTTTTTTAGGTAATGTTTGCTTGGACTTGAATGTCTAGGTATGCTTTAAATGTATTGTGACTGGATAACTTTTACCTAATCTACTTCAAGCATTGTGACATTTTTCTTTTCTGCCATACCTGATGGTTTTCCCTTTTGTATTCCTGTTTTTCAAGAATCTGACATTTAATCTCTTTGGATTGCTTATTCAGGCTGTAGTGAAAAGTTAGTTTATTGATGTTTCTTTAAAAAACTATAACCCTGTAACTCTGTATGGTACACTAAAACATTTCCAAAAAAGTACAAAAAAATTAAGAGTTATTTTCTCTTTTTCTGCAAGTGGTCTTACGCTTTAGAGAAGCCAAACACTGGCAGCATATATAATATCGCTTGGTCTGTTGATGGCACTCAGCTAGCTGGAGCGTGTGGAAATGGACACGTCATTTTTGCCCATGTCGTGGAGCAACGCTGGGAGTGGAAGAACTTTGAAATAACATTAATTAAGAGGAGAACCATGGAGGTAACCTTCACAGTTCCAAGCTGTTATGATTGATACCTTTCTAAGATATTTTTTAATACAAAATTGGAATTTTTAATAATCAACAAAACATTATCCCTGATGTTTTTTCTGTGTGTATAGGACCGCAAATGTTTTAAGGTCATAAAATGACTAGACTTAGCAAATGGTGTAAATAATTATCAGTTGCACAGCAGATCAGATCCATGTAAACCGACCAATACCACCAAATGGACCATTATCACTTAAATCAGAAGTACTTTATCCTGCAGAAAAAAGGCAAAGCTCATTTGAATAGCATCTGAAATTAGCTATGGGAGGCCGCTTATGAGAAAGAGATAACTTCAAGTGCAATTAAAATGTGCAAATGCAAATACATTGGCCAAAACCAAAACATCATATTAAATAGTATTACAGTAACTCAGCAAAGGTGAAGCTGCATAATTAAGCGTAGATAATATAGAGGAGCTTTCTTTATCTTATCTCCATTCATGAGGCACTGGTGCACTTTGTAATAGCCAGTGCTTTAACAGGGTTTACTGTATCCCTGTCTGATGAATGTTGCTGTCTTGGGGTCTGTCCAGATAAATTTGGTTACTGGCTATAATTGTAAAGAGTTGTAATGTACTTTTCTGCACCACATATTGTATTACAGCCTAGATTCAGATCTTCCAAAGCTACAGAAATTTGTCATATATCATATAACATATATGAGGTACCTGCGTGGTGCTTCCAACTGAGTACTGAGCAATAGGCATTGACCTCGGTGGGAGCTGCCAAGTCTCAGCTCTGCTGGAAATGAAACAGACCCCTGCATGTGGTTTCTGGAGCTTAAGTTTAGGATCCTTCTTTTGAAAAATCTTGGCCTGAGTCCACATTTAGGTTACCAAATATCTGGGAATTAATACAAAAGTATGAATTTTTACCTTCTAATTTCTCCTCTGTGTTCCCAGACACTGACTCACAACATTCGCTTTCTGAACACTGGGATAATAGAAGATTTCCATTCTTACAAATTTTCCAAATTACACATTTCATATTGGACACGAGGCCAGTCTTTTCTATATCAAAGTCAAGTTCCTCAACTCCTAATTAGGCTCTTAAATGATTTTTTTGGTCTTGATTCTTTAATGTTGGATATGTAATTGGGGAAAGTAACAACAGAAATGCTGAATTACAAATTGGTCTGGTGGGTGGGATAACATGAGTCAGTGTCTGGGAACACAGAAAACAAATTAGCAGGTAAAAATTCATATTTCTTCTTTCATTCCCAGACATCAACTCGTAACAGATGGGCTTTGTGAATAATCTCCAGGATGTTTGAATATGCAAACAACAGAGGAAGTATAGCTAACCCTGAATAGGAACTATGTTTTTATTATTATTTTATAGGGATTTTCTTTTATTCCTATAAATTTATGTAGGAAAATATTGCCTACAAGAAAGTTCTAGATGTATTCTTTTTTTCTGAGTACTACAATGCCTAAGTTAATAATGGACATATCATTGCTAAATGTAGCAATTAATAAGTCTTTGGAAATGATTTCTAGGCTGTTGTAATAATTGAGTTCAGCCCTTGTTTTGCAATTGGTTGCATAATGGAAAAAAAATCAAAAAGCAGTTACCACCCTCAGAATGGTGACATCTTAAAAAAGCAACAATTAGGAAAATCAGAAACAAACAAACAAACCTGTTGTAAGACATTTCCTTACATTTTAGCTGCCAGAAATATTTGAGCTCAGAAATCTCTGCTGATTACAGACTGTGATTTTATTGAAATGCCCTTTGAGCAGGTTTTCACAGAAATGGCAAAGGCACAGCCTGCTCGACAAGGCTGTCTCCTAAATTTCCTTTAGTTTGGAGCGTGGTAGCATTAAAATATAAGCTAGATCTATTCAACATCTACACAACTTATCTTTATCCAAATCTTGGATGTTGCTGGATTGTTTTGATGGGGTCATGATGGCATCACTGAAGTATTACATTTTACAAGTTTAAATAACCAGCAACTGAACACTGAGTCTTAAAATGGGAACTTTCAGACATCTTTGAACTCAAATTATTTTATCCATCTTATATATAATATTAAGCTTATCTTTTGTCTTCCAAGTACACATTAATTAACCCTTTCTTTTAAGGAATTCTGTCCAACTCTTCAGTAATTACTCAATGTTTATTCGGAGTTTAGAGAACCTTTGAGTTTAAGCTTTCACTAGTGCTGTGAAAGTTCTCGTTCCCACATAGTTATATGTTCTTCTGCTAATAGCATAACAGTATCAACTTGTCTTTATAGTAAGAAAGAATATAATATTTCACTAATGTAATTTTCGTTTTGGTTATTGTTGTTTTATTTAACCAACATGTTCTTTTGATTAGGTGCACAATGTTGTTAACGATGCAGTAGATCTGTTGGAATTCCGTGACAGGGTTATTAAAGCCTCTTTAAACTATGGGCATTTGGTTGTTTCAACTTCTCTTCAGTGTTACGTGTTTTCGTAAGTAATACATATCTGTGAAGCTTTCTGAAGTTTATCTAACAGTTGTGAGAGTAGCAGAAGCTTTATTTGAAGTACAGTAGTTACTTTTAATTAATTTAAATATTCTGTGAATTCTAGCATTGTCTAAAACGTGATGTGTTGGGAGTAGAGTTGCCCTTCCCCTACCATCCTTTCTTTCAGCTTCATGCTGGTGCCCTGGCTGTTCATTTTCCTACAGCAGTTTGGGGCAGGCTTTATTTTCATCTGGAGGCAGCAGAATAGTGGCTGGATGCAAGTGTATTGTACCTCCATCTAGAAACTCCTCTTGCTGATACTGCTTCTGTAATGCCTTTATTGTGGAATAGAATAGGAATGTTTCAATCCTGCATAATGTTTTAAGAACATGGTACTCTCATATGCTGAAATTTATAGTTTACTCCTCAAGGCTTTTATCTGTTCGGCAGGGTGGCTAATGCTGAACAATAATGCAGCCTGTGGTGGAGCACACAGGAGAGGGACTCTGTCCTGCCTGGGGATCACTGTAAAAGAGTTGAACCCCAGTTCAGTAATATTTGAAAAATATTTGTTTCATATGAACACAATTTTTCTGTTTACTAAGACTCCTAGAGCAGCTGCTGCTAGTGAGAAGGGGTGCAAAAATGATGGCAGAAGTGTTATTGGATTATGCTGCATAGTTAATCACTGTTACTTGGCTTCTAAAATGCTATTTTCCTTTTGAAAACCTCCCTTTTTAGCAACATTAGATGATTCAAATGTGTGCTTTACCTAGTATTCAACTTTGTATTTGCAATAATGTATGAAAATTTGAGGTTTTAATGAATGATCAACTTTTTCTTTTCAGTACAAAGAACTGGAATACACCACTGATCTTTGACCTGAAGGAAGGAACAGTTAGTTTGATTCTACAAGCAGAAAGGTAGCTTAATGCTTGTGATGCTCACTGGTGGATGTGAATATGCATCTCCTAAAACATTGTTCCAAAACATAAGCACGTACTGAAATATCAGAAATAGACAAAAAGCATACAGTGTTGTTAAGTAGCAGGTAAAGGGTTAGCTGGTATATTTGCCATAGGTCTGTGACGGTGGTAATGAATCTTTTACTATAGGGATGTTTATACTTTTATTTATGGAAGGAAGTAGAACTTCTGACATTACACATAACATCTGTTTTTCGTGATGTTTTACATTCCTTTTTTTGATAGGGAATATATTTTATATAAATGATCTTTGGTCTCAAATTTTTATTAAAAACATTGTTTGGTACGCCAAATTTAAAGAAATAGTTGTGTTTTCCTTGCAAGAAATTACTAATTTATCTCAGTTTAAGAAAATTTTAATCTGTATTTCCTGAAAATTGCTTGTCAAAGACATCTTTATGTGTGTTTTTGTGGAAAGGGAGTCTTTCAAAGGACTAAGAATAGGAACGGAAGTAAAAAAAAATCTTGAGTTTTGACAGTAGTCTTAATTCTCTTGGGCAAATACTGTCAGACAACTATTTCAGCACAGTGCAGCACACAGCTCACTGCATTTTTGAGTGCCGCAGACTCTTCATGAGATGCCACATGTCCATACATAAGAAACAGCTTTAATGCTTACAGCTAGCTGTGATATATTGCCTGTATCATTTTCTTCATTTCAATTAGATAATAATGAAAAGCAAATACTAGACACTTGTAATGAACTACTCACCATCTATTACAATGCCAGGGCTTCAGTAAAAAGTAGCTTATTTGCAAGAACACTTTGCAAAATTTTATACAGAATATAAATAGTTCCACATACCAATAACAGTTTTGTAAGTACAGTATCTACACTTGATAGACGCAAGCCGCATCCATAAACAAAATGCCAGTTAGAACCTCAGGTAGGGGAGCTGTAGGACTTAAATGTTATAGTATCTATAACAGAGAAAATCATAATGATTCCATGTCATAAATAATTCTCATGGAAAAAGATAACATTCACATTAAAACTGTAATTTTCCACGCGGACCTTTCTGAATATCAGCTTTGAAATGTAAGGGGTGGAAGTGCTGTAGTTTAACAGAAAACAGTTTCAGGGTATTAGACAATTACCTTCAAATTGTTGAAACTGCCATCGTGCTTTTCTGTGTTATTTAGTGATTTACATTTTCATTGGTGTTTTTTTTTCTTTTGTAGGCATTTTCTTCTCGTAGATGGTGGTGGACTTTATTTATATTCATATGAAGGAAGATTAATTTCCTCTCCAAAATATCCAGGAATGAGAACAGACATCTTGAATGCCCAGACAGTATCTCTGAGTAATGATACTCTAGCAGTAAAAGACAAAGCTGATGAAAAGGGTAAGTTTTCAGTTCTAATAGCTCCATGGTTGCTAATAATTCGTTATGAAGTTTTCAAGTTCTTTGCATTTAACTGTGCTTAGCATAGTTATGGTAAAAAAGAAAGCATAGAACATAAAGAGTAGTTTGCAAAAATTATATGAATGGATAGGTGAAAAGTTGCATCTAATTTCTGATCTTTTCTCTTTTACTGTGTGTCTGTTTTTATATTACACAAGTGTATGTATGTTTATTTATATGTTGCATAATATGAGTAACAGGGAGACTTTATTGCCTTATTGGTACCTTGATGCAGTTAGAATAAAAGCAAGTATTTTAAACAAATTGAGTTTATAAAGAAAATTCATCCATAAATACTGACCGCTGTCTATATGCATGTGCATTTTAGATTTTGATGGTAAGCTGTCTCCATTGCCCCTTTCCCCTGCCAATCTTCCTAAACAAACTGAAGAACATCTCCCAAACATTCGATTAGAGTCCCGAAAATCTTGTCAGCCTGCATACAGGCTATCATCATCAAAATGGTAATTTACAGAGACTGGGTTTTTGGCTGTGTTCTTCAAGATAAGCTCTCCACATGATCCTGCTGATAGGAGCTTCCATCAAGGGAGTGAGTAGGTGTGGGGTTTGGTTTTTTTTCTTTTTTAGATATGAGCCCCACTGGTATTGGTGAAAAGCCTTGCAATACGCAGGCACGTGGGAAAACAGATCCTTAGCACAGGGAACCATGGCTTATCTAGGCCTGTTTATTCTTCTTGACTCATCCCAGCAGAAGCTTTATTTTTTAACTTTGCCCTGTTTTGAAGGCACTGGATTATAGAAATATCTAAGATAGCTCAGTTTGATAGAGGAAGCTCTTTACGCGTTGTAGCATGGAGCTCTCTGCAAGCTAATTTGGTCCAAAACAGTGAGAGATAAGTTGCTGTGCTTCAGTGTTGTTACTCAGATGTCCTTCCTCTTTCAGTAATCTAGAAAAACGATTTGTACCTCTGCACTTACAGTTCCTCCTCAGTCTCTAATGAAGGTGGAAGAGAGAGGTGTGCTTGTGCTCAAAAGGGAACTGCTGGCCCTAGAGGCAGTTATTCTGTTTCTCTGGATGCTCAAAGTGAGAGAAAGCCTTTTATTTAGTTTTTTTAATTTATATATATAAGAATATACATTTTAGGTTCTAAACGATTGGAAAGCGATGTGGAGTTTTTCTAGATGGGGGAGGAGAAAACCCAAACCAACCCCAAACTTAGTTTCTGAAGTAACTTAGTAAGCATTGCAGATTAATGAAAAGTTAACCAATTTTACTTGACAATTAAGTACAATGGTTTGCTTTAAGACTCTCTTAATTACACTTCCTATAGCCAATATAGGACCAGTAGGATTGGCTTGTATGGCTAGATGAAAATAAATTGCATACGGGGAGCCATGCATAAAAGTGAGAAAAACACCTCTTCTCAGAAACAACTAGTTTTCTTTCATATATTTAGCCAGCTGCCAAGAACAATGCTTGTGCAAAACCCTTTCTTTTCCTCCTCTGCAAACTCAACCAGTGCTTTCCGAACACCTGCTCTTACAGTTTGTTTTATTTCTGCCTGTCTAACCATTGACCTCAAACCAACATCCTGTGTCCTGGTTAAAGAAACGCACAGCAGGATTAACATGTTAACATCGCCATCCTTTGGAATGAATGTGTATGTTCATATTGTATTTTGTGCTGACAGGTAATGGGTTGAAACCACAGGTGGGACGTGTGACTGAATATCTGAAATGTTTGTCGCATCTGTGTTTTCCGCGAGCTAACGTGGAACCACATGCTTTAAATAACAGCTGGTGTTCCTTATGTTACTGTTTTCTCTAGGTTTGAACTCTCTACCTACATCTGTCTGAATTCATGTGTGTATTCACGGACCATATATAAAGCATGTGTGAATAGTTTTTGAACACATAAGGCTGTGTGTGTCATTCCTGTATATAGACAAAGAAAGAAAGAGCAAAACTTTAGGTTTAGGAAGTTGCAAATCTGAGTCTTCACTGACTATCCCCGGAATACAGATGATGTAAAGTCTGGGGGAGGGGATTGAAGAGGGGTTTTGTTCTCTGTTTTTNCTTTATTTATATTCATATGAAGGAAGATTAATTTCCTCTCCAAAATATCCAGGAATGAGAACAGACATCTTGAATGCCCAGACAGTATCTCTGAGTAATGATACTCTAGCAGTAAAAGACAAAGCTGATGAAAAGGGTAAGTTTTCAGTTCTAATAGCTCCATGGTTGCTAATAATTCGTTATGAAGTTTTCAAGTTCTTTGCATTTAACTGTGCTTAGCATAGTTATGGTAAAAAAGAAAGCATAGAACATAAAGAGTAGTTTGCAAAAATTATATGAATGGATAGGTGAAAAGTTGCATCTAATTTCTGATCTTTTCTCTTTTACTGTGTGTCTGTTTTTATATTACACAAGTGTATGTATGTTTATTTATATGTTGCATAATATGAGTAACAGGGAGACTTTATTGCCTTATTGGTACCTTGATGCAGTTAGAATAAAAGCAAGTATTTTAAACAAATTGAGTTTATAAAGAAAATTCATCCATAAATACTGACCGCTGTCTATATGCATGTGCATTTTAGATTTTGATGGTAAGCTGTCTCCATTGCCCCTTTCCCCTGCCAATCTTCCTAAACAAACTGAAGAACATCTCCCAAACATTCGATTAGAGTCCCGAAAATCTTGTCAGCCTGCATACAGGCTATCATCATCAAAATGGTAATTTACAGAGACTGGGTTTTTGGCTGTGTTCTTCAAGATAAGCTCTCCACATGATCCTGCTGATAGGAGCTTCCATCAAGGGAGTGAGTAGGTGTGGGGTTTGGTTTTTTTTCTTTTTTAGATATGAGCCCCACTGGTATTGGTGAAAAGCCTTGCAATACGCAGGCACGTGGGAAAACAGATCCTTAGCACAGGGAACCATGGCTTATCTAGGCCTGTTTATTCTTCTTGACTCATCCCAGCAGAAGCTTTATTTTTTAACTTTGCCCTGTTTTGAAGGCACTGGATTATAGAAATATCTAAGATAGCTCAGTTTGATAGAGGAAGCTCTTTACGCGTTGTAGCATGGAGCTCTCTGCAAGCTAATTTGGTCCAAAACAGTGAGAGATAAGTTGCTGTGCTTCAGTGTTGTTACTCAGATGTCCTTCCTCTTTCAGTAATCTAGAAAAACGATTTGTACCTCTGCACTTACAGTTCCTCCTCAGTCTCTAATTAAGGTGGAAGAGAGAGGTGTGCTTGTGCTCAAAAGGGAACTGCTGGCCCTAGAGGCAGTTATTCTGTTTCTCTGGATGCTCAAAGTGAGAGAAAGCCTTTTATTTAGTTTTTTTAATTTATATATATAAGAATATACATTTTAGGTTCTAAATGATTGGAAGGCGATGTGGAGTTTTTCTAGATGGGGGAGGAGAAAACCCAAACCAACCCCAAACTTAGTTTCTGAAGTAACTTAGTAAGCATTGCAGATTAATGAAAAGTTAACCAATTTTACTTTACAATTAAGTACAATGGTTTGCTTTAAGACTCTCTTAATTACACTTCCTATAGCCAATATAGGACCAGTAGGATTGGCTTGTATGGCTAGATGAAAATAAATTGCATACGGGGAGCCATGCATAAAAGTGAGAAAAACACCTCTTCTCAGAAACAACTAGTTTTCTTTCATATATTTAGCCAGCTGCCAAGAACAATGCTTGTGCAAAACCCTTTCTTTTCCTCCTCTGCAAACTCAACCAGTGCTTTCCGAACACCTGCTCTTACAGTTTGTTTTATTTCTGCCTGTCTAACCATTGACCTCAAACCAACATCCTGTGTCCTGGTTAAAGAAACGCACAGCAGGATTAACATGTTAACATCGCCATCCTTTGGAATGAATGTGTATGTTCATATTGTATTTTGTGCTGACAGGTAATGGGTTGAAACCACAGGTGGGACGTGTGACTGAATATCTGAAATGTTTGTCACATCTGTGTTTTCCGCGAACTAATGTGGAACCACATGCTTTAAATAACAGCTGGTGTTCCTTATGTTACTGTTTTCTCTAGGTTTGAACTCTTTACCTACATCTGTCTGAGTTCACGTGTGTATTCACGGACCATATATAAAGCATGTGTGAATAGTTTTTGAACACATAAGGCTGTGTGTGTCATTCCTGTATATAGACAAAGGAAGAAAGAGCAAAACTTTAGGTTTAGGAAGTTGCAAATCTGAGTCTTCACTGACTATCCCCGGAATACAGATGATGTAAAGTCTGGGGGAGGGGGTTGAAGAGGGTTTTTGTTCTCTGTTTTTTTTGAGGGTGAGACAAGGAGGGAACGGAACAGATGGATTTTTGGTAAAGATTGCAAGAATTATATGTAAAACCCAAGTGTATCTGCATAAAGTAGGCAGAAGCCCTAAACTGTTCTGGGAGAAAATATGCCTAGGGGCTACTGTATGAAGAATTCAAAATAGAAGAGATTAATAACAAAATAGAGAAGGCTTCTGAAGAATGTTTTACCCAGGAGTTCAAAGGACAGTTTTCTATATATCTGATACTAATTTCATTAGGAAAATACATCAGTCAATGATATCACTTCCTAAACTTTCATATTCATCAAAATTGCAGGTTGAGATTGAGAACATCTAACAGATAGTCTTGATAACATTAATTTATTCAGATTGCAGGGTACATACGTGCATCAAGTAGAACTCAGTGTAATTTCTGTCAGTAACCATTTGAGTTGTGATAGGAAATAAAGCATTAGTTATTCACAATTCTCTGCTAGTCCATAATATCATCTTTCAGTGGCCATCAGTGCTCTGGAATTAATGATATTTGAGAGTTTTCAGAGATTCCACTTGCAAAATGAGGCTGTTCCTCCTAAGCTCAGCAGACTGTGACAGCTACGTTTCCCCAACTCTAAGATTCTTTTGTCACCAGAGTGTGAAAATCACTGGTAAATCTAGCACACAGTAATAAGTATCCACTTGTGGTACATTATACACTGAAAATGAATAGCTTGAAAAACCTATGAAAAACTATTGCTTTTAACTAATAAACAATTTTTTTTCTACAGTTATCTACATATTTGAAGCATTATCTGGAAAGCCGCTGGGTGATGGAAAGCCTCTAACCCATAAGGTAAGGTGAAGGATGTCTTTTTTATTATACTTCAAAATTAAGAATCACACTGGGTTTAGTAACCTAATAAAGGTTTAAAATCTTCATAGAAAGGAGCCTGACAGCTCTAGCTGACTCTTATAAAAATCAGATCCTTCTCGCAGTGTCAGTGTACACAGAGATATACTGCAAGTTGTGATCAGTTACTGGTATTTATTTCCCATGCATGTAAGAGTTTGAAACTATGGTTAAATAGTTTCAATATGCAGTAGAACAGATCAACTGAGTTTCCTTTGTGCGTTCTCCAAAGCAACTTTTGTTAGTGCTGACCTGTTGTTAATGTTGAAGAACCTCAGCAAAAAGCTGTCTGTCTTCAGACTGAGCTTTTGCTGATTTTACCTCGAAAATGATTACCTGAACTGCATTTTAATTTTCTTCACTCTTTTTATATGCAACAAAAGCAAAATTAGGCAGCTGCTTTGGAGAGAGGAGTAAACATTCATCTTTTAGGCAGCTTTTGCTCCGAGACTGCCACTTGTGTCCTGTACTTCTGTGATAAATTCCCAAACTGCTGACTCTTCTCATTGCAGTTTCATTTTAATCTGCATGAAATTCCATTCATGTAATGCTTCATTCAGCAGAGAAGACACACAAAGTGTCTACACAGTCCAGTTCTTCAAGACTCTGTGGTAAAGCGTTCATTTGTTTGACTGTCACGTGATTTCTGTGATAAGAATCTCCAAAATAAAAATCAGATATCTTCTTTTTCCTTTTCAGACGGAAATTGTGGAGATTGCTTTGGACCAGAAAGGACTTACAAGTGAAAGAAAAATAGTTTTTATTGATAAGAACAGAGACCTTTACATTACTTCAGTTAAACGGTTCGGAAAAGAGCAGAAGATTGTCAAAATAGGTAAGAGAAATTCAAAGTAATGTTTACATGGTAGCAGGCAAATAGACTTTTATGTAGCACAAGTAACAAAGTTTTGCTTTTTAATGAGTAGCAGAATTAGGTGTGGTGGCTTTCCTAAGATAGAAACAATTTTAATTCAATTTTTCCTAAGGTAGAAACAATTTTAGTACATTGTATTTAAATTCGAATAATGCTTATGTAGGTTACATGTAAAGCAGTTGTTAATGTTTAAGCACTTGTTATTGCATTCCAGAGGAAGCAGCTAAGAGGATATCGGAGAAGGAGGTATTCCCAGAATGATTCACCACCGAATCTTGCAGACATTTTTCTTGCAAGTGCCAACTCTTAAGTTCATATTTTTAATTAAAAGTATAAATGCTGTAGCCAGATGCGCGATACGGTAATTGCAAAGAGTGTAGTCTGACCATTGTGTTAATTTTGATCTCGAATCTCGAAACGAAGTCCAAAAAGCATTATTATGAAAAGAATTTAATTTCTGGAACAGAGAACTGATTTTAGCTGAAATTTTGTAAGTTGTTGCTTTACAAACCAGGGGGTTAAATCCAGTCCTTTTAAAATTAACTAAGAATAACTACTAACTATGCTTTTACTGCAGCTTGAGAAATGTATCTTTATTTGAAGTTTCTTATGAAAATGCATATTATTCTGTTATCTACCAATTAAGGGACAATGGTTCAAACTTTGGCTTGGAATGACACATCTAACATTCTTTGTGGGATCCAAGATACCCGTTTTACAGTCTGGTACTACGCCAACACAGTCTATGTAGATAAAGATCTTCTGCCAAAAACTCTCTATGAAAAAGATGCAAGGTAATAAATGCTTTTTGATCAAAATTCTAGTATTATATATTATATGTTATATATTTTAACTAGTTCATTCTTTAAAGAATTGTGTTAAATTTGGAAGTTGAAGTAGAAGCCAGGGTTGCAACTTATAAAATTATTTTTGTATTACTGCTTCTTGACTAGGAAAAGAGGAAAAAAGCGTTTTATAAGGTATATCATAAAGTTTGGAGTGTAAATGCTGATGCACAGTTTAAAAGAGAATAGCATATAGAATAGCATCTCGATGCAAAAGTAAAATTTTTCAATTAATAAAAAGTAATATTTCTTGAGAAATATTGCTATAGGTGTTTGTAAAACAAAAAACAAACAAACAAACAAACAAGTTCTGCCTAAAGTATCTGTTGGAAATTAAAATTAGGTAACAGATTAATTATTAGGTAACAGATAATATTATATCTAGCTCAGCATGTATATTTTGCAATATGCAATCCTCGATAAAGAATACCTGCATCTCTGATTTCACTCTTAAGAGCTATGGGAGCTCAAATATTTACTACTGAAAAATGTATTTAATTATTTTTGCACAAATACCCAGTTTGCATTTGCCTTACAGCCAGTGTGAATGTGTGTAACTATAATTTTACTTTCAGAGAACATTGCAAGTACCTCTTGGATGTAACTTGAATAACCAGGTACTTGGACTTTCATGTGCACTGAAAATGAGACATAATCATGTTGTAATTTTGAAACAAAGATTTCTTTAAATTTCTAATGTTCTTTTCAGTAAGGAAGAAGTGAATATTAACTTGCCTTTCTTTCTCTTCCCAGTGAATTTAGCAAAAATCCCCAGATTGTACATTTTGTGGGAAATAAAGTCACAATTAGAAGAGCAGACGGCTCGCTCACTTACCTTAATGTTTCACCTTATCCTGCAATTCTTCATGAATATGTTAGTAGCTCGAAATGGGATGATGCTGTCAGATTATGTTGCTTTGTCAAGGTAAATGCTAATTATTGGGAACACTTGCGTAGAATTTCACTGTGATATTTATGCTTTTAAGGGTTAGTTTAATAATGATAATTGCATATCAGACGTTATGTCTTATTTCCATTCTGATTATTTTGGGGCTGATCATGACAAGTGATGCAATTTTCATACTTGCATAATATACAGAATTTCATAATTTTCATTATACAAAGTAAAAATTCTTATTTTTATTACACCGAAGTCCAGATGGATTGAGCACAGGTACTCACAGAGGTTAGTAAATAAGCTTAAGTTTCCAGGACTATGCCTTAATATAACTGATTAGAAATGATCTGCATCTCCACATGCAGTTGCCTAGTATTTCTCCATCTTTTCTTTCACTTGTTTTTGTTTTTGTTTCCTTTGCTTGCTTTTGTATGTATTTAGGCAACAGCAACAGACGAGGTGAGTCTGACAGTCTTTAGAGGAGACAGACCCCCAAACCCTGTTTCCTTTACTCCATTTAACCTAGAAAAAAGTTTAGCACATTCATATGATTATTGTGACCTTAAATATGTATTTAAAATCTTTTTATACTTGCATTATTATATTAAATCAATACACTTCCAGATAACTTGGGTTGTAATCTGATTTTAATTTTGCTTGTTACCCCTTTAACAGTAGTCTTTGTGTCCACAGTTTGGCAGTGGGAGCTGGGATTTCTTTTCAAATACAGTATGATTTTATCTTTTTTTGTGCAAAAAAAACGCATCATCTTTAAAAATAAAATATCTGTATCAGTTGATAATATTCATAATATTGTTTGTTTCTGATTCACATAAAGGTTTCCTAATTCAAGCAGATTTTTTGTCAAACTTCCCATGCATCCTCTTCATTCTTATGAGTCATCCAATGATTTTAATCATACTTAAAAGGAAAAACATTTAAACTTTCTAGTGGTTTTTTTGAGGAATCCCAATATAGGTTGGTTTTTTTCATTGTCCATTTTTTATGCACTCTTCTTCATTAGTCTGTGTCTTTCATCAAATGAGGAAGATCTTCCAAGAAAATTGTAACAGGATCTTTATTTTCACTATGAAGAGTAGTCACACCACCTGGTTTTAAGCATCCCAAGTTGGGTACTCAGGTCTCAGTCTTTGGAGGCTGCTTCTTTCCGTTGATTACAAGAGAAAGGTTTTGTCTTGAATGTAAGGTGGTTTAAACAGGCCTAAACTTGATGGTGTGAATATCTGATCTATCTAACAGTTTCTTTGGGCTGAGGGATAACCTGGAATACCCTTACACTGAGATAAAGAGAAAGCCGTCACAGCCAGTCTGGCCTTGAGTGCTTTGTTTTTCTTTCATGATTCCTAAAATCTTCATGGAGATGCAGGGCTATTTTGTTGATTTGGGGAACCCAGGTAAACACCTCAAAGTGTTTCCAATCAATTATAAGAAAGTAGACCGTCCTTCTGAGGGAAGACAGAAGAGCAAGACCCATTGGTGAAAAACTCCTCTTTGGTCTCTTGAATAATTTCAGGCTGCGTGTTTAGCATTTTATCACCTCGTTTTCTAAATAGTAGGGAGACAACACAACAAAGATTTTACTAATGCTGGATTCTCTGAACAATTTTAATTCTCCTACATTACAGACTACCAGCAGGAAAGTTTGTCCTGAATTGTGGTGTAGAATAGGGACACATGGCCAGAGTAGGAACACATGCAGGGATGGTTGATAGCGAAAACACAGCCTTAGGCTAAATTGCTGTATTTCATTGGCTTCGGCAGGTCTTATCAGTCTTGTTTCATAGAAAAGCAATTGTGAGGCAGGGCGTGGGAATGTGTTTAGAGCATACTCAGTGTAGATCTCTATTCTGATTTATCATAGAATCATAGAATTATAGAATCACTAGGTTGGAAGAGACCCACCGGATCGAGTCCAACTATTCCTATCAAACACTAAGTTTAACACTAAATTTAAATCAATAGTAATCCTGTGCTGCTTCTGAAAAACTATTTGGATTGCAAAGTGTTTAATTTCAAATTTGTTACAGAACATATTTAACAAAAAAATGAAACCCCACTTCATTCCTAGAGTGCACGTGAGCTAAAATTGTGTTTTTCCTGTCTGAACTAGAGTTTTCAGATGTGGTAGCCTAAACTATATTAAGAAATATATTTTAGTAGTATATCTTGTCATAAAGTTGTCAGATTTGAAAAGGGAAGATATCAAAATGTCAGGATCTTCTAAATGTTTTTCTGAGTTTATGCTTTCCATAAGGTTGTGCAAAAAAAAAAAAAGCAAAAGTCATGAAAATAGAAAACAATTTTTACCACTAAGTTTTTCCAATTCTTGATTCTAAACAAAAAATGTACTGAAAATATCATAAAGAAAAGTGAAATTTTAATCTTTTTTTTAAATTTACTTTTCAGCAGGTTTATTGTTCTCCAGTCAAGTATTTTTTTCCTTTCTTTTTCATTTGTAGTACATTTATCATAAATGTACAGTTGCTGTGATGGACAGCATCATGGTTCCAGTACAGTTATTCATAAAACCATCTTTTTTATAATGAAGGAGTTCTGAGAAACAGTAGTGACTTTCTAATAAGAGACCTAGACCGCAGTGCTTAAATTGCAGACTGAGAAGTGTTGTGGAGTTATATGTTATTTTCAGGACTTGTACTTTCTTTGGGAAGGAATTTTTATCATGATAAGGAATATTTGGAGTTTTACAAGTTGCATTTTTTTTCTTCAATTTGCAGGATCAAACTATGTGGGCATGTTTAGCTGCTATGGCAGTTGCCAACAAAGAGATGGCTACAGCAGAAATCGCCTATGCGTCAATTGGTGAGGTAAGAAAACTGGTTGATTTGCAGTTAAATTGTTGCAAAACTCATTAATTATTTTCCCTTATTAAACTATTGTACGTCTCATTAACAGATCGACAAAGTTCAGTATATCAATTCCATCAAAGATCTTCCATCAAAAGAGTCAAGGATGGCTCATATACTGCTGCTCAGTGGAGACACCCAAGAAGCTGAAACCCTGCTTCTTCAAAGAGGCCTTATTTATCAAGCTATTCAAGTCAACATTAATCTTTACAACTGGGATAGGTAATATTTCTTCAAACATAGTATGTTTATGAGCAGTCTTACTGAGATAACCTGTAAATTATATAGATCAGTTCTTTTACTGCAGATACTTAGCTAATTTCCTATCTATAATTGCCTAGAGCTGAAAAAAAAAGGTGGATTAAATCATATCCTAACAATACCCAAAGAAGTAACTGGTTTTCTGTCTTGTTTAGGAGATGCAAGTGTTCTGCAGTAGAAGCCCCAAACATACTTGGAAGCATTTTTAAATAGCATTTGGCTTTTTCATTATTGTTAATGCAGGAAAGTCATTAGTGATACCTCAGACTTTGTGACCCTCAAAGAATTAAGGCTGTTTTGAAATGTCTTGTTGCTAAAATTAGATATGTGGCTATTTAGACTCCCAGCACTGTGTAGGTGGATGAAATATGAATTAGGCCTGAGAAAACACAGTAGGAATTTCGCCTTTAAACAAAACCCCACGTTTTCTAGCAGAATCTTCTGAGGCCATTTATTACTAATTTCTCTGCTATTATACTCATATCACTGTGGGCAAAAAGTTGTTTTTCCCTCACATGTCTGTGTTTTTTATGATGTTGCCTAATGTGTATCATCAAAAAACCTTTTTTTTATCAAACATAAGTATCCCGCATGCCATTGAGAAGAAAACAGATTTGATAGCAATCAATTATACCACCTCAATGGCTAATTTTTCCCATTTGTAGGATATTCATAAATGCTGTGCGCCACACACCACAAGCATGTACTATAGCACTGCTCAGAAAGCGATTCTTAACTATAATAAAGTTATTTAAAATTAATTTTTTTGCCCCTTTATATGGAGAGTGCTATTGTGAGAGCTATTTGGCTTTACTTCCTTGAAATAAAAATACTCTTATTGTCAAACTCCAACGATGCGATGAGATTGTCAACAGAACTAATTGTTGGATGTTTTTCATAGCACGCATTGTAAAGTAGACAATCATCTTCTCTGGCTACTTTTAACCTCCTGTGGCTGATACGAACGTAAAACTGCTTGGCACTATAGATTAGGAATCTTTGCCTGCAGCCTAAGCGCTTTTAAGCGTATCATTTTGCAAACCCGCAGCGATTGTAGTTGTGCCAGAGAGTTTATATAGCCTAACAAGCCCATTTCTATTTTATTCCAGGGCTCTAGAACTAGCAGTAAAGCACAAGACACATGTTGACACAGTCCTGGCTTATCGACAAAAGTTCCTGGAGGATTTTGGTAAAAAAGAAACGAACAAAAGATTTTTGCAGTATGCGGAAGGTGTAAGTATTCCTCAGAATTACTCCTACAACTTTAGTTCATCATGCTCTTTGTAGTCAGTTTGGGACGATGGGGCAGTAGCTCTTACATTTTCCTTCTTTTGTTCGAATGTGGACACAAATCTTAAGATTATAGATTTTAAGTTCATAGCTTGATGTGTGGCTACTTGGCTAGTAATAGTTGTGCATATGTTTTATTTGAAGGCACAGATATGGAATGTATATATTTTGGCAGGGGTTATACAAATGAAGGCACAGTTGTTTTCTATAAACAGGGAGCTAAACCTTCTTATGGTTGAATGGGTACCTCTTAAAATGACATTAAAATGTTGAAGACGTTTATGGATAGCAACAATAACAAACTTTGGAGGTACCCAGATATATTAAGAGTGAACTACAAACCATTCTGCCAAATACAATAAATAGCTAAATATACAATTCCATCAAACGTCTGGAAACCCCCTCTGTCATCATTTCATTTATTAGCATTTCACAGGCCTTAAAGACTGAGGACAGATCTTACAATTTATAAGCTACAGTATCTTGCATTCCACTGGAGGAATACTGCATGTGTCCTTTATGAGAAGCACCATATGCGCACCTTAGGCACCAATTTCGCTTCCTGCTGTTCCCCTCACTCTATATAAGCGTTCATAGAGTGAAACTATAAAAAGAGATATGTACTTTGACTGTGTTAGATCCTGTCATCTACTGTAGCTGATGGATCAAGAAACACATCTGAGCTGTTAGTTCAGATCCTTTAATTGAACAGAGCCCATTGCACTTTCAATAAAGCTTGATTTCTAATGTAATTCATTATCTTTTAGCGCTTCTAAAGATGTCTCATTTCCTAAGCAAGAATAAAAATCTGCACAATATCTAGCCCCACAACGAACTAATCTGCAAAATACAGAAAAATACCAGAACAAATTCCGAGCACTCATCATGCAGCAATTTCAACTGCTGTGTTGGAAGCATGTCTTCTACGTGCTTTAAATACGTTATTGATACTTCTGAAAGAGACTTTTTACGTAACGCTGTCCTATCTTTAAATCATCAAGAAAGCTGTATTTTCTGGAAGGGTTCCTAACCAATAACACCTTGTCAGTGGCAAGGTGTGAGCAGAGCATCGTGAGTGGGGCATGTTTCACCTTCCACTTGAAACCTGGGTCTCAGACAGGAGAAAGTTCCTGGAGTAAATAAGTCTGTGAGCTGTATTCTGCATCCATGTTCAGGCGATGACGTCTGCTGGATCAGAAACTGAAAAGGAACATATTTAATGAAGTAGATTTTAAACTCATGGCTATGGTGGTAGCTAACTTCTTAATGCAGCCTGTTAGACTCATATAGCAAAGTCAGCAGGAACTGTTAAGGGCATCAAAGAGAAAAGGAAGATTTTTGTGCAGCTATTCCCTTTCGGGGGGAAAAAAAAAGGGTCTCACTTTACCTCTCACCACCTAAAACTCTTTCAGGCTTAAGCAGGGAGTTCTTAATTTTTTTTTTCTATATTGCAGCTGAGACCACTGACATGCAATCAGATATGGAATCTAAACAACGTGCTTAGTTGCTATATCTCACATCTTTATATATAAGGTATTAGGAACCTAGTGTGTATGCTGAGTATCCATATCTTGGCAGTTACTCAGTGTCACTGGCACGGGCTGTTGGCTTTGCTGGCAAGTAGCTCTGTGGGCTAGATGGCAGAATTAGCCCTGCCCGTGGTATGTTTAGCATCTGTGTGACATCTGTTAAAGCAAACACATTCTTTAATCTTAGAGTCTCATAAAGATTTCAGTCATCAGATCCAAAGCACCTGGATCTAGTATTCGCACCCTGAATTGAGGGATTAACCTTTTCACATGAGAACGTGGGTACTGCAGTTACATCTCCCCTCACAGAGATTCTTCCTTGTTATTTCATGGCTTAGTTATCAGAATAACAGCTACTCTGAAAATTCCCTATGCAGCAGTTCAGACTTTTTTCCCATCCCATCCTTGACAGTCTTAATGCTCCAGCAATGAAACTGAACTCCTCAGTGACATTTTTGCCCAGTTTTTGGACATGTTTTTGTAGTCATCAGATGCACCAGGATCCATTCTTTCTTGTCAAACGTTTTTTGAAATAGAAGTACCATGGATACTGTCCTGTATCTGCTGTTCCACTGGTATAGAGTAGAGTACAGCCAGAAGATGACGATTCTCTGCAGCTGGAGAAACGCCAAGATAAAGCTAAAACATTTATTGATTTCGAAGACAAGTTTCAGTCAGAAATCTGATTTCTCTTCTATCAGATAACTAGTGTAATGTGCTATCAGTTTACTTGGTGGATTTTAGGTGCAGTCAAAAGACATCACTGCATCTATTATTGATCAAGGGCTATATTTTCAGTAATAGGACACAGATGTCATTGCATTTAAATTAGATGCAAGTTGATCCAAGTTATTTTCATACTTTAATGTTGGGATTTTTTTGCCAGGCACAATGAGATGCATTAATATTTGTTAAAATGCATCAAGCTTATTTTATTTTACAGGTGGCATCTCAGTTTGTTAGAACTCAGCTGTGTCTTCATACCTTCCATTTGTAGCTGTCACACACAAAGAACTGTCGCTTCATAGTTGTAACTTCAGATTTTCTCGTTAGTGAATACCTATCTGTTTGACCTCTCTGTATCATGTTACTTGTCCTCTGCATACTCACTTTTCTGTTTTTACAGCTGGAAGTTGATTGGAGTAAAATCAAAGCCAAAATAGAGATGGAAATTGCTAAAGAAAGAGAACGAGCAGCAGCCGCTCCTGCAGTGAGAGCTAGTGTAACTGTACAGCAGTAACTGCCGTTTGGTCACCTTAATAAGTGCTCCTGAATATCTTGTACTGGCATATTTTGACAAGGATAAATAAAACCACAGCAAATATATTGTGGGGAACGGGAGTGAGGATTGGGGTAGTTCGTGTTAACTGTTGGATGACAGGCAGAATCATTTATTCACTACAGGCTCATTTTTGAGCTGGGTTTGTGTTCTGATGCCCTAGCTCCAGTGAGGAGCTGCATTGTAATCCACAGTACATCTCTGATAAAAAAGGGAAATTGACTGTTTTTCCATAAGTGACTTTTAAATTTTCTTTGCCATTAAAACAATATAATCTTTGTTGCCTCTCTTTAAGTACCGATTTTGCTGTTTAAGCACCTAGTTAATTAGTTTGGTTATTTCTGCAACCTCAGGGACTTCTGTAAAGACTTGTATAAATTGCTCTAAATCAAATTTAGCAAACGTAAGTGCTGAAAATTTAAAAAGGAGCTTACACCTATAAAGTACAAAAGAATATTTCACTCCATTACGGTAACACGTATTTCTGCTAGTACGTATCTACTAGCAATTTCTTTAATAGACAATTTCAGATCACTTCAACATTTCAGGTTTGCTGCTGTAGCAAACTTTTCAGCAATAAATGGAGTTTTCTGAGAATGTAAATTATTTAAAATACCAAATGTGCTTTCAATTTTGTTTGAAATAGACAGTGTTATTGGTTGGTTTTGTACCATCTAGCATGCATAATTGACAACAATATTGAAAGCTTCCATAAGGTTAAAATATCGCTCTCATTTAATATAAGGAGGAGCTTTCGACACATTTTTTATTGAAAATATTTGTTCCACATTTGCATTATATTTTCAATTGTTTTGCATATGACAGTGGCTGCATACATTAGACATTCCTTACAGATGGTCTTTGTGTTATAAATACATGAGCAGGTTATTCATAACTGACAGTGTATAATATGTATCTTTGAAATGTTTCTATTAAAGTGTTAAATGTCTGTTTATCTGAGAAATGTCTTCTGTTTTGTAAGTCATTATATGACACTTTGCATAGTTCATAAATTTCTTAATAAAAACAAATAATGGGGGTTTTAACCATATCTAATGTGATACATTAGGTCTCCAGTGATTCACCTGACTGCTAAATAAAACAATTTTGATGCAGTTTATTCAAAGCTCTGCAGTGCTCTAGTGTACTGACATGTGGCAAAGTGAACACCTTCACCTTCCATTGACTTGCAGAAAGCACTTACTAGTTCCAGAACTGAGCTCAAAATATCACTAATGGCAACTGTTTAATGTTAAATTTATGAAGCCTGGCTCAGATCTCTAATGCAATGTAAGCGGTTTTTGAAGACCAGTCTGGTGGTGATACAGAGTTCAGGGTCTCTGCTCAGTCTTGCTTTTTATTCTGGGGCCAGTTGGAAGTACAGCACAGGCAGCAAATTCACTCAGCTTCTTAAAAATGCCTGCTGTAACAATTAACCATTGCAAAAAAGAGCTAAAACAGTGGAATGGATACTGCATTTGCAAAGCAGCTGACTGACCTTCAGGCTGATGTCAATGTCATTCACAGCAAGTGGTACCACAGCACTTCAAGCGGGATCTCCGTGTCCCCGTATTAATGAGAAGTGTTGTATTTGTAGGTGATGGGAAAAGTGGTTCAGATCTGAGGCCAAACAACAATAAAGCGCTTGAGGTATTTATTACTGGTCAGATCTACTTTTTTCCCATGCGTCATCAGGCCTGAACTACACCTTGTGCTGTGTGTGTTTCCTTTAAATAGAACAAAGAATTAAAAAAAAAGAGAACTAAATATTTTGGAAAAGCACTGTTTATTTTCACCAAGTATACTAAGTATGCAGGTAGCCTGGTACAATTCCAGCCTTGGGTGTGAAATCTAAATTTCAGAATATCCTAGGAAAAAAACATTCTTATATGTCTTCCCTGGGATTGTTGCAGGGTTTTTACATAGCACAATTGCAGTTTAACAACTGCTGTCTGACCAAGATATTTTTGTGCTAGTTTGGGGGTTTTAAAGTTCTTCATCGCATTTATCTATACCTCTTTGCAGTCATTTTCAATAGTTCATTTAATGAAATCTATTAGGTGAAAAGAAATACCAGAAGGATGCAGATTTTTCCAGTGTGTTTATAACAAGCCGTTTCTGAGGCATTCCGATAAGATTTGCATATTAGCAAGTGCAAGGTAAGACCAAAAGCACTTCCACCCTACTTGGTTTTGTGTCCCATTACCTCAGTATCCAAACCCTGATTTAAAACCTTCTAGAGCTGTAAAAGCAATAGCTGATTGCTTCCTGATTGCATTATTATCTGGTGCAAGAATATTGACTCTTCAATGATTTAAGAATATCTATTTTAAAAATAGATGATACCCTATTTAATTATTGAGTATTTAATTTAAAACATCGTAAACCTCTTTAAGATGCAGGGAATAACACAACTGGAAGGTAATTGTTTCAGTTGCTGTTGCGATGGATCCGTTATTCAAATAACCCCAGTTTTGCCATAGCAGGATGGGTGTTATAGTTCATACGCTTCGGTTCTTTGTGACCTTGGCCACAGTGGGTTCTCTGTCTTTCTAAGAAGGGAGGTACGAATGGATATGTGAAAAATGTATCTTTAAGTGATGAGTGTTTAGAATGCATAAGCTAATTAAGAAAATTATATACTGAAAAAATACGTGCATTAAGCAGCAATTCTGTCCTCTAAACTCTCAAACTGTACAAACATCACGCTTGGCTCTCCTTGTGTGTAAAAATAGGCAGGTTGGGGTTTTTTTCCCCATTCTAGCAGTGTAAAATGGGACAAACCAAACTAATCTGTTAGTCTAAATCAGCACCCTACCCTGCATGAGGGGACAGCCACCTTCACATCCTCGCCTTCGTGCATCGTACATAATCATCTGTTTGGCAGCAGGCAGAGGCTGCAGTCTGTTCCCTGTGGGCAGTTTATTCATGGTCCACAGCTGCCATCACACCTTTCTCAGAGAAATTACTGGTGGGTTGCCAGTGCGGATTGCAATGAAGAGCAGAGAAGAGAGCATTTTAGGAATATCCTTTCTGATATGACAAAAAAAAACAACGCTGGAAGTACTTCCTTAATTTTGCTTCATACCACAATTTTATTATCATTTTGGCTCCAATTATACCAGGTAATGTAAATGGTTAAAGAAACCTCTTCCATTTTTGCCTCTGTTTTTTATGGTTTGCATATTTTTAATAATTAAAAAAAAAGGAAAACTGTTTTTTGTATTCTGGTATTTAAGACAGCAAGACTTTGAGATCAGCATTTGTTGAACTTTATCCTTTGGAGCTGGAACAGGATGAAGCTTTCAGTCACCTGACCTGAAAACTTCATTTCATGGTTCTGTCAAGCCTTTTCCTACTGCAGGAAAACAAGTATTCATCTCTACAAGATTCTGTGTATAAGATAATGGCAGGTCTATTCCACTTCTAGAGGTGAGAAACTGCGTCAGAAGCATCTCTGAGGGAGATGAGAGGTAGCAGTAGGTAGGGAGCAGTGTTGGAGTGTGGCTGCGAGATTGGATTCTGTTTGTGGCTTTGTTGTGGCCTGTTTTCTCCTGGCTGCAGTTGAGAGTAATGTATTTAGCAATGTTGTAGAGCTGAGGTTTAGATTCTGAGAAGTTAATGTGCTTAATGCACGCAGACAGCAGAAAGGCTGATGGATTATCACTTTAAAGGTTTTCAACCCCAAACCAATAACCATTAATAAACGTCATGGCACTTTATGAAGATGACCAGTACTGTTCTTCCCTATTGACAGACAAGTTCACTTGCTCATGGTCTCCAGCAGACTTCTTCCAGCTTTTCAGCTGATCCCTATCTACCAATCCAAATAGCTCTAAGGAGACCATCCTCGTCCCTGCTAAAAGCTGGGGTAGCTGGTGAGGGCTATTGAAATGCCAAAGAATCAATTTTCAAAGCAAACTACAAGGTTCAGCTGTGCAGCTCTTGTAGCATCTAACAGAAACTGCCCCAATCCCACCTGACGAAGGTTTTGGAGTCAGGAGTTCAGTGAGATGCGTGTGTGCAGGGACAGCTGGGGAGGGAGATGCTTGGGATCTGCCTTGAGCTGCGGAGGGATTTCAGCCAAGCCCATCTACCTGCATTCCATTAAAAGGTAAAATTCACTGCCGTAGATAACGAAAGCTGTCCCGCAATCCTCTGAGGACTAGTCTTCGCTATTTCATCAAAAAGTATATGGATTTTATTGAATAGTGAATGGAAACACTGATGGTAAGAAGGCGGGGGGGGGAAGAAAGAAGCCCGATTCATTGAATTATAATGTGTCAGTATTTCTAGTTCCAAAAGAAGCAAAAAAGGAACCAAAAAGTTGGTGTTACACTGACAGAGTGAGTCTTAGGAATGGCAAATGCCTCAAAGCTGTGAAATACACTGCTTTTCAAGCAGTAAAGCAATTTGAAAGCTCAATCATGCTGGCCTGGAGCCAGCCTTGACATGATTTTTTTAGGCATATCCAGCAAATCTGCCTGAAAAGTAATGTAAGTCCAGTGTGTTTGGTTTGGGCCTACTGACCGAAATGATGAATTCCTGTACAGCTTAACTTTTAAGAAAAAATTAACTGGGAATTTTATTCGTTTCTAAACTAAAGACATCATTTTGGCAAAATATTAAGTTACTGCATTGCCAGAATGACACCCCTCCTGGCAGCTACAAGCTTTTTAAGCCGGCAGGGCTAACCATTAGGCTTAACCATGATAGAAGCAACTCACAAATATGCCATAAAAGACTGGAAAAAGTGTGGAAAAATGGAAAAAAATGCTGGGAAATGAGAGTAATCTGCCTGGTGATGGAGCTGCCCTTAGCATAGTAAGAAGAAAAGCATGCGCGTGATGATGGAGGACACTGACCCTGCTTCTTAAAAATGTAAATAAAGTAGGAGACATCTTCTCTTTGAGCTTTCATTAAGTGATTGGAGTGTGCAGGCATCAGGCAAATAAACAATTGCAAATGATTACTCTTTCAGGAATTACATTCTTGGGGGTAGGCACATCTGAAACGAATGCTCAGTGAAGGACTCGGTTGTTCAAGGCTTTTGCCAAATCTCTTATGACTCATCCTGCTTTCATTCCAGATGTTAAGCCCTGGTTTTCTGTATAATTTAACCAACCTGTATTCATTTCTGTTCAAAATAGAACATAGTGAGTTCTGGGTGAGTGCGAAATAGGTATGTGTGATGATTTTACTGGTTTAGTTGTTGGCTGGTTTATATTGATGACTGTAGGGATTAGGTCAGCCAGTTGCACTTCTATCTTGCTCATCTATAAAAATAAGAATGTACAATAAAAAACAAACAAACAAGGACAACTGTCATTTCATAACAAGGAAGTGTAACTTATATTTTATTCTGCAAATTAATATAAATATGATCAATTACAAGGAGAATCTAGGGTTGATTATTATGTATCTAGAAACAAAAGCAAGATATAAAGTATTTTGGAAAGACTCATCCTCCACAACAAACATGGAAGGAAAAAAAAGGTGAAAATAGGCACTAATAACTGTANACCTGATTATTCTATGATTCTATGACTGTGGCCAAGACCTAAAAAAGGGATGTGTATGTGCTGCCTTTGATGGGCCATGGACTGTTGAGCTGGACTCACAGTAGTAACTCACCGAGGGTAGGAGACTAAACCCTTCCCTCCTGTTTTCCTCTTCTTTTTCCTTTGGATTGGAAGCTTGTAGCATTCTGGATTTTGAGAGTTCCTAGCTGGTACCAGCACTGCAGTTGACTGCATGTGATTGTAAAAAAAGGGCACTAAAGGCTACAGCTGTTCCCACAGGGCCAGATTTCCAGTGGTTTGCTTAGAAAACTTAGAGCTGAGGACGTGTAAATGATGAAAATCATTGCAGTAGCAGACATGAAATTCTGCTTGGTGTGCACAGGAGAGCCCAAGTAGGATGTAGCTGTTTTCTTCTGCTATGAAAAGGGAGAAATTTAATTTACATTGCAGCATGGTGTCCTGGGAAGGCTGTTTGGCTCATTACAGTTGTATTGTTTTCAGCTGCCTTATCCTTTTCAGAATAGTCAAAGTTATGAATAACCAATAATGGAAAAGCTAGAAGCTTTCTAAAACAAATATAATTCTTGGTTATATCACCTAGAGGTAAGGGGGAATATGGGAGAAGAGAAATGTATTGCTTTGTTATATTTAAGGTTTGATATTAAACAGAGAAATTTTGAGACATCCATTTCTTTATTTTTGTGAGAGCAGAAGTATCCCTTGTCACTTTGATTCAGCATCTGCAAAATCAGCTGACATTTCCTGACTCCAGAAATCTGTTGTGTTATAATTGTTGATCTGAATATGTATGTGATTTAAATTGCAGTGGCTATTAGATTACCTGTGGTTTTAGAGAGTCAGTGGAATATGCAGATGATTGTGCACTGAGCATTGCATTAATATAAAGAGAGCGCAACGATTCAATAATCAACATTTATCACAATCATCTGGCTATCGTCTTCTCCTGGGATCAGCTCTTTGCCTCCCCATTGAATTTGACGTGCTGATGTGTCCTCTGCACTGATGTTTTACTCTGTAGGGTATGGGGAAAAGCTAGGGAGAAGAAAGGGCTTTGCGAATTGATCGTATGTAAGAATCTATATTCCTGAAGTATATTTTTATTGATCCAATTCAGTCAATAGTTGCCCCACGCTATAAAATTTAAAATACTGAAATGCAAGCTGTTAGTTTAAATTCAGGTACCTTCACCCTACTGTAAATATTTCAAAAGAGAACTCTGATGGTCTGATATTTTCAGGGAGATGGAGGGATACGTTCTTTCTCTGCACAGAGCCAAGCAATATGCCTGTAACAATTAAGTGAAATGGATGTGCAAAGGATAACATGTTTAATTATTTCTGTGTCTATTTTGAAAGATCTGCAAGAGTTTTTCTCTTTACATAAAGAAATAACAGTGGTAGCTGGAATCTTGCAGTTTGGAAATATTCTAAATAAGCATTCAGGTTTTCTTTGAGGCTAAACAAATATGCCTTTAAAAGAGGCAGGAGAGAGGGCTTGTATCTGCATCTCCATAGCATCCTCAGTTCTGCCCCAAGCCTCAACCTAGAAAAAAAAAAGATATTTTATACAGTCTTAGGTCACGAACCTGTTCCAGTCTTGAGGGAGAGCTCAGGTGAAGCTTGTGGTAATTGGATAGGAAGCAGTGATCAATTAGTAGTTTAGGACAAAGTTAGATACTCCCATCAAAATCAATTGCAATATCAGGGAGGATGGAGACGCTTTCTGCCCTTCGTGGTGGTTGTAATTTGTCTTGTTCCTGTAAAGTTTTCTAGTCAAACACATCGATAGGACATCATTTTTCAGGCAGACACAAGCACAGGCAATTCAAGCCTCTCCACGAAATCTGTGGATCTGTGGGTGCTTCACAGGAGTGAAGATTTTATAACCACTCCTGACTGGAATGGGGACATGAAAATTCAGGCTGGGCAACTTGAGGTTTTCCCTGGTTTTTAGGAAAACTCTGCATTATTCCCAGTGCCATAATCTGTCTTCACACCAGGACTCATGTTAACATAACCCAAGAAGCTCCATGTGACAAAGTGTGGCAGGACCTGGTCTGCAACTTGATGTGGGAATTCTACAGAGCATCTGGGAACATCTGTTTTTTTTTCTCAGCGTTTTTAGCTCTAACATAGAAATGTGAAAAGCCACAGCAAAGAATATTTCAAATTTCAGATGCCCATGTCAATACCTACATCCATGTGTGTGTTTGATGTAAAGCCAAAGCCCTGGTTCTGCAGCATGAAGAACAGCTTTCTTGCACCTCAAATAATTTGCCGACTTTGCCTGTGAGGGGAGGGAGGGATATCTCATGTTCACTCTTGTTGGGAGCCCTGTAGCTGCGACCCACAGAGTGAGATAACTGGGTTTGGGGTGGGTTTATGTGCAGGAGACCCAGCAGAGGTCGGCACCGAGGTTTGGTGTGGCCTGCACTGGGTTGGGCCATTAATTGCTCTTAGAGCAAAATTGATCCTAGGTCACATCAAGTGAAATAAAAAGCAGAGGACCAGAGGTGCTAATAATTTATTACCGAGCTTTGGAGACTGCTCTCCTCTGTTTTCCTCACTTACAAAGGAAAGGCCCTGCACAACCCCTGCATGATGCCAAGCCTGGTCTTGTTTGCCCCAATGCTTGTGCCTCCCCCACCACCCATGGGTGCAGGAGGTGTGAGGGCTGCTCTGTCAGGCCAGCTTCGTACAGTTGTGTCCATGAAGAATCTGTGCACAGTCTCCTAGTCCTTCCACAGACAAGTGAACCCGGCATTCCCAGCATGCACAAACTCACAGCACGCACCCCGGCAAGGGGAGCTGAGGATGCTGTACCAAACTGTAACCAGCTCTTTCTGTCAACTTATGTCGTACTGGAGGTGAGGTAATAGTACTGGAGGCAATGTCCCCAACCCAGCTTCCTACTGGACGTTTCCCTCTTCTTAACCAGACCCAATTGAGGCTCTAGGGCTGAGCAGGGGTCTCTGGTCGGCACGCTGCCCAGCCCACGCTCCTGGGAGGGCTGAGCAGGAGGAGTTCCCAAGGCTGCCAGTCCCTCCAGGCCTGTGGCATGTTCCTCTGGAGAGCTTCGGTGTCCTGCAGGCTGTCCCACTGGGAACACCAGCATGTGCTTCCCAGGCAAAGTAGCACATCCATCTGTGGACGCTGGCATCCTGCAGCCCGTCCGCACAGGGAACTCCACGCATCCTTTCTGCCGTCCATGCTGTCCAGCGAGCCGTCAAACCACAGACCCTGGCAGACAGCCCTCCTAGGGGATGGGGTCCACAATGTCCCTGCAGGGAAGCCCGGTGCGTCCCTCCTAGAGATTTCTGTGTCTGGCATCGCATCCCTCCTGGGATCCACTGTGTGTTCTGGAGACATCCAGCATCGCATCCCTCCTGGGAACTGCTGCCTGTATCTCCAGGACTGTCCAGTATCCTGTGTTCCCTGGATCTCCAGCATTGCATCCCTCCTGGGGACTGCTGCCTGTCCCTCCAGAGATATCCAGCATCTTGCCACCCCAGGGTCCCCACCATCATTTCCCTCCTGGGAACAGCTGCCTGTCTCCACGGTCACCAGCACCTTGTCTTTCCAGGATCCCCAGCATCGGATCCCTCCCAGGGTCATCCAGCATCCCCTTTCCCCGGGGTCCTCGGTATCGCATACCTCCAGGGACATCCCGCATCCTCAGGGTCGCCGGGGTCCTCGGCATCGCATCCCTCCAGGAACATCCAATACCCCGCATCTCCGGGGTCCCCGGCATTGCAGCTCTTCTGAGGACGCCCAACATCCCGCATCCCCACGGTCCCCAGCACTGAATCCCTCCAGGGACACCCAGCATCCCGCACCCCCGGGGTCCTCGGCATCGCATCCCTCCAGGGATATCCCGCATCCCCGGGGTCCCCGACATCGCATCCCTCCAGGGACAACCCGCATCCCCAGTGTCCTCGGTATCTGATCCCTCCCGGGGACGCCCAGCATCCCGCACCCCCGTTCCGCCCCCCCGGCGCTGGGTGTCACCCGCAGCGCCCCGCGTCGCCCTGCCCGTCCCCGGGGGGGCAGCGCTGCGNGGGGGCAGGCTCGGCGGCGGAGGGCGCAGCCCGCGGCCACCAGCGCCAGGAGGACGAGCAGAGCCGCCAGCCTCCTCGCCAGCCACCGCGCCCGGGGGAGCCAGGGGGGCTCCGCATCCCGGCCCGGCCCGGCCCCGCCGCACCCCGCCCGGCCACACGCCATCCGAGCCCCGGGGACGGGCTAGTAACACACAACCCGCCCCGTTCCCCCTCCGGGCCCGGCTCGGGGTTTTATCGGCTCTGGATTGGGTTTTTCATCCCTGATGATGAAAAATTGATGGAGCCATTTGGCGGCGGTTCACGAGCTAATGGGGAGTCGGTGCGGGATGCGGCACGGGGCCAGTGTCATAGAATCACAGAATAACCAGGTTGGAAGAGACCCACTGGATCATCGAGTCCAACCATTCCTATCAAACACTAAACCATGTCCCTCATGGTTGGAATGGTTGGACTCGATGATCTGGTGGGCCTCTTCCAACCTGGTGACTCTATGATTCTATGATGAGCAATACCTGAGGATGTGGGGATGAAAAGTACCTAAGGATGCAGGGACAAGTGGTACCCAAGGATATAAGGATGAGCAGTACCCAAGGACATGGGGATGAACCTGATGATGTGGAGATGAGTGATACCCAAGGGATGCCTGCAAGGAAGCAGGCATAACCTGTACTTGTGAACACAGGGATGAGTGGTACCCAAAGATACAGGCATAAAGAGTACCTGAGGCCAGAGAGATGAGTGGTACCCAAGGGCATGGTGGTGACCCGTACCCAGGGACATGAGGATCTGTGGCACCTGAGCCCTGAGCAGTCCCTAGAAGGGGAAATGCAAGGTGCAGAGGCTACTACTGATTTTGGCACACACAAAGGACAGCTGCAGTGTTGGAGCAGGCAGTGACAGACTGTGTCCCTGGTCCCTGAGCAAGGCACAGATGATAGCAAGATCTTCATTCCTCCTTTCTGTTGTTTTTTATTCCTACCATTAAGATTTCACAACGTTTCACCTATTGGCAAGACCAAGGGTCCCTGTGTCACCCAACAATGATCATTGCCCACCTTTCTGGGGATCCAATCCATGACTTTATTTGGCCTCCATAATTACAGCCCCTTGGCTGCACTGTCTCCTGATTACCCTCATCTCAGTTGCAAAACTCCTCAGGCAACTGGGAGAGGAGAGGAAGGTCTAATCTAGTCATGGAAAAACTTACTAATATGAAACATTGCAAAAAATGACCACTACTTTTCTGCTTGGTTTCCTTTTAGGTGATGATGCCAAATCTGATACTCGGCAGCAACCAGCCTACGTGACGGTCACGTGTAACGTATTCATTTCCTTTGCCCTGTTTACTCGACCTGGGATGATTTTGTTCCTGTTATCTGTAAGGGATACTCCTGCTGTCATCCCTACATTGGGGTAATTCACGCTGATCGTATCTATTACAGATGTTGTGGTGCTCAGGAAGAAAGATGAGCAGAAAAGATTCTCAGCGGTGATAGCACATTGGGCAGCCTTGGCATAAAAATAGTCTGAAAGGAAGGAGAGGGTCAACGGTCCTGGGCTTCTGGCAAACAACGAGAAACCGCAGTTTCTTTCTGTATCTTCAGGGGTTTATTCTGCATACATTTCATTACTTTGTGGGGCATTTCTGCCTGCAGAAGGGCACTGGAGCAGGGAACTGGGAGAAAGAAGATCTTCAGGCATGGGGCTGAGGCAGGAGAGGGGCAGCACAGGGACACAACCCTGGCCCCGACTTCTTTTGGACCAACCTGCTCCGGCAGTGCTGGCTCTGCCACCCGGCACAAGGAGGTGGCCCTGGGGACACTGGCCCTGTGCTTCAGGAGTGCAGGGCTGGGGATGCTGAGCACCGGCACCCTGCCATGCCTGGGGGCTGCGTTTGCTCTAGAATATTAACAACCACCAACATAATAATTTTAAGACAAATATGACAGTGAGTAAACAGCAGGGCGCCCATCAAGGCCTGCCTATCCATTAATAAAGTGCTGCAATTTAACAACATTTCTGATAAGCTGTAACTCCACAAGCAGAGCACTATGAAATATTAAAGCCTGTTGATAGCTCATTAAAGGTAACATTCTGGCTGGCCCTCCAGCATGTGCCGCAGCCTGGGCTTCAGTGCTCAGCCTGCACAAGTGGCTGAAGATTAGCTCTGTACCCCAACAGACAAGGAAAACTAAAGGGAACAGGGTGCTGCGACAGCCAGAAGAAATAAGAACTAAAAACCTGGTATGTAGCTATACTCACTCCAGCAGCCCCAGCTCCCACAGCTCCACACCTGGCTTGGGAAATTGAGGGAATATTGGCTCCTGGAGTGGGGGTCAGGTCCAGGGGACTCATCTTTTCTGGCTCAGTGGCTGCATGGGAATGCTTGCAGCCTTCCTGGGGCAGCTATGGGTGAAGACACTGCATCCTCTGTGGGTTTAGGGGCTTCAGGGGGATTTGAGGGTAACCAGGTCTGCTGCTATTTGGGCTTTTAGAAATGCAGAGAATGTGTCTTCTGCTTGTCTGTAGGTTCTGTGTGGGTATGTTGGGCAGGCTTGGGTAATCGGTTCCATCAGCAGGAATTGGATGGCATCAAAAAAGTCATGGGATGGCTATAAATCGGAGGGGGAAAGACTTAGAGTAGACATTAGGAAGAAATTCTCCACAATGAGGGTGGGGTGGCGCTGACACAGGTTGCCCAGGGAAGCTGTGGCTGTCCCATCCCTAGAGGTGTTCAAGGCCAGGTAGGATGGGGTTTGGAGCCCCTGATCCAGTGGGAGGTGTCTGTGCCCATGGCAGGGGGGTGGAACTGGATGATCTTTAAGCTCCCTTCCAACCCAAACCATTCTGATTCTGTGATAATTGGTGTCACCAATGTCAGTGATGCAGCTGTAGGCAGCTGCAGATGCTGATGAGGATGAGGGGCAGGTGTTTTAATGTGGCTGCTCTGCTGAGAGCCAGCACGTTGTGGGGGCTGCTCACCTGCTCCTGGGAGAGAATGGGAGTGGGGGGCTGCAGTCACCCCTAGGTGCCTGAGTGGCCCTGGGACTCCCATCACCAAGCAAGGAGCCGGACTGGCTGTGGAGACTGCAGCACTAGGGCAGTGAAAATGGGGATGCAGCAACCTCCTAGTCAGTTCCCAGAGGAGCAGCCCTCTCCTCCTCCACATGCAGGACCTCAAAACGGCAAACAACACCCACCTGCAGCCTGGATGACCCCCAGGCAATGGTCCAGCTGGGGACGGTGAGGGGGTTCTGACTCACTTGAGGCAAGGACGGGGGCGGCAGAAGCTCCTGCAAGAAATGCCGAGAGTGGGGGCCATATGTGGTGAATCACCACGTCTTTGGGAAGAGATTCTGTGGGCCTGATGGTGCTGGTGATGTGGATTCACGCCACAGTCCCCCAAGTGCCACTGGCAGCACAGGGCGGCAGCTCCTTGAGATGATGCTCAAACTTCAAAGCAGCCAGGAGAATCTGGGCTTCAAACCTCATCATGCGACTTGTAATTCCCTTAAACAAGCCTACGACCTGTAAACTGCATCTATATTAAAGCACAAATTCAGCAGTTTGAACCTTCGTACTGTTCCATTGCACAGAAAGCTTCTAGTGAATCGATGCTGTCAGCTACTGAAGTGTGGCAAGTGCCCCTGCGTGCCGGAGCTCTCCTGGTGTGCTCTGAATGGTTTCTTCTGATTAGATCAAAACTTAGTTGCCTTTTTTCCCCAGCTGAGTGACTCCTCGAATGCCAGGCTTGGTCATCATCTTGCAAGTTGTTTTTTTTTACAGTGATGGGAGTGCAATAGTAAATCAAAGCACTGTTTCTATTAGCAGCATCATCACTTTTGGGCAGTTCAAGGTGCTTTCCATACTGCCATGATGTTTCTCACTGACGAAAGAGAAATGAAATTCCACATGAGAGGGTCTAGGTGTTCATCAGAATTAGTCTTGGAAACTGTCAGGTTGCTGTAACGTGAATTCTTTTAATTACACATCCACAAATGCCTCAATCACTAAACCTTTTGCATCTGTGGCCTCTTTAGAGGTCAAAAACCCAAGTAAGACCCTGGTTACTGCACTTGGGAGCAAGAACTAGAAACCAGGCACAGGCACCATCGCTCAGCAGCTTCTTGGGCCATCACCTGCATTGTTGTCTTCCCATCACCACTCCAGTGCCACCACCATTCCATGGCCACAAGCACTCATCCAGAACCAGGAAGGGTCACAGACAGGGGAAAAACCCCACTGACTGGTAAGAGGAGAAACAGTTTTCTGGGAAGCTACCTGAAGGTGTGGAGCTGAAAAGCCAGGGCACATTGTCACAGGTATGAGTTTTTCCAGCAAAAGGGATGGCATAAGTTTGGTTGTGAGAACTCCTGCATGAATTTTATTTCATTAAAGTGTTTTTATATGTATATGTGCATTTATTTCTATTTTTAAATGTTAAGGCAGAATATGAGCACGGGTGAAGATGGGAATGTCCTGTTAATCTCAACAACCCTCCTATTTCATTCTTCTTCCTCCTCCTCTGGATGCTGGTGAGGACCTTTGTGGCAGCCCAGGGTGGTCTGGGCTTAGAGCCAGTGCTGCTCCCAAGACTGCAAGGAGCTTTTTTTTCTGCACCCCGAGGATGATAAAGCACTGGGGCAGTACCAGGTGTCAGAGAGCATGAATAAATCATAGTTAGCAGCCGCTTGGTGCCTCCCTCATCCTGAAATCTGCTCCTTTTACAAGCTCTGAGAAATTAACTTTGTGACTGCCCAGAGTCTCAGGCAAAATCCAGGGCTGCTGAGCGGTTTCTGGGAAGGAGCTTTAGAAGCTGTTTTTCTCCAGTTTTGCAGGGGAGGCACAACTATCGATCCTGCAAATGACCCCTGCAGGAATACATCGATTCCTTTGGAGCAGCGAATCATTAAATACTTGACTTCCAGGTCTTTCAAATGGTGCCAAAGAGCTGACCTGGCAAAAAAAAAAAAAAAAAAAAAAAATCATTTTCTCGTGCATGTAATTATCCCTGCAATCATTAACATTACTATAACTCTGATTTCACCTTTATGGAAGCCTGCTACCTAGATGCTGTATGTAGAATGATGCTTCACATGCCTTTTCTTTTCTCTTATATGTTTTCCCCAAAATGCAGGAAAACTAATTGGAAAAACATAATGAAGCTGAGGTTTCTTTTTTGGGGCAAGACTGAAATCCTCACATGTTAAGAAGTATTTTCTCATGGGAATAATGCTGTGGATTGATGGAGGGAGGCACAGCTTTGGATGATGATCTGGACTGTAGAAACAAGCTGAGCCCTTGCAGCTTCAATTATATCATAACACCTAGTAGACCCAAACCTTGAAATGGTTGAAGCTTTTGTAGGAATGACAGAGAAAAAATTGCTGCTGCCTTGGAGGATTCGCAGGTATTTCACGTTGCATTTTGGTCTCTGCTACAACCCTTCTGCAAATGTTCCTCTCCCTGGTCCCTAAATCAGTAAATGCGATGTCATGAGGGAGGTGTTTTGCTTGCTGATGGGTGAGGCTGTAACTTGGGGAGGGGGTAGCTGGCAGTGACATAGTGTGAAGGTGCTGCAGCAACAGAGGTCACTCTGTCTGTCTTCACAACCATCACCCAAAATGAAGAACAAATAGTTCTTAATGTTTCTTTGAAAATCGCTAATGGAGCCCTTAAGAAAGCCCATCCTCAGCAAGCTTGGAACTCTGCTCATGGAAAGCTCAGTGTTGCTTGAATTAAACACACAAAGCTGAGATCTATTGCTTCATGTTTTTTGAGCACATCTGTAACTGCATAAAGGCTTAGGAAACAAGGAGATGACTCTGCATATGTAAAAAAAAAAAAAAAATTACCTCACAGCTCAGAAATTCCTACTGCCAGCAAATATTTGCTGTTAGACTGTTAAAAGCAGGGAAAGTGAGAGGCTGCAACACCCCTGCATGACTCCGATTCCTTCCTGGGCTCAGCCAGTTCTTCTTTTAACAATTTTGGATGTTCTCCAGAAATTATATGTATCTCCTTCAAATAAAAAAAAAAAGGTGGAAACATCAGAGGGTGATTACATTGATATCAAGTGCATTGTCAGCCTTGCCAGAATCCATGTCACAGTTAACGTATTCCATTTTATTCCTTCTATTAAAAAATAAGTATTAGAAAGATTGGATTGTACTTGTTCTACCCTCATTCTCCCTTTGCAATAATTCCTCGCAATTTGGACTTGAAATCTTTGACTCCATGGAAAGGAAAATCATCCGGTGAATTTTGGCTGAGGCTTCTAGTGTTACAAATAATGACCATCTCTTCATATAACATCCGTATAATAAGGATTCTTTGTTCCAAGGGCTGTTTTTCTTCAGAATCAAATTCTATTAATTTCTAAAAATGATTCCAGGATTACAACCTTGATCCAATACCATCCTTAAGCACATATTTAATTTCAAGCTTGCCACGGCAGTCAGACCCCTTGGGACCAGCTGGTGGCTGCAGGCGGAGAGGAGGCTGGATGGCCAGCGTGCTCTGGAAGGATGTGTTGGCAGCTAAACACAGAAATGCTGAAATATATTAAAATGCAGTAACAACCGAAAGGCAATAAAGGGCAATTTGTCACAGTTGGAAGGTTCATTGCAGTGGTCTGGAATAACCAAAAAACTATTTTTTAAGATTTTTTTTACAGGGGGCAACATTTTTCCAAGCCGCGGTCCTCGTTAGTCATGCCATTTCTCAAGAGGCTGCCATGATCCAGTCATGAATTTCTGAGATGATTTCATCTCACTGTTATTTACAACTTAGCCCAAAAGCTCAGACTCTTCCTATTATTTGTGGTTAAATATAGCAACGGATTCTTTCCCATTCCTTTTTCTCTCGGAGCAGTTTTTCTGCCACCCACACGAATCGCATGAGTCAGGAGCTGTTCCCAGCTGGCCGGGACCTCGACGGCTGCCTTCGTGCATCCCCAGCTCACCCTGAGCATCAGGAGGTGAAATAATGTCTGTCTGCTTGCAACTGGGCCAAAGCCAGGGGTGCTCACCCCATGCCCCGGGGAAGAGCAGGGATGTTCCTCCCTTCCACCAGCTCCTGCATCCTGAATGGGATCATCCTGGCTGCATCCCAGATTCTTTTCTTCCATCCCACAGAGGAAATTTCAGGTGACCCCACTTTTCCTGCAACCTGCCCCAAGGACCAGAAGTCACCAGGAGCTGAGTGCAGAGAGGGAGCACTATCCCACTAAAATCCCTCTTCCACCCCCCTCTCACTCTTCTGTCTGAAGATGCTTTAATTTTACTAAACTAATCATTTCCCACCCTGGTTTTGCCAGCACCAGCCTGAATTCCCTGGATCCCCTGTGCACAAGGCTCGGGCTGCAGCTGGAGCAATTTTGCTTGGGGTAAAAGAGGCCAGTCAGGGCATCCCCTGAGCAGCGGGGTCAGTATCTTGTTAAAAAGGAAAACAGGGAGAAAAAAACCTACCAGCATTTTTCCTGGAAAGGGAGTTATGGCTGTGCCAGGGCAGACAAGGGACTACACACCTGCCAGGGAAGCATCTCGCCTGCACCGCTCATACAAAGAAGCCCCATGTGCATCTCTTAGGAAAAGCCTAAGAGGGAGGGATGAGGATGCTGAGGTTGGGAGGGCAGTGTGGGGGTGGCAGCTGCTGGGGGAGGACAAAGGGACGGGGGAGGTTTGACCCTGCTATTTTTAACTGTGGTGTTTACACGCTGTAAATAACGGCGCTGACCTCGGAGGAGGCGCAGCAAACAGGAAAGGTCCCAGCATGGCTCACCCCTACGCCCACTCTTTGGGCCTGAGGGGGTCCTGCTGGCCACCACTCAGCTCAGCTTTGATGGGTCACTTGTCAGCAACCCCCAGCCTGGTGGGTCTAGATGCAAAAGAGCAAATATTCGACATCAGGAAATGAGGTGTGTGGGTCCCATCAAGCCAAAACCGCAGATTTGCCGTGTCCTCCCCACCACTGAGCCAGCCCCAGCTTTTGGCGTGGGCTGGATTTATTAGTCCAGTGGCATCTGCAGGAGCTGACATTTGAATTCTGAGAGTCAAGATAAAAATATGGACAATGTATCATGGTTTTGCTGTTGAAAGAAGAAAACCCAGCCACAGCATATATGGAGGTGGCTGCTGCAAAACTCAGCCCCACCAAGGCTGGGGGCAGCATGTGGGATGTTGAGCTCAGGCATGGATGTGGGGCAGGGCTGTGGGGGAGCAGGGGCTGCAGAGCTGGGATGGGTGACAGCCTCAGGC